>KV751334.1:1800390-1811417 GCA_001698575.1 Mola mola
GGAAATTCAGTTTGGTTTTGGAAATCAAAGGAGCAACACTGGAACATCTGGTCTCTGCTCCGAGACGAGGTACAACGGAACAGTGGTGAAACTCATGCATTTTGAATGTGCACATAACCACGGCGAGGCACGCTTGGCTGAAATCATTTGCCACTAATACCCAAATCTGGGCTGATCCACACCAGGATCCTATTAACATCAGCTCACACATCTGGATCGCTCTTTGAAACCTGAAGTTTAAAGCAAATCAATCGAAGAGATCACTGCAAAAAGATGAGAGCCTATGAAATGAAGAGACATTCTGACCAATGTAGGCTTAATGACAAAAACCTGATGAACTTTATAAAAAAAAAAAAAAACAGCATTCAGGGAGTCATGTTTGGGCCGCTTAAGGAAAATAAGGGCAAGAGGAAAGAAAGAGGGAAAATAAATTGGCAAATGAGTCTGTAGACTTTACCAGAGACAGAGACAAGTGCACAGGCAGGGTCAATGCAGACTCTGACACAGTCTGCTCATCAATTAAAGCTGCAGGGATACTTATCAGGGTCTCACCACACTGTGAAGCTCTGCTAAGACCCTGTCAGGAGCTCACAGGAATATTATTGCTGCATCTGGCAGCACAGACCAATCCATTACCTCAGTGCCATTAGCTCTGTGACATGTTCTGCTCTGCAAGCTTTGCTGTGCTCCTTCCTGCCAAGACCCTGACATGGTGGTGCTGGGGAATCGGAGCTGATTTTCTACTTATGAGTCAGGAAATCAAATCCAAATTAGTAAAACTGTAGTAAAGCAAAAAATAAGCTAATAAAAAACAGTCAGGCAAAAAAGATAGAGCTGAAAGGGAATCCAAAGCACAATTGATTTTTATGTGCAAAACAGTTACGTTTTCCAGTGTTTTTTATAGAGAAACAGCCGACTAAGACAGAGAACTCTTGTGATTAAAAAAAATAAATCATCTGTCTGTCTTGGGTTTTATTGAATACATGGAAGTTGATATTTCAGTACAGTGTGGCGGCTGAGCTATCAGCAAAGCCTTCACTACAGGAAGGTCTTACGTCACTGGACAACCTGAGAGACAATAGGGTCTGCAGTCCCTTTACAATGTGCACACTTGGACAGGAAACAGACTCCTTAGCTCCTCACAACCCCTCATAACTCCAGTAGATCTGGATTGAAGCTACTCTCACACTCACTCAGTCTCTAGATTAATATTCAAAGCTTGTGAAAGTACAGATTCAGCCAAACACGTGCCAGGAACTAAAACAGTCCTTCCACGCAACATGACTTGTTTTGCCTGAATAGCAAACATCTTCTCAGTCTGCCTTCGTCACGTTAAAAATACTCGTCTGAGGAGGACAGCAGACACAGATATCTTAAGCCATGTTTAAAAGACCTAATCTACTCAAAGGCACTCTTTCAAAAATGAGCATTTTGTGCGTCTGTTCATCACAATGCACATTTTCCAGGATGCAACTGAATCCAAAAAAATCTATCCGAAAATCATTTTGGCTTTATGCAAAACTGATCTGGCCTTCACTGAAATTACAGACGATGTCAATTTGTACAGATTGTTAAAGGAAGATGTCAAAAGAAGGACCAACTAAGAGTCACATGAATGAAATGTCTGTCGGCTACAGTCTATCCTTTTTGGCAGTAGTGTGACAGGAAGGTTAGAGTGTAGAGGGACAGTCAGCATAAGCCTGGCTCCACACAGCACTGAGATCTGCACATTAAACCAGAGTGGAAATGCGATGATGGCCTCAATGGCTGACTTGGTTGTGATGAAGAGCAAATGTAATGATCTTGTGTGGTTGAACCAACAAAACAAGGGAAGTATTGTGACTTCTGGGGTTAGGCGGTTCGATTACCTCCAGAAAAAAATCGTGTCGTTCTCAAATTGTCTTTAGAGAGAGAAACATCAAAAAAGAAATCTTGAAAAATTGTTCATTGATAAAAAGGTACAAAAACAAGGCTAATTCCTATCAAGGATATCTTTTATTTTACATGGTTTAGTAGTCTAAAAATTATTTTTTTTTTGAGGAGTTGAAGAACAAAAAGCTGATACCACTCTGACTTGGCTTTTAAATTACAGTAAGTTACAGTCACTACTGGTTATCTTAGATTAGTTTAGGTTAGCATGAGATTGAGAGCAAAGGTTGTTTATAATGATGTAGATTGCAAGATTTTGCAAGAAGGTATTGTTGAGGCAGAAACAGGTCATAAACTGAATAAATGTTCTCTGATGTTGTTTGCCATTTAGTTTTAATTAGCCTTCCAGCTAAAACTAGTGACTAAACACATGCAGAAAAAAAAAAAATCAGTTTTGGCTGGCATCCAGTTATCATCCATTCACCCCAATGCTGATGGCATGCTCCATCATCTACAAAAGCCCCAATACCCCAGACTCATTTGACAAGACTTTATTTACACCTTTTCAGGTGGATGTCTTCACTGCAGCTGCTAAGCTAAAATATCATGCAACACCCTGTCTGAAGAGGGTGCACACAGATGGTTGTAACATGTTAAAGCTTAGTGGATACAGTGAAGAATTCAGTGTATGAATGGCGCAAATAAGGTCTTTTAAAATCAAACTTCTCAATTAACTTTCAGCTTCTTCAGTTGCTAATAAGAACGCTGCAAAATTATAACTCTATTCAAAACTTAACTCTGCATATTTTTTGTGAAATAAGAAACTTCACCTCACTTTCCATTGTCATGGCAAACTGGGAACACTGCTTCTTTAATTTTGCTAAGCCACTTTTGGGCTTTCCTAGTTTGCTTTTTATCACATTTTCCCTTACTGTGATCGATATCTAAGACCTCATCCATTAGGTTTAACTAAGGACCCGAGCCTAAAGGTCGAACGTTTTAAAACAAAAAATAAAAGTTTTCTCCATCCACTGAAAATAAAATCACACTTTTTAGAGGGGTTTTTTTGTCCTTCAAATGAAAGAGCAAGGGGATATATGCCACCACAAAGTAATTTAGCTCTTCTTGTTGTTTAAAACCACAGTTGAATTTATCCAGCAAAGTCTAATTTTTGTGCGATTGCCACAACTGACACTCCCACGCTTACATAATGAAACAAACTGTTCAACGAAAAGAGAGAGGGGAAGTCCAATGTGTTGGTTCGGCTGGTTCACAACTGCAGTCATACGGCCGCATTAAAGCCTACAGACTCAGGTGTATCAAAATAAAAACATAGCTCACAGGCCGAAAACTTCAGCCAGGTGGCGTCTTTCCCAACTGCTGTCAAACATACTCCCAAACAGCTGAAAGATGTGACCCCGTTATAGACAATGACAAACACATTCAAAACAACAGGGTCTACGCTTCCTCCCTGAGACGGAGAATGAGAAGACAAAGCAGTAATCAGAGAAGAGTTTTGCCCTTTCTTTGATTACCCTCCTCCTTCTTCACTAAACTCCTTTCACTTGTTTTCTTTTTTCTTTTTGCCGTCTAGTTCTGTGCTTTATTGCGCAGTTTTCCTCCCTCTACAGGAGCGGTAGAAAAGATGGGGGAGGAGCGAGGACAGCTGATGGAGAAAATCTGGGGAAAATACTTTTGGCATTCTTTGACCTCCCAAGACTATTTCCAATCATGATTAGTAGTAGAGCACTGATATTTGTCATCAAAAATGCTATTGGCTTGTTGAAGAAAGGACTTAAAATATCTACAGGATGCTCCTTTGTCATGGGAAAGTGGGAACAATCTACAGAACTACTTCCTCTAATCCTCCATAAGATAGTCAATCATCTGCCAAACATTCTCTTCCAAAAACAGCTGCTTCTTTATCTAAACAAACGTGTCTGCGTGTGAGAACTTCCAACAGAGCACCAGAACAAACGGTGCATTGAGTTTCAAGTCTTTCAAAAAGATAAATTTGCCACACCATCTTGTGGTTTGCCCACAGTTGTTTGGCTTTAAATATATACTGCAGTAATGACTACTGACGAATTATAAAAGTTACATTTACAACATAGGAAGACAACAAATTAAAACTTCTCTCTGCAGTGGAAATGTTCCAACAGCAATGACACAAACACCTCAGCGCAGCCTCTTTCATATTTGGCACAGCAAAAATCAACAGTGAAATGTGATATATCTGCTTGAGTAAACACAAGTAAATGGGTCATCAGCACCTAATGTTGGTTTACAGATGGAGTGTGAGGGATTTGTTGCCGTTGGGAGAATAAAAATATTAACATGTTGGAGACAGAAGCTTTCTAGAGGGTCTGTTTAGACTGCACAGATGATCCTCACACAGTCTCCCCAAACAGCTAAAAATGAAAATACTGGGACTGATCAAGTACTGGGAGGGTGTAATATTAATGGCATTTTTGTCTTCATCTGTTTTCTTTTTGTTTTAAATAGACTATCTGAAGAGTGTGAAGGGTCTTATAAAAACTAAAGTAATCCTGTCACAAATAAAATGTAAGTACAGTACTTTAGTAATAGGGCTTAGCAAAGTGGACAAAATCCATCAAAGTATGAACAATTTCCAATGTTAATACAGACGTATATCACCACAAAGTTTGTTTTCTGTAAGTTCAATACAAAAACTACAAAAAAACCCACATACTTCATGACAAATTTCTTTGGTTAAGCTTGTAAATTAAAGACTTTCTCCAGACATTTAAAACACATTTACAAACTAATTTCTGTTTCGCAAAATTACATATTTAAATTTTTTTTTTCTGCAAAAAAAAAAAAAAAAGCCCTACATGGCATTATGGTGTGGATATAAATGTAAACCGTTTTTCATTTTCATGTGGGGTCCTATGAATGACTTTAGTCCCGCCCTGAGTGTACCTCGCCTTCCAACTAAACTAGTCTACCATACGCTGCACTTTGGGAATGTCTAACATTGGAGTAATTCAGCCATACATGTTTAAATCATGAAGACAAAGAAGAGGGAGAGCTACTTGTGCATTTCACCTATAAGCCTCAGATAAGTACCAGAATGCTAAGTTTCCTTTCTACAACGCCACACCCCCACAAGCCAGGATTGGCTATCAGAATTCAATTTTTGGAGACTGTCTTTGTTGGATTATGGAACAAAGGCAGAAATCCTCAACCATCGTGCTGATTGCTTATTTTGGTCACAATGTGTGTTGTTTCGTTTCGTTTCTTTTTCTGTACATCCGGGTGGTGGGGGCAACAGCCTGAGCAGGGAGGTCAAGACGTTCCTCTCCCCGGCCACTTCTTAGCCGATAAAATCATATCCCCACATATCCCCATAGCCGGTCGCCTTTTGTGGGGTAGCACTGTATACTTTTTCTAACAAGCTAATATATATGTGAGAGAATTGTTGTCCATTATGATTAAATGGTAAATGGGCATGCCTGGCTCCTAATAATAGGCCTGATAGTGTTTGGTCAAATACACATTAGCTCCTTGTACAGCGAGGTTGTTATAGAGAAAGCATCTGTAAAAAAAAGTACAATATAAATCTTATGGTGCTTTTAATAAACATGAGGAAAACTACACATAGATCATGACATATTTATTGTCTAATCTTAACAGCCTTTTGTGGTGTGGCAGAACAGAGTAAGATTTTCCCCCCTTGCTGTTATCACTGATTTTTGCTTGGTCCTCTAGAAAGGAAGTCAGCATGCTCATTGTTCCCACCATTCCCTGTTTCCCTGTTACCTTCCTGCTTCCATTATAAAAGGGTGAAGGAGCTGACCCCAAAGCATGGCAGCTTTGACATGATCGACACCCCTGTGAGTCTGTGTTACATCAGTGGCTAAAGTTTGGCACAGGCTCCAGCTGATACAGAAGCATTGCACTCGAGAGTTACAATACACAGACGGAACATCTCAGGGTTTTGTGAGTTGGGCTCTTGCCAAATCTGGGCCACATTCCTCAGGTACCCTGAATTTGGCTTTTGCTAAAGCATACCCAAGAGGCCCAGACGGGGGTCACGGTGTAACCCCTGCTGGGAGATACTCAGTTTCAGCACACAGGAAGGATTTACTGCTCTGTGCCTTTCAGTCTGCAGTTCATAAGGAACTCAACTGGGTCAGGGTAAAGCAAGCATGTCTAAATAATAAATGAAAACAGAGACAATTTTAAAAACACGCCAGGTTTTCCGGAGGAAAATGACTGTTTACTGCTAATTTTATAATACACATTGTACCAGTGAAAGAAGACAAGCAATGGCCTACTTTCCATGTGTATGCTGTTATTAGGGCTGAAAAATAAATGTCATACAATGATTTACTGACTTGTCAACAGTTTTCTGACGGTTACCACTTGATTCTATTCATGACATAAATTTTGATTTGGATTAGATTAGAAAACTTTAATAATCCCAAATGAGGATTTGCAAAAAAAAAAAAAAATCCACATGTCATAAATGTGAAAATCTCTTGACCTCTTCCTCAAGTTTGCCTGCACCCAAAGCCCCCTGATCATTTATTGGTAAATGGCTCCAGAGGGATGAGTCATGCCTCTGTAAACTGGAAACGGATTTCAACACTGTTCATTTTCACATATTATCCGCATAATCGTCCAAAGATGGTTGAAAATTTCCCTTGAACTTCAGGTATATATTTGGTTTTTAGCTGAGACAGGTCTCAGTTGGGCTATTGCTCACACTCTAATTTTCACATGTAGCTGCTCGTCAGCTAAAGTTAATGGTGGGTTTTCATGGAATTGTGTGGTTAAATTGTACAAAACTAACAAAATTTGTGATTAAAGGTGTTGATTTAAAATCATGTTTAGTTGTATCCAATATAACACAGTGCAGTCTCAATTCACTGCAATGAACGTCAGTTTGGTTGCTTGATATTTGATTCTGCATACATTTTTCATGCCCTAAAATATAACAATATTAAAAAACAGCGTTAATGACTGAAAATGCAGCACCTGCTTATATCAATAATATTGAATGGATAGTGTCTCAATTTGAAGCTTGATATACTCAATATGTTCAAAGTGCTACCTTGATATTAGAAAAAAAAACTACACTACATTTACACCACTAACTTTTGGCCTGATACTCCAGCTAAGCAGAAAAAAACATCTAAATGACTCTGTAACAACTAAACCCCATCAGAGTACAGGACACAAAGTGGCAGAAAACCATGGACAGTGTTTAAGACTGACACCTGGAAGACAAACACGACGTAAACAAAATGGGCGTGCCTCTTAAGGACAATCAGTGATGTCCTCATGTGCCATTCCACACCACATATTTCACAAAATACTTTTATCTTTTATGTTTCCCTTGTTTCCCAGTGAAACAGCTGTGAATTCACCCATGTGAAACACACAAACAACAGCAGAGGATATGGAGGGGACTGTGTTTGGATTCTTGAGATGTAATTGTTGTTGTGTTGTGGCAGTGAGGAGACAAATTTTCTTTGAGATGAGGCTAAAGGCAATGAGACAACAGACTGCTGAAGCAAACAGGAAAGGGTGGGAAAACATTACTTCAGTGTTCAGACAAGACTTTAGCTAGAAGGCGCAACAACAGGTTATGCTAATACTAGAATACGTGGTCCAGTGTTACAAACTATTTTAATGAATCTAATTTAACGATTTGAGCTACTGTACGCTATTACATTTTCAAACGTGTATGTTTGTGGTGAATTTTGGATCTTTTGCTCAGTTGGAACTGTATGTGGCACTCAGTATAGAATTTCCTCAGTTAAAACCCGAGAAGGTGAGTAGTGTCGAGACGATGTGAGTACTACAATACCATGTAGTGGAAAAGGGTAGTACTGAGAACTGCACAGCGATCTGACCACTTTAAAGGTCATGCAGTCTGTACTTGACATCGAATGGAATGGCCCAAACCTGAGAGATGAAGTTTCATGTGGTAGTGAACAAATGAACTTACTGACAAACTAAACCTATTAATATAGTGCTGACATTAGTGTCCCTAATATGAATACTCCCAGTGTGTGGCGGGGGGAAACAGCCCAGACTGCTTCCTGATTAGTTTAGTGGACCACAGGATGAGGTGGCCAACAACTTCGTGATCTGCCACTGTGTTCGAGTATGTGAACATGTGTGTGTATTTGTGTGTGTGTGAGGAGGGGGTACTTGCCCGTGGCCGTAGTGGTTCCAGACCATGTAATTACTCCCACTTAGCATGGAGGGAAAAAAAGTAAGAAAATAAAAAAAATAAAACAATTTCAGTCATAACATAGGAGGGAAATTATGGTTGGCAAGGCTCTGGCCATGGTCTATACTACCTATTTCTATCTGCAAAAGTTTTTTTTCCAAGATACATTCAGAACTATTATCGATTTCCTCCAAATTCTCCGGGTGCACATTTAGAAGCATGCACATGTGAGTCAGCATTTCCCACAAAGTCAAATAAGCAGAAGTCCTAATGCAAACTCATACACATTCAATACTTAGTGAGGTTAATTGGTG
Source organism: Mola mola (assembly GCA_001698575.1). Taxonomy (NCBI): domain Eukaryota; kingdom Metazoa; phylum Chordata; class Actinopteri; order Tetraodontiformes; family Molidae; genus Mola; species Mola mola. The sequence goes on from KV751334.1 coordinate 1,808,782, forward strand.
AAAACCACTAAACAAACTAATTGACACACATCTGGTGTGAAACAATGCACGCCTGTTGTCTCGTGAGTCAAGCCAGGACTCCCTGCTCCATTCTCCATTTGTTCTGCCTCTGAGGAACACCTTGACATTCTCGGCTGAGTGACAGCTACAAACACAGGCCTTGAGCTGGTATTTGTTTTCTTGTGGGCACCTCCAAACCACAAGAACATTACATTCTCCATGCCAGAGCAAAGTTAAGATCGGTGATGACAATGCATGCGATAAACGGGGCGAATAGGAGCGTACAAAACCGCTGATGAGTCACTAGTCGTCTGAGACGACTGACAAAAGCAGAGGGGGCACATCACAAACAGAGAGAGGCACTCATCCTATGTCTTAAAGTGAAAAATATGTCCTGAGATTGCATTCTGACTCTGAAACACACTTTGGAAATGTCTGACCCAATGAAAAAAAACACTACCACTCCCTAACACTACCTAAAAACACACCTATGCTGCAAGTATTACATATTATACATATATATATATTTATATTTTACACATATTTAAGAATCCATTTAAAGCTTAAGGATCAAATTACAAATTGTGATGTGCAAGGAATCGCCACTGTAAATTACAAACCTCTGGTGTCCACCTCCTCTTTATTTAGCACTTTAGCATCTTTTAGATACCTGTTTTGGTTTTGATTCACTCTTGCAGATACGATCAACTGCACTTCTACCTGCTGCATGATAAGACTACAAACCCACTGGACACCTCTCGTCCAGCTTCAAAGTCCTTTAGCAACTAGCTGAAGAACACAGCGTAGCATTTCGCGGATAAACACCAATATATTTTTATCAAATGTTGGTGGAACCCAAAAACAGAGCTAAAAGTAGTGAATATTAAATTATGAGCGGAAATATAACTGCAAGTGAGTGTTAATGCTGGTCAGCCTATGCCAGGTATGAAAACAAGCAACTGCTTGCTGGCATGTTTGCTAATTTATCTTGTGCTTTTCAGCATGTTGTGCTATCCCCAAGTAGCCAAAACTGTGGTTGATTTAGAAATGAAAGAGGAATATATGCTTGCAATGTAAACACAAATGTTTATACCCTAAAGATTGATGAGTTTCTACGGATCAGTATTTGTTTCACATAAATAGGTCTCCTGCCAAGTAGATTTTTCCTGTGAACAATCAAAAATAAAGCCCACTTTTAGGAGGAAAGATGAACATTTCAAGACCACTGAGTATATATAAAGATGGAGGACGAAAAAGTCCTAAAAAAGTGAACCCTGGTGGCAAGATGTAGTATACCACCCACTCTTTTTTTTTTTTTTTTTCCAAAAATTTGGGTCATTTAAGGTATGATCAAGTGTTCATTTTTCTATTCATTTTTGTTTTATGCTACAAAAACAGGCTCAAACTTCATGATTGACTGTTGAACCCTGCTTGTGATTGAAATAGGCAGGTGTGCGGGTGGGAACTTGATACAGTGGCTCCACCATCACTATTGTACACTAACAGTGCATGTATCCAGGAGATTTTGGCTTCAATTTGTGGTAGGTAGGAGGAAGGCAAGTTGTCCATCTTAATTTATGTTAGTGGTTGAGACCATGTGATCTGAAAATATCAAAACAAACTATGAATTCCCAAAGAGCATAAGCTGAAATTTAACAATGCAGTGACGATAAAGCCCCTAGCAATACCTTTGAGCTTATGCAGATTTTGCTTTGTCCTTTCAAAATAAAAGAAACTTCTGCTTTGACAGCTGAAATTGGAGCAGACAGGTCTGCATTCAAGACAGCTGCTGACAGACAATTCAGACAGCATCTGTCATCTCTAAAGTATTTTTGAACCATTGCAGCGAGCATACAGTTTATATTGGTAACACATACAGTCCTGACAAAGAGGAGTGGTTCCCTACAGTGTCTGCCTGGGCTGAAGGATCGAGCGCATAGCAAGCGGGAGGCTTTGGATGGGAGAAGGAGCGTCTGAGCAGAAGGTGAAACTCGCCTTTCCCATTATCACTCCCAGCAACTTCTCCAGCAGAATGTATCCCTCCCCTCTAGAGCACACAACCCCACTCCCTCTTTGAGCCTGATATGGCCACAGTTTAGATAAGCATTCCTCCACAATGAGAAGCCAAAAGTGTTCTTTTTTTTTTGTCTCTCTTCTCAAATAAAGCCCCAGAAAATGCCTTTGGTTTGTGATAGGAGCTGTGAGATTGTTTTCAATTTAGAGTTATCCCACGAACACACAGGTTTCTCTCCAAAAATAGGCAGTACAGAAAGTAGATGGGGAGGAAAGAGAAGGGTAGAAGGAAGGAGATGGCGAGGAGGGAAAGAAGAAGGGAGGGGACTTTGGTTAATGAGCACCAGATGCCTTACCTTCGGTGGAAACCACATTCTTTGGAGCTTTAGTTGGTGTGTGATCTGTGCTTGAACTTATGTCAGAAGAGATGCTAGAGCTCCCTTTACCTGCAGGGGGAGTGGGAAGAAAAACACAATGGCTGGGACACAGCATAGAAACTTTAGGCCATCAACACTGCAGTCATGAATCATTGGCTTTAGGCTTTTCCTTTGAGAGAAAACACACATCCTGAAGTCAGAGATAAGGCAGAGTTGCGATTTGATGAAGCGTTAAATATGGTAAGA
>KV751334.1:1817394-1832482 GCA_001698575.1 Mola mola
GCTTTCTCAATCAATACTTTTTACTTTGAGTTGCTACCGTGGCTGCTTTCACAAAATACATACATGGTGAAAATACGGTGCCTTAGAAGCTCATCCTATTGTTCATACAGTCACAGCTTGGGAGTTTGTATGACCCCGACACACAAACACACACACACACATCTATGTTTGTGAGGACACTCACTCAGATAAGCATAGCTTGCATACTGCAAAACGTGACCTGATGCAGCAGGACATCCTCGTATATTTGACATAACACCCGACTTATGGCATGTGGGTAAACCCAGAACATGGCCAAATGGCTGACTGTGTGAATAAAACAGTTGCTTGGGCAAAACATTTATTCGATTAAAAAACAAAGGGACGTTGTAAAAGCTTAAACTTCGGGTCATTGTGTAAAGTTCAGATCAGCTCTGACGGCTGGCTTTTATTGGTCATTCCATAGCGGAAGCATGGCCACGGGAGTGAATGGGTAAAGGCTGACACAAGTCTTTATTTCAGGAGGAAGCTCAGATTTGGCTACAGATGTGGTAGAGCAGGCCGAAACAGTGAGGCCATCTTCTGGCACAGATGCACTCTGGGACAATGTGTTGCCAGTTGCAGCGGTGCTTTGGTGAGCTGAGTGGTCAATTTCAGCCTCCGAGGTGGCTACGCAGTGTGGAGAATGCGGCGAAGTGGCGATCTTCTCGAGCTTGCTATGTAATGTCCTCAGGGTGACAGGAACAGACATGCACCTGAAAGAGTATTAGAAAAGACATGTGTAAACAACTGATCTCTTGTTAAAGTAGATCAACTTGAAAATAATCGCCTTAGCCCTTCATAAGCGGGGAGACCCAGCCCCATCCTTCTCTGAACCTTTGCAGAAGTGGTGGATATACAGTCATTTGCAAAGCCATACCGCTTCATGACAGTGGAAAGATACTCATCCAAAGAGGAATCCTTGATTCCTGCTCCGAACAAAGTGCAGCTAATCTGATGAGAGTCAGATATATCCACCAGCACTGTGGCAGAAAAGAAAAAAAAAAAAAAAAGCATTGTACTAAGGTTCTATGTCATTATCTTAAAATTATACACCATGTAGTATTTAGAAAAGAAAAAACAAAAACTCCAAACCAACTTTGATGCTGCGGCTCTCAGGCTCAGTCTAATCACAGACACTTTAATCTCAATAATGATCTGTAGAAAATGCTCACAAACAGCAAGGGAGTTGCTGTCAGGACGGTGGAAGGTCACGGAAAAGCTGGTCTCAGACTCTGGAAGGACTTCGTAGTGCAGGTCACACATCAAACCTGGCAGCAGAAATTCGAAAAAAAAAAAAAAGCACCCCATAACTTATTTCCCCCCTTTCTCCTGTCCAATTTTGAACATGTGAACCAGTTGTGGGGTGGGAAAACTGTCCTGCCTGTTCTGGCATACTGAGAAGCCATGCAGGTCCTCAGCAGCGTGTTGACGGTGCACTGATGGCGAAGCAGCTCCAGCAGGGCCGGGATATGAGCAGGGTGGGTGAAGGGAATGCTGTCCACTACAGTCCCTGTCTGGGCAGGCACCTCCCATGCCGCTCCAGGGAGAATATAATTATGAGTTACACCACCAGGAAGAGGCTGGACAGAACAAAACAGATAAATCATTTCATTTTATTTCATGAGGTTAAAATAAGTGAGTTAAAAATATACAAACCACTGTAAAAACAGCGTCCTGCTCATCTTTTGCCTCCTGGTGGCTGTTTGCATGTTGTGACTGTCTCATCAATAACTTGGGTAAGGGCGCCCACTGTAGGTCAACTTCTGGTATGACAACATCTATATCAGAGGGAAGAAAGAACAAGTGACTAACTAGGTAATGAGGTGACGCTTGAGATTCTATTATTTCCAACACCTTTCATACAGCATTTATGGTGAAACGTTGTCCGACCTGTAATTTGGCTGAGCTTGTTGACCAAAGACAACGTTATTGGTATTGCTGGCTGCAGTTTGAGGAGAAAGAAGGCTGGCAGCATCTCATGCGACACCTCGCTCAGTGGCAGGAACACAGGACCGCTGCCGACGAAGGATACATTTAAAAACAACAAAGAGACCAAGATGCATGTTCACCATGGGATTGTAAAGTATCCTGCTGGGTGACAGATGAAAATGTAACACGCTACCCCTGGGGATCCAGCTGTGTAGGCTGTGGGAGCACAGATGCCTGCTGAAGCTTGTGATTTACGTCACTGGCACCTACAGTCACCTGGGCTGCCTGGACTACTGGGATTTCTTGAATGACAAGAGAGTTTCTAAAGCTACACATGCCCTTCAATAGTTTATAGGATGTGCCTCATGCGTTCCAAAATGTTACTATTCTTACGTAAATCTGAGGTCTTCGCTCCATCAGTCGGGCTCATATAGAACTGGATTGTCAGGGGGCAATCTGGAATGACATACTGAAGGATCAGTTGAAGAAAAGACACCTGCCTAACTTACATTTTGGCTTCTTTATGTCATGTACCTTCTTTTCCACCTATCAGACATCCAATCCTGCCATTATTGATCATATCCACTCGGGAATCAAACTCCACCCTGCAGAAAGCAGAAAACCATTGCTGATTCCATTGCCATGGGCTTGTAACACTTATTTCCATCATTAATTAATAACTTTATTCAGGAAGTTTCAAATGATTTCATGTGAATCAAATCAAAAGATTTCAATTGCAGTCATATGGTCAAAGCAAACAGCAAGTGCTGAGCCGTAAGGCCTACAAATATCAGTTTTATTAAACCATGTCACAATACGGGATAGTTCTCCTCTAAAGCCCTTCATAAATCTTTGGGCTATGCAGCAGAATCCCATATCACAACATCTTTGACCATATACTTTTAAAATGACATCATTTAACCTTAATGCAGCCTTTGAAAGCAGGAAAAGTTCACACATAGGCCATGCCAAGATATAACGATAGCCAAAAACACATCATAATAACCATACATGAAAACAGCTGAAACCACATTGATTATTAAAATAGATGGCAATTAATTTTTCTTTGTTTAACAAATCACTGAAATGACTATTTCCCTGCAGCTTTCGAGCATTCCTCAATTCATGTAACTTACCTTTGCAAATTTGACATTTGCTGCAAGTCTTGCCTTAGGCACTGCAACGATGCAAACAATTTGAATTTGATTTCACTGACAAAAACAACAAAAAAAAACGAAACAATTAAAATGAGCTGAATATGCAAACACATTCAAAAGTCTAAAGCTCTTGTAAGAGTGGGTACTTGTCTCCGGGGATGTTATACTGGGCGCAGAGGCCTGCCAACTTCACCGAGAACTCAGCAAAATGTTTTGACCTGTGACGTATAAGCAGGACAATCAGCATGCGTAACTACTCATCTTCAGGTCATCGGTTTAATAGCACTGCCGTCTTCTCCTCGGTAGTTTAGCAGCGCTGCTGGTTGCAAAATGTCAACACTTCAGTTTACTATTGCTTACCTCAGCAGCTGAAGGAGAGACTCGCTGAGCTGCAAGAGAACCCCATTTTACTAGCACTTAAAGGAAAGGGGGTATAAAAAGAACAGTGTGCTCTATATAGCACTTACAACAGGAAAGCCAGCGTGTGGGGCCACTTTCACGTCCTCCACCCCACCACAGGGAAGCAGCAGCACCTCCAGGTGGAACAAGTCTGCCGTCAGGTAGCATGTGGCATCGGTCATGTGAAAGCTCATTCTAGGGAGGTTCAAACATGGAAATGAGGAGCTATGCACTCTTCAGAGCTCCTCCACCCACCAGAAATGTCTCTAAAATACAAAACTCAAATGCCGCGAAAAGGTATAAAACATGCTTGAAAAAGAAGAAGAAGAAAAAAAAAAAAATCCATCCATTACTTTAAAGTTATGTCCGTGTTTTAAATTGATCCATTTCAGATCCAGATTTCTCACAATGTAATAACCATTTGTTACTTTGAGTGAGAACATAACCACAAACACGCACACAAATAATATCTGTACATATAGTCGCTTGTGAATTCTGTCTATAATTACCCAGATCCAGGATCAGTGTCCAGATGGCTCCAAAAACCACAACATTTACTTCTCATTATTTTGCTACAGTGCAAAGTTCTGCCGTGAAACCCTCGATCCTGGCAATCATGTGGATGCAACCTGACACAAAAGCATCTGACCAAAGAGCGATACCCTCCATGGCACCTGCACACCGCGATGACAGTGGGAGCCCTGAAGGGACAATGTACGCTGCCACACCACCAAAACCGCTCAGAAAATGCTTAAGGTTCATGACTGAGAGCTGAAAGTGTTGACTTGGCCTTTCCCAATTCAAATTCAAATTATGATCCACGGAGGTCCCATCGTGAACATGACTTTTACCTAACAAGTCACAGTCACATGATCTCTGGGGTGAGTACCTGTAGTGTCTAGCACTGGAGAGTTGGTGGTAGATGCTTTGAGTACTGTGGGTTAACAAAGTGGGGCCTCTATGGATTGAAGTTGCTCAAGTATGTCCTATTGAATTGGGATCTTGGGAATGTGGAGGCCAGGTCACCCCCTTGAGCTCTTTATTACTGCTCATGTTACCTCATTCCAGAGTAGTTTTTGTGTTATGGCAGGGTTCCTTGCCCTGCCATCTGGGAGTTATGCTGCCATGAGGGAGTTTGCTTTTGTCTGAAACGATGTTTGAATGGGTTTTACAGGTCAAAATTACATCCACATGAATGCCAGGACTCAAGGTTTTCCACAAGAACATGCACAGAAGTGAGATGATCAGTATTAGTCACATCCGTGTCAATGGTTTTAATGTTAAGCATGATTGGTGTACAGTCACGAAGGCAAAAACACAACCTTTTCTAACATAGCCGATGGAGGTGAGAAAATAAAATAATGGTGTTACAACAATTCTACAAATGGCAGCAAAACTAAAAACATACCCTTGTTGTTTGGCGATCACTTCCAGACGAGACTTTGTGGTATTCAAGGAGGACACTGAAACACACAAGCAATTTACTCACAGACTGAGTGACATACTCCTGCTAAAGTGGATACAGAATCAGCTATTAATATAATGCTGTTTACCATTAAATACTTCCCGTAGCCTCTCGAGGGATTCAACAATTGGCCTGCATGGTTTGGATTCATCTCTTGATTTGTCCTATTGGGGGACAAATGGAAGAATAAAATAAACAATGGAGCCATTGTGAGGCAATGGCGCCCTCGTGTAAACAGTGTTTAGTCCTCCGGCGCACACACTGTGTGATACCAGTACACTTTGGGATAGGTGCCTAAAACAAACAAACAAAAAAAAAAACCAACAGATTCTTCTGTCATGACAAATCTACTCCTTTAAACGTCCCCGTCAGCATCAGCGCTGGCAGTAAACAACCAGTGCCTTTGGACCCCAAGTAATTAAGTTCAGACTCCCAGAGACAGAACACTGCCAAACTTCACTTTGCATTAATCCTAACACATGAGCTACTCTCCTGCTGCACCCATGTCAACAAAAAATAAACTAGTACACCCTTTAGCACACAAGGTTGGGTTTGCAGTGCTTAATGTACCTCGAGGACTGGGAGAAAAAAAAAATAATAAAAGTGAAAGGCATCATGATCCATAATGATTTGCATGTGTGGATCCAAAAACCTGTAACCAATGACACACATGCGCCTTTTGAGCATCTTCCAAAGAACATGGACAACGTTCCTGAACCTAACACAGAGTTATCATCTTACCAACGTCGGGCAAAAAGAAAATAAGCCCCAAACAAACAATCCAGCAGCGTGGAGTGAAGTGAATCCAAGTCACCATCAATGCCTCGTCTGCGGATCCCACAACAAAGGCTTGTGTGTTCAAGGAGAGATGATCTCATTCTCTGTGCATCACCACATGATACTGCAGAAGTAACATGAAGGTTCTGTGGCTGGCAGAAGACGAGCAGAGGCAGAATGCACTGAAAAGTTGTCTTACCATACATCGTCGGACAAGCTGAAATGTTTCGTTCCACGTCCTGTCTGCAAATTTCACGCGTAGTTCAGAGACTCTGGAGTTGGAACACATAGCTAAAGTTTGTTTTTTTTGTTTTTTTTTTAAAAAGGTTAGGGATGTAATTAACATTACTTGGTTCCTGAAAAACCTTTTCACTCATGATCACTCGACTCAGACAAACCTTCTCCTGCTCCAACGTGCCAACGTTTATGGGATTAGCCAATTAATCAATTACCAGGCACGTTCAGCCCCCATTTCCTTTCTAATCACTAAGTAATTGCCAAATACCGTGTACGTAACCGAAATAAATCGACGGCACTTTATTTGTGAGGACTGAATATTAATGTGTATTAAGTGACGGGCGTTGTCACACTGAGCAGAGCCTCCGGTGTCCAGTCAGGCTGCTGCTAACGGAAACCAGCCAGGGCTGTGGAGTTAGCGAGCGAGCTAGCCATGAGCTAACGAGGAGCTGGCCGAATCTTTACATCTCCCACTATCATTCAGCCTCAGTCAGACATCGTGCCAAGGTGAATACTCAGTAAAATACCGGTGAGTGCCGCTATTCACATAAATCATGGTGTTGTGAGCGTTACTGCTTCCCATGTTTGCTCCTTTTTTTTTTTTTCTTTTTTTTTTTTTTTCCTAACGTATCATTTAGTGGTCATTAGATTCTCGTTATCCATTGCTAGCCATTATCCTGTGTTGTCGCACTAGGTGGCTAGCTAGGAAGCTGCTGAGTTTGAAAGGGTCGACCGAACATCTGTTGCTCGGTGCCCGATTTAGACGGATTTGTGCTTTTACTTGTCGCCTTTGCTGCTACCTGCATCTTGAACTTCCCCGTCCGTAAATTATCGACTATGTGACGTCAACTCGCTTGGTGGGTTAGTTAGCTTGTTAGCGACGTCGCCCACGGTGGTCAACCTGCTAGCTCGTTTACCTGCAGCTTACATGTCACCAGCTAATATGCTACCAAGTTAACGTGATTAGCAGAGTTGCGCATCGATGTTTGTGGTTTCAGCCTGTCTGTTACAGTAACTAGGCGAAACTGTCACTTGCTCAGCTAACAGTATAAGACCATCATATTGTTGGGTTGCTAAGCAGTATTGTTAACGTTGTTAACTAGCTAATTTGATGACCTGCTTTTTATTGTGTTTTTGGTTTTGACCGAGCATAATGACACAGCTAAATAGCTACACTCAATTTTCTCATTTAAACCATTATGCGATTTTTAAAAAAAAGTCTTTTACATTCACTCTTTTAATAGATATAAACTCAATTTTCTAAAATGTGGCTTTCCTTAAAATGGCATTTTCTTCACTGCTACGTCCTAGTATTGCTCTAATTTAATTTGTATAAGGACCTTGTGGCTGCATTCCCATCCTTATCCTTGGTCCCAGATGTTTGTGCCCCCCCCATGAACACATACCTCAAAACACTATGATATTCACATAGTCTTGTTTTAGTATGAGAAACTGACCACTGAATAACTTTAGCATATGTCACATTTTATCCACTCCTTTTGAAGTCTAGAAATACTGCCAGATGTTACTTGGAAGCTATTAAAATTTCTTTGCTGAATGGCTTCTACGGATTCTTGTGGGCTCAGGAGGATCTGTCGTCTACTGTTTGCTATAATGCACTTCGCTTACTAATGTCATCAGTGTTGCTACAAGTTGTGTTTTCCTGCTGGTAACCAATTGATTGGAAAACAATCATGTGAAAGGTGGCTGCAAAATTAGCATGGCTGTCACAAGGTAGTTCATGATTTTACAATTTGCTGTCAACATATATATTCAGCAGATGGCTGAATAAGGTTTTTTGTTGTTTTTTTTGGCTGCCTTGATTCAGATTTTTACAATAATGATGTAAAAGTCTATTGTTTCTTTATATCAATGCAAAGGGGGGGATCACAGCATATGCTCGTAAAAACGGGTTCAGACATATCTATTTAGTGTCAGTAGCTACATACACATCTTAAATTACCATGTATGATCTTTGGTTTCATTTACAATGTTTAGTTGCAGAAAAGCAACTAGAGACTCAGCAATGATACATGAAACATCTCTTCCCCCCCCCCCTCACCAGGGATTATCATTTGGCCCTTTTGTTTCAACTGGAATCCTCCTGATTTTGCAGCCTTCCCTCTGCCGCCAACACCACCTTCAGTCTTTACCATTTACACAAGGATACCTGTGTACGTGGAGCAATGGCAGCTGCTAAGCCAAAAGGGCAAAACTCTCTAGCCCTTCACAAAGTGATTATGGTGGGCAGCGGAGGAGTGGGGAAGTCAGCCCTCACGCTCCAGTTCATGTATGATGAGGTGAGCAACTCACACCACTGTAGTTAAGTGACACTCACACATTGTTGAGGCAGGAAGGCTTTTCTTGATCGATGACTCGACCACGGTTGTTAACCTAAGCAGCTTCTTTGTGTCTCTCCTCATAGTTTGTTGAAGACTATGAGCCCACGAAAGCAGACAGTTACAGGAAGAAAGTTGTGCTGGATGGAGAGGAGGTACAAATCGACATCCTTGACACAGCTGGACAAGAGGACTATGCAGCCATACGGGATAATTACTTCCGCAGTGGCGAGGGTTTCCTCTGTGTGTTTTCCATCACTGAACTGGAATCATTTGCAGCAACAGTAGACTTCAGGTCCAGTAGCATTTCAATGAGACACGTCCTCATTACTATTCAGTGACCTTCAGATATGTGTTTTTTTTTTTTTTTTTTTTGTTTTCTTTTTTCCTGGTTAAATGCTTAATGCTGTCTGGGTATTTTTTTTAACATCCTAAAGGCTGACTTTATTCCCCGAGTGTAGTTCATCATTCCTTCTTTACTTTGGTAGGCAGTTCAATAAATCATGGCTGAATGACATTTCCTGCTTTACAGAGAGCAGATTCTGAGAGTGAAGGAGGATGAGAACGTGCCCTTTCTCTTGGTTGGTAACAAGTCGGACTTGGATGACCGTCGGCAGGTCAGCGCAGAAGAGGCGAAGGCACGTGCCGAACAGTGGGGCGTGTGCTACGTGGAGACTTCTGCCAAAACCCGTGCCAATGTTGACAAGGTATATAAGACTGGATGTACATCCCGCGTTAGGCTGCCGCCGCTGCGTTACCTGCGTCACCTGCGTCTTGGACTCTGTTTTTGATTTCTCTGTATTTTTTTAATATGCAGGTGTTCTTTGACTTGATGAGAGAGATCCGGGCAAGGAAAATGGAAGACAGCAAAGAGAAGAACGGGAAGAAGAAAAGTAAAAGTTTGGCCAAGAGAATTAGAGAGAGATGCTGTATTTTATAGTGGTAAGAGAGAGCAGGGTAGCTGCTTGTGTACATATACATTTCTCAGACTTTTTGCATTGAATTTGTGCCCATACCTGACCATGACTTTCTGTTCCTGGCCAACAGGACATCTGACCGTGTGTCAGGGAGTACTAAGGTGGCTCTCCCGACACCATTTAGAGCTTGACTTTTTATGTGCTGACGCTCCAAAATAATTTCTGTCACTTTCTCTCTGTTACTCTGACAACGTTACAGAGATGTAAGAAATGGATGATGTTTTAATTTAGGCCACAGCTTGACAGCAATCCCCGAAATGTTACGAAACCATGCATTCTAAAGTTTGATGTGTAAAAATATAGTCAGATAATTGTTCAAAAGAAAAGATATAAGAGCCACGGCTGGATGTTAGGCTGTAATGTCGACCCAGAAGTGATCAAGTGCCACCAAGGAGGTGTACATTGAATCTGTGAAGCATCTCAGATGAAAGATTGTTGTGTGAAGCTGCAGCTGAAAACTGATGCACTCAGTTTGACTACCTATTATGTGTATAAACACTGAATTTTACCTGTGAAGTCAAACTTCTCTATCCTATCAACCCATGTAAGATAGGTGCACTCTTTTCCCTTCACAAATGCACAAATAACACTAATCTTTACCCTTAAATCTGTGATGGATTTGAAAACACTTGAACCTAAATAACATTTCAGAAGTTTTACCTCATTTGGGTAATGACTTTCATTGCCTTTTTTTTTTGTTTTGTTTTGTTTTTAAGGAATCCCTGGTGCTCTGATTAAAAGGTGATTCTATAACACTACACCATTTTACATGCTGAACCTATCCTAAAGTTTTTAAAATAAATAACTTCATAACTTTCAGTCACATAGAAAATAATTTTCCACACCAAGCTTACGCTCCCTACCTTTTTTTTTTTTTTTTTTTTTTTTTTTACTTAATGTTTTTCTTAATTTCAATGGGAATAAATGAATAAGGGACTTTTCAGAAACGAAATATATAAAATGATGCAGGCTTGATAGAAGTAAGGTGGCACGTGTCAGGAAAGGTTGCTCTCAGTCACCAAAGAAAGATGCTAGCTAGTACAAAGAAGTGCCCAGATACTAATGCAAGTGAGAACATGACAGGGAAGCACTGCTGGTGGCAAACGGAGAACCTAAGGAATCTTGTTAATGGTCTGGAAAAGGAATTCAGCGTTCGGTGGGATTTGGTAGCTCGTGTACAGTGCATCACTGTTGCCTCTCTGTCCATTGTGAATGTGAACAACCCGCCTGGAAGCCGCCCTGTTTGCCTGTAATCTTACACTACCGATTGTGTGCAACTTTAAGAGGTCATTGACATTCAGCTTTGTTTATCTCTCTCAAATGTTACCTTGTCTTGGAAAGATCTAGCAACATCTTAATGTAATCCCTGATGTTGATTTCACCTTGGAACAGTATAAAAACAATTGGCAAAATGAGGATGCTATATATGATTTATCAACCCAAACACACCATGAACTCAGTCCCTAAATGTTTACTTAACCACGGAGCCACGCTTTGTTTTGTTAACCACAAAACTACTGACTTATATGAGCTAACTTATTTTAATCTTTTCATTCCAAGGATATTCCCAGTTCTCACTTGGATCTATTGACATTAACTAAAGATGGATGACGTGTCACCAAATGGTACAAAAATGAAGCCACAATATATAAGGGATACACATGCTGCCATTGTGTGCCACTAACATCACTTGGAGCGAGTCTGTGAAGTAGCAACAGAGGAGGGGAGCCACGGCTCTGAGTTTGCCTCTGTTTACCGACCCACCCAATAACCCCTTTTCACAGCGGATGAGCAGTGGGACATACACTGTACACGTGAGAAACAGCTTTGTGATGGTTTTACAGGATTTGAGGAGTACTTTTGAGTTTTAGTTTGGCCCAAGTCCTATCTAATGTAATGATGACTTGCACTGTGGGCAATGGAGATGCTTTGGCTTCATTTTTACGGCGCTCTGCTTATATGTAGTTGGTGGTCCGAGTGTGTGCACTTCCATCAACCACCCATTATTTACATTAATGGATTTCTCCAAATAGTACGATGGATAACACTGGAGTTTAAATAAAAGGGATTGTAATTGCAGAGAGGAACAAAACGTCAAAAAACTCTCAGCATTCTCATTGTCTCTAAAATACTTCTAATAAAAGTGAGTGCAGTGTTGGTATTTTATCTGAAGTGCTGTTCAGAGATCTCGCATTAGCTCAGATAAACCCAAGACCTTTTAAAGATTGTGAACCAACTTGTTTTTCACCAATATTTACAGTCTCATTGATCCTTTAAGTTAATACATGAACAGCAAAGAATCCCTGGTTGTTTGTAGTGAAGTCCTTTTGTACAAAAAAAACAAATATTGCAAAAGAATGTCAGTGCTGAGGTTTTTCTTGTCCCCTGATAAGCACACAGTAGAGAGAGTTCAGGACAGGGGGGTAAGATGAACTTAAAGCCATGATGTCAGTGTGCTGGGTAACTAGTTAGTATGTTTTAAAGGGCTAACCCGTACTAGAATTGAAAGAGCCGTAGAGGTTGAACCTGCAGTGTGGAACGTGTGTCTCCCTCTTCTGGCAGTGAGAGTAACTACCGCTGCCGGACAGAAGCCTGCTCCTTCACTGGTCGCTGCTCCCTTCTGCTCGGGAAAACCCGTCTTTGCTAACACATATTTTACTGGTGCAAAACTCGCTACCGAGACCTGTTTAAAAACTCCAGTGTTTTGTGGAACTCGGAGAGAGAATAATCAGACGAGTTCAAAGTAACAACAGTCCCGCACTCCAAGTTTAAAATGACAGGCGAGGAAACGGACGGTGAGAATCAGTCTTAGGTGAATCAGATTCGGTGAGAATCAATGACCTCACAGCCATTACATTAACTGTTGTCTTCATCATCAAGGATTGAACAAAATACAGAACTCCTAGTGACCACCATCGTGCTTGTTTCCTCTTTTTAATTTTTGTTTCAGTGCTTTTCCAGAAGCATGTTTTCAATTATTTGTGTTTTCTTTAAGAAGTCACTAAACTTAAACTCTGCCCCAAATATTTCCAGCTGCAATAAGGGGTGATGCAGAACCAGATATTTTATGCTAAAGCTATGAGCAAACTGTCCTACTGGGTACACAATTTGTTTTGCCTTTTATATAAATACCCTTGTAATAAAATAAAGATACATATGTCTTTGATTGGACGGCCGTATGTATGCCACCAATTAAATGTTTCCTTCATGTTTATTTTGAACCAAACCACTAATGTAGCCTGTTTGTGAACGCGAAGAGGTGAAGCTTACATTTAATTTTTGTGAGTTATTTGGAAATGGCAAATAAAGTTGACATTACTAATGACATTTTGCAGGAGTATCGAGATATTCTTTGTGTGGAAGTTGGTGTCTGACTTTGAAGCTGGCAGGCTCATAATCAAAAGCAAGTTTTCCTTCAAGACTTATCACTATTCTATTCTCTGGTGTGTCTCCTCAGTTTGTTAGTTTGTGTTCACACAATCACAGTAATTCGTTGTGCCACATCATGGTTTGGTAGACGGCTTGAAAGAAGACAAACCACAGTAAGAAAGTGGCTCCAGATGGCATTTCAGAGTAGAAGTGTATATATATATATACACAGTAGTGTTCAAAATAATAGTCCAATGTGACTAACCAGATTAATCCAGGTTTTTAGTATATTTTTTATTGCTACATGGCAAACAAGTTACCAGTAGGTGCAGTAGATTCTCAGAAAACCAACAAGACCCAGCATTCATGATATGCACGCTCTTAAGGCTGTGCAATTGGGCAATTAGTTGAAAGGGGTGTGTTCAAAAAAATAGCAGTGTCTGCCGTTGACTTTACAAACTCAAAACTATTTTGTACAAACTTTTTTGTTTCTAGGATTTAGCAATCCTGTGAATCACTAAACTAATATTTAGTTGTATGACCACAGTTTTTTATAACTGCTTCACATCTGTGTGGCATGGAGTCAACCAACTTGTGGCACCTTTCAGCTGTTATTCCACTCCAAGATTCTTTAACAACATTCCACAATTCATTTACATTTCTTGGTTTTGCTTCAGAAACAGCATTTTTGATGTCACCCCACAAGTTCTCGATTGGATTAAGGTCCGGGGATTGGGCTGGCCACTCCATAACATTAATTTTGTTGGTTTGGAACCAAGATTTTGCTCGTTTACTAGTGTGTTTGGGGTCATTGTCTTGTTGAAACACCCATTTCAAGGGCATGTCCTCTTCAGCATAAGGCAACATGACCTCTTCAAGTATTTTGACATATGCAAACTGATCCATGATCCCTGGTATGCGATAAATAGGCCCAACACCATAGTAGGAGAAACATGCCCATATCATGATGCTTGCACCACCATGCTTCACTGTCTTCACTGTGTACTGTGGCTTGAATTCAGAGTTTGGGGGTCGTCTCACAAACTGTCTGCGGCCCTTGGACCCAAAAAGAACAACTTTACTCTCATCAGTCCACAAAATGTTCCTCCATTTCTCTTTAGGCCAGTTGATGTGTTCTTTGGCAAATTGTAACCTCTTCTGCACATGTCTTTTTTTTTTTAACAGAGGGACTTTGCGGGGGATTCTTGTAAATAGATTAGCTTCCCACAGACGTCTTCTAACTGTCACAGTACTTACAGGTAACTCCAGACTGTCTTTGATCATCCTGGAGCTGATCATTGGCTGAGCCTTTGCCATTCTGGTTATTCTTCGATCCATTTTGATGGTTGTCTTCCGTTTTCTGCCACGTGTCTCTGGTTTTGCTCTCCATTTTAAGGCATTGGAGATCATTTTAGCTGAACAGCCTATAATTTTTTGCACCTCTTTATAAGTTTTCCCCTCTCCAATCAACTTTTTAATCAAAGTACGCTGTTCTTCTGAACAATGTCTTGAACGACCCATTTTCCTCAGGCTTTCAAAGAGAAATGCATGTTCAACAAGTGCTGGCTTCATCCTTAAATAGGGGCCACCTGATTCACACCTGTTTTTTCACAAAATTGATGACCTCACTGATTGAATGCCACACTGCTATTTTTGTGAACACACCCCTTTCAACTAATTGCCCAATTGCACAGCCTTAAGAGCGTGCATATCATGAATGCTGGGTCTTGTTGGTTTTCTGAGAATCTACTGCACCTACTGGTAACTTGTTTGCCATGTAGCAATAAAAAATATACTAATAACAGTGATTAATTTGGTTAGTCACATTGGACTGCTATTATTTTGAACACTACTGTGTATATATATATATATGAGCCTTTTTGTTTAAAATTTGATAAATATGGCCTGTACGGTTACATTAAAATAGCTAAACTGGTATCATCCCTTTAATTCCAATGATTAGTGACAATGGAAGTTTTTAAGTATGCACTCAGCTTTACTAGAAGGGGTTTTATTAGTATTTTCTGAATGTATGATGTGGGTGTAAAAACCTGAAACAAAAACGTTGCTACTGACAGTTTTTGGGAAAATTTGAGTGATACTTGGAATTTTGTTATTCTCACTATTTTTCTTTATTATTTTTTTAATTTTCCCTCCCCATTTTGACACAACTCTTTTTTAAGTATGCACTCAGCTTTACTAGAAGGGGTTTTATTAGTATTTTCTGAATGTATGATGTGGGTGTAAAAACCTGAAACAAAAACGTTGCTACTGACAGTTTTTGGGAAAATTTGAGTGATACTTGGAATTTTGTTATTCTCACTATTTTTCTTTATTATTTTTTTAATTTTCCCTCCCCATTTTGACACAACTCTTTTCTGCCATCAAAAATATTCAGCTCTTTAGGGACATTATGGC
>KV751334.1:1832884-1919544 GCA_001698575.1 Mola mola
TTATAACATATTAATTTTTTAAAATTTAGAGTAAATTCTTGTTCCCCCCCGATCTTCTATAGCGCAGCTGTGGCCTGTGGCCTTCTTTGATGACGAGATAAGTCTTTTATATAACGTTGGACATTAAAGACATATGTGGTCGGGGTTTCCCTTGGCGGTGACGTAACCGCTGAGCTGCATGACGCACACGCGTATCATTGGTTCACGCCGACGCACAAGGCCTGTAGTTTGAAAGCTGTATGGGCCCAGACGAATAGCCACATTACGAACAAAGTTAAAATATTTTCAAATATATCCGAGGAATTGTCAAGCCATTTCCCCGCAAAGGCGTTTGCAATAGTTGGACCATGCGGCGGTAAGCTGGAGAAACAGCTCGACGCAATAAGTGGAGGACACAGATGCGTTTTCGAATAACATTGTTTTATTGCATCTTGACTGAGTTCCATTGAACTCAGCGCAAGGAGAAAAGAAAGCTAGCTGGCTAAAGTGCTAGTGCTTAGCTAGCTAGCTAGCTAGCGGCGGCTATCAAGCCAACTCGCGTGCTATTCATTTCCTTGTTGCACATTGTGTGTGATGGAAGGCGAGAAGAAGTTTGCGAGAGGGGGACGGAGGTTTTTTACTTCCATTTCGACACTTTTTGGTTGATGGATTTACATGATTGTACGACCTACAACATTTCAGAGGAACTGGATTTTAATTTTAGCGGCGCTTTGGGCCTATGCTTTCCCCATGGAATGGAATGTGACTGTCTAGCTGGACACAGTTAGCTATTGGAGGCTAGCTGGTGAAACCTTCCATTTCCATTTACAAGGAAATCCGTGAGATGACCGTCCCGGAATACATCGTTTAAGTACAGACTGTCTCCATACTCAAACCGTAGGATGGGTTTTACGCAACAGAACCTGTAGGCACCAAGTGCCATGAATTGGGCTAACTCACTTTTCTTGAACCTTAAAACGAGCTAGCTTTGTAATGCTAATGTTATGCTTGTGATTTCGCTAGCTTGGTGGCCGTCTGATTGTGGAGAATTTGCTGTTGCGTTAGGGAACTAGCCTTTAACAGAGAGCCCAATGTTTTTTTTCACGGCACACCAAGGAACATGGTTGTGAGAAGAAGTGTATAATACATATTATTCTCAACGTGGCTATAGCATTTATTTTGTAAATGCCTAATTCAGAGGTGCTTCGCGAAGGTCGGGGACGGAGCCCCTCTGCACAGAGAAATGCTAACAGGCAGGACAGGCGTAGTAAACCGGGGAGCGGTGCTGCTGAGCGAGAGAGACAGCGTGACAAGAGGCGGTCGTCGGCTTCTAGGAGGAGAAAACGCAGACAGACCAAGGAAAGAAGCTTGTGTCCGACCGGTACAACAGGGGACCCTAACAGTGGCCGAAAAAGCACTTTTGAGAACGAGGCTGAACTTCGGACGCTGGTCGAGTATGATGACGTGAGCTCCCAGTCGGAGCGTTTTTCTGGCAGCCCCTCTCCCAAACTTGACCCCCACGCAGACAGGCTCTCGGTAGACCATCTCAGCGATGCTGACTTTGGGGAATATAATGGACCAGCATCCCCGGACAGAAGCCACCCCAGAGTTCGGGAGGGAGCGTGCGTCGGAAAGGACGAACAAACCAGAGGACCATCTGAGAGAAGCAAGCAAGGGAAGGAGCAGGGCAGGAAGAAGGAGCGCCAGAGCCGGGAGAAAGACTCCTCAAAAGCTAGAAGTAGCCTAAGCAGCTCTAAGAATCATAGAGAACCTACCAGGGGCAATGACAGGAATGGTAAAAAGACATCTTCATCTCAGGCCTCACAATCTGCAGATAAAAGGGATTCAAAGAGGCACAGAAGCAAAATAAGATCTGATAAAGAGCCCCCGTCTGCATACAGAGATGCTCCACAGTCTTATAGAGATGACCGCGAGGACCTCAGGGCATATAGGAGAAGTCCTGGTTTCAAATCTGAAAGTCCCTATGGGACATCATATCCATATAGCTATCAGTCTCCTGGTGGTTATAACCAGCTAATATCTAGGAGGAGTCCAACTTATGGGAGCAAAAGACTCTCTCCCAGTTCCACGTATTACAGTCGAGATGCAGACGCGTACGGGGCATATAGCGTGCCAAAGTCCCCCTCTTCATACTCCAGCAACAAGAGGAAGCGGTCTCCTGCAAGCCCAGTGAATTGGCGTGGTTCCCCAAGTTATGGACGCCACAGTCCATATGAGCAAGGCGAGTTTGGATCAAGTCCTTACGGCAACCGCAAGAGATCCCGGAGTCCGTACAGGAAGTCCCTGAGCCCAAGTCCAGATGTCAGGTGGGTTTTAAGGTGTTGAGCTAATGTGTGTCGGCTCTAATTCTATGGTGTATGTTTTGTAATAGGTAGGTGTTAATGGCTTAACATGTCCATAAACTGAGTGTGTCAGTTGATGGTGTAGGTTTATGTAGGAATTTAGGTTTGTGAGGAAACACTAGCACTAGCCTGGTTATCAGTCTCAGTCATCAATTAGGGTTTTTCCTAAATAGCAAAAGTTCTGGCGCTCCACAAAGAGGTTTTACTAACTCCACAAAGGAAAATCATAAGTGCCAAAACGTTGCAGGATAGTTGAGAGTAAATGTGCCAGTTCAAATCCTCTGTGCCTTTCAATAATTCATTAAACATCTGTTGGAAACCAAAATAAAACACTTATTCATTAAGGAGAGTGAAGCCAACTGAGCCAGGAAAACCACGTTGAGCCTCTACAACATCAGTTGTAGATTTTTTTTTTTCCTATTAATGAAATAATGATTGTGCAACCATAAACGGGAGAAAGCTGTAACATCTGTTACTTTATTTTTGTCAATGTTTGCTGGCATGCTTGAACCTTTCAAAAACTTTCACCTGACTTAGAAAAAGTGTCCTGCGAGTGACCACGTCGTTTTGTAAGTGGTGTGTAATAACTTTTCTAGCTCTTGTAAAATAGTATGGTGTAGACCTGCTCAAGTGTCAGGAGATAACTTGTGTTTTGAATTGGCACTATATGAAAAATGGTCTGAACTTCACTAGCCAATATATAAAAATTTGCATGTTTTACATGTTTAAACAAAACAGGTGCCGTTTTCTTTCCAGGCGATCGGCTAGGTCACGCAGCAGAAGTCCGTATTCATCCTCAAGGCATTCACGTTCTCGCAGTCGTCACCGCCATTCTCGCTCCCGCAGTCGCCCCTCCAGCCTCTCGCCAAGCACTCTCACCTTTAAATCCAGTCTTGCTGCTGAGCTCAGTAAGCAGAAAAAGGCTAAAGCTGCTGAAGCTGCTGCCAAGGCCAAGAACTCTAGCAGCACATCTACTCCGACCAAGAGTTCCTCATCAACTCACCAGCCCAGCCCAAAGTCCAATCATTTGACGAGAAAGGGCCGCCCTCCCTCCCCACCACAGCCAGAGAGAGGGCCTAGAACGCCCACGTCAAACCAACCGCTGTCCCCATCTGACAAGTCGTCCAAGAAGACTACTGACCACCAAACTGTCAAGGACAGAGAAGGAAAGGGGAAAGATGACTCTCTACACCGTGATAAAAGGAAAATCTCAACATCGGGACAGAGCAAAGAAAAGGAGCGACCAGCTGGGCCACACAATTCAACTTTATCATCACTACCATTGCCCCAAACAGTTATTGAGCACATGGATAAAGGAGAAAGGTATAGCTGTGTTGTTATACCAGTTTATGTAGAATGTTTATGCACCATTGCCTTTTCTGAAGTCTTAATCACGCTCTCTCTGTTTGTATCTGCTTCATTCTTTACTATCAGCGTGAAGGACAGCTCCCTCTCGGGAAAGAAAAAGACAGAAAGAAAGCCACGCCAGCTTCTGGCTGACTTGCCGCTGCCTCCTGAATTCTCTGGTGGCACGTTTTCCCCTCACAGCCCACCTGAGGACAAAAAGTTTCAAACGCTTCGCCGAAGACCAAAGTAGGACACGGTGCATTCTATTTGTTCTGCTCCTTTTTGCTCTATGTCCACTTTTCATTCACGTAAAATTTTTTCGTGTAATTACCAGAATTTGTGGCCCAAGATACGGCGAGATTAAGGAAACTGAGATAGACTGGGGTAAACGCTGCGTGGACAAGTTTGAGATCATTGGAATCACAGGGGAAGGAACGTACGGTCAGGTGTACAAAGCTAAGGACAAAGACACGAGTGAGTGTTTTCATCAATTGCCTAGACATGGTTTTATTCTCAACTTACTTTGTAGAGGTGAAATAAATGGTGATAACCCTCTATATCAAAGATTTCCCGGAAATATAAGTCTGACTCATGAAGAGGTCCTGACACTGTACTCGTTCTGTACTATAGCTGAAATGGTGGCTTTGAAGAAGGTTCGACTAGACAATGAAAAGGAGGGCTTCCCAATCACGGCCATCAGAGAGATCAAGATTTTGCGACAGCTGAACCACAAGAGCATCATAAACATGAAAGAGATTGTGACGGACAAAGAAGATGCTCTAGATTTCAAGAATGATAAAGGTACTTTATTTTTTTCGTTTTTCAACTAGCAGCACCATAGTAGGCCACTCCACATCGATTAGCTGACTTTTTAGCGAGCCGAGTTTTTGTGACTAAATCTCGATTCTCCTCTTTCAGGTGCTTTCTACCTTGTATTTGAATACATGGACCACGACTTGATGGGCCTGCTTGAGTCAGGCCTGGTCCATTTTAATGAGAGCCACATCAAATCCTTCATGAGACAGCTGCTGGAAGGTCTTGATTATTGCCACAAGAAGAACTTTCTGCACAGAGACATTAAGTGCTCTAATATTCTGCTCAATAACAAGTGAGTGCTCAATATAATTTACACTTTTGGACATTTTTATACAAACACAATGAACAGTTCTAATGTTTTGTTGCAAAGTTACACACGTTTTTTTCTGACTTCACTTTTCCCCCCTTATCAGAGGTCAAATAAAGCTTGCAGACTTTGGTCTTGCTCGGCTGTATAACTCTGAAGAGAGGTGAACCACTTATGTTCTTTGCTAGCATCCGCCACACTGTCACTACGACTTTTACTCTTGCGTGCGGTGATAGTAACAAATATTCCCTCTCGTCTTTTGTTTTGCCATCCAGTCGTCCATACACCAACAAAGTGATTACACTATGGTACCGTCCACCAGAGTTACTTCTGGGAGAAGAGAGGTACACACCAGCTATTGATGTGTGGAGCTGCGGGTAAGAACATAATTGAAGTTTGCTTAACTTTATGCAATGTGGTTATCTGCTGTGCTGCCATGAATTGTTAGTCAAATGTCTTTTATCCCTTTTCTTCTGTCCCAGATGCATTCTTGGAGAACTGTTCACAAAGAGACCAATTTTTCAAGCTAATCAGGAGCTTGCCCAGTTAGAGCTTATCAGGTAAGTGTAGGCAAAATTAATATGGAAAATCTAGATTTTGTTCTGAGGTCTTGACAGGTTCCCACATAGGGGTGCACGGACCAGGAAGAGGTTTACACTGTCCGGAAGAAGATGAGAATGTGGTTTTTACCCAGATTGACTCAATCAGCAGTAATTCTATGTAGCTTGAAGATATGTTTTGGTTGATGGGCCTCACTTTTGCGTCATAATATCCTCTGCTAGAGGAAATGTGAAGTTGGGGATTAATTTCCTTATAGCTGGAAGAGAAATGAAAAACTGCTGGTGATGGCACGTGAGGAAGCGTAAGGAAGCCAGTGTGTTATTTCCACACATTGCTGGTTCTATTTAGGGCTGCAACTGTCAACGTTTTAATGATCAGTTCTTCTGTTGATTGTTTTTATATTTAATCTTTAAACTCAATCAGATGTAAAAAAAAAAAAAAATGGAAAGCTGTAAACGGAAGTTACATGTTCAGATGGCTTTTGTCCAAGCGACAGAAAAACTGGAAACAGCAAACGTTACAATTATTCAACCATCAAAACGGTTCTGCCTGAAACAAATGAATTTGTCTTCCAGCCGAATATGTGGCAGCCCCTGCCCTGCTGTCTGGCCAGATGTAATAAAGCTTCCCTTCTTCAACACCATGAAACCAAAGAAACAGTACAGAAGACGGTTGCGAGAGGAGTTTGCTTTGTAAGTTCATGGACTTGTTGTGAAATTGAATATTGTAATGTTGGGCCCTTCAGCAGTTCATTATATTGGCATTTTCTTCTCTTGGCCAGCATCCCTCCATCAGCACTTGACCTGTTTGACCACATGTTAAACTTGGACCCCAGCAAACGTTGCACAGCCGAGCAAGCGCTAGGCAGTGAGTTCCTCAAGGACGTGGACCCAGATAAGATGCCCCCTCCAGAGTATGTTTTCCTTCATGTGTCATCAACACGTTTATCACCCGGATGACATTCTTAATGTTTTCGTACCATTTTTATCTGTTTGTCTCCCCAGTCTTCCACTGTGGCAGGACTGTCACGAGCTGTGGAGTAAGAAGCGACGCCGTCAGAAGCAGATACCAGAGGAACTGGCAGCCCCTAAGGCGCCACGTAAAGAGCTGGGCCTTGACGACAGCCGCAGCAACACTCCGCAGGGCTTCCCAGCTCCTGGAGCTGTCAAAGCACAGAATGCAGCTGCGTCTGCACTCCTGGGTAAGTTTAACTACTGTTTTACTGTAGTTTTTTCAGAAGTTCAAAAAAGAAAAATGCACTAGGATTTGCGTTAATTGCCTCCAGTATATCCAAAAACAGGATTAACTGGTAACTCTGTGTGTGGCTGCTGGAAACATGGATGCCAAACCATAAATTTAGTAGGGATTTTTGGATCGTAAATGCTTAGTTGCTCCAGAATGCATCATTTTTTTTCCCCAAATTCCTCCAAAATTGATGCACTTTGTATTTTTTCATTCTTTTTGATTTAAGTAAATCTAGGATTGCATGCGATGTTCAGGTCTTAATGCCATGCACTATTGGTACAAAATTGGCTGTTATCTTCACAATGTAATTCATCTTTAGATACATTAGGGAACGTCTTAAAAGTCACCAATATTTTTTCACTCATAACCCAACCAGTGGTAGTAACCTGAAGACAAACTTGTTGATTATTTTTATAATACGAACTGAATTTCCAAAGAGGTTTCTTTGGAGGCTTGATAGCTAATTTGACATAGTGGAGGTGCGCGACAATCCGTAATGACTACCTCTCCCATTTCTTTTTCTGGCACAATAACCCCAATAAATGTCCTGTAGTGTGTGATGCACCCTTATTTTTAGTTCTAACCTCTGAACATGTTTGAAGTTAAAGAGAAGAAAATCTGTGAAGTTCCTTCCTGTGTGTGTGTGTGCGTGTGTGTTGAGTGTGTGTGTGTGTGTGTGTGTGTGTGTGTTTTGAGTGTGAGTGTGATGCAACCCGATTTCAAAACCTGTTGTATTTTAAGCCAGCCTTAGCTCTGCTTGTCCTCCTTCAAATGAACTTCCAATCAGCTTGGTCGGGTCAACCTTTGGTTTAACATCTCAAACTTGAGTTTTATTTTTACTTTTTAATGTCACATGGACAAGGAAATATCTTGACTCAGATGTGTTCCAGAGGATAAGAACCATCATGCTCAGGTTATTCCTTTGTCCTTTTACAGACCCGAAGGGTCCAAACTCTCAGTTGACCCAGGAGCAGCTGGCAGTCCTCCTGAATTTCCTTGGTCAGCCCGCGAGTGCAGTCAACACGGCCCAAATTGTCCAGTCCATGAGCACAAAGGTCAATCAGGAGACATTACAGCAGCTCTCTAAAGCCCTTGCTCCCACTGACCCAGCTGAGCCTCTTCCTCCTCCTCCTCAACCCACACCCACTAAGCCTCCCCAGCTTGCTGCTCCAGCAGGAGTGCCCCGTACACCCCCAATGCCCAAGCCTCCCTCACCACCCACGTCTGCGTCGTCGGGCATTCCAGAAGGAGAAGCTGCTGCTGCCACACAGACAGCCATGACGATGCTGCTGGCTCAGCTCCTCCAGGCTCAGCAGGGTCAGAGGCAGGACCTTGGTGACGGTGGAGAAGGAGTGGAGAGCACAAACCCAGCAGGAGGAGCACAAGGCGGGCAGCCACCACCTCCAGATGTCAAACAGCCGCCAGAGCCCAGCCCAGTATCTCCAGGTAACCCTTCCTCTATTCAGCTCAGCTGTGGGGACCATCTGCTCTCTCCCTTCTGGTAATTTTTAACCCTGTGTCAGTAAGAGAAATTTTATTAGTATTAAATAACATCGTGTTAACTAGATGGAATCATACACAAAGGACACGCACACAGTGATTCAGCCAAGAACTGGTGGAGTTTGAAGAAAGAACAAAGTATCGTACGATAGGAGAATACTGGTTTTGCTTCCAGGTTTTTGTATGGCTGACTGCCTAATTTAATAGTTTGAGAAAAGATCTACATAGATTAGAAAGAAAGACAATAAAGGGAAACAAAGAAGATGATGAAATGACTGAAAAAATAAGAACTGAATTCCATCCCTGATATAAAGTTAACATTTCTGTGTCTATCAGTGTCTGAAGTAGGTGCAATGTCCATCCTGCCCCGAGACCAGAGACCACCTGAGCCCCCAGAGCCACCTCCACATGCTGACCTGGACTACCGCCAGCCTCCACCTGAACCCAAGACAGGCCACGCTCCCCCTATTGTGTCTGCTGGTGGAGGTGACGGAGGGAGACCCCCAGAGCCGGACTACCCACCTCTCCCCACTGCAGAAGGTCCTGGATACGGGGGTGACTACAGCCACCATCCACCACCTCCACCCTTCACTGCTGCAGGGTTCAGGGATGGCTACATGGGTCACATGTTAGGTGGAGGCCTGCCGCCCCACGCCCTGAGAGAAGTGTTTAGCGGACCAGGCCAGACCGCTGGCTCTTCTGCTGCGGGTGTTCTGGCCCCGGTCCACCCGGACCCCTTCCCTCAAAGCACTGGGGCCACCGGCCCCGGCAGCATGGTGTTCACCGGGGACAAGGACCACCGTTTTAAGTACAATCATAGCCCTTTACCTGTGGAGGGACAGCCTAACCCCAGCGCTCTCCACATGTACAACCATGCCATGGCTCATAAGGATGGTGTACCTCCTCCTCTGCCCATCCCAGCACCGGGACAACCCTGGGGCTCCCCTTCCCAAGTTGGGGCTCCACTACCCCATGGCTTTGTCCCACACGTGAACTCGACAGCAACAATCAGAGGACGAGGCCTGCCTTTCTGAAAAGCTGAAAATACAACATAGAAAAGTTTGTGACAATAGACAAAAGGCTCATGGACTCAGTTTTGAGCCTGAAGCCTCTCAGGCAGATCAGGTGGATCCGGAGATGCACACTTAGTTTATAATAACTTAAATCTGTCTAAGGCATTGTATTCCTCCCCAGTCTGGAATGTTGACTATATTGTAGAAGGACAGCTGAAAAACTCCAGAGGAGCTTTTATTGCTCATACCATTTTCATATTTTTTTGTAATCTATTTTGCTGTCTTTTAAATTAAACTTTTACCTTTTTTGAGTGTACATTTATCAGGCTGAATAAATTTTAAACCTCTACCTTTGCCTCTCTGCAATTGCTCCAGGGCAAACTAGTATTAATGTTTTGCACTACTGACTGAAGTAGGCGGAAACTCTGTTAGCTGTGAGAGGGAATGGATGATGATGCGCTCCCTCTGCACGATTAGGAATGTGATCAGCATCGTAGTCTTTTTTTTTTTTGTATGTTGATGCAACGATAGCTCAGTTAAATGGGTTGACGACTTGGCAGGGAGCTAATTGAGGAAAAGGCTTGTTACTTCCATAGAGACTGGTAGCACTTGGATGACTGCAGAATATTGTGATCAGACAACGTGCAGAGAGGCTGTTTTCACTTTAAATTTCACATGCCTTTTTGCCAGTTGGTGAGCAAAACAAAAAATGGAAAAAAAAAAACTAAACAAAACAAAACACATAACCCAAAAGTTCAGAAGGAAACAATGTTTTTTTTTTTTTTTTGTTCTATTTTTTTTTTGTACTAAAATGATTGTCCCCCTCCCTCCTCCTTTTGCAAGTGTTTATTAAAGAAATGCCAGCAAAGAATCATTGTCTGCTTAATTACTACAAGGGTTCTTTTCACAGCTAAGCACTAATAGGAGTGTGTAGATCACACCACTGGATGGCAGTGTCATGTCACTCACCGGCAGTCTGTGTGTGTTGCATGAGATGAATATAGGGCCAGCGATGTACAATGAAATTCAGTACAGAAAATATAAGCGTCATTCAAAACCAACAAACCGTAGCAGCTGTGATTCCTTAAGACACACTTCTCAAATAAGCTGGGTTAACAAAGTAATGTTTGTGCTCAGCAGGTCTAACCTGGCAAAGGGGGTGGCAGCACCAATCAAGTTCAGACAACCATTACACAACCTTGGAGAGAGCAGCACTGCTTGTCAGGAAGAAAGAGAAGGTTCCAGTACCTGACAGCTCCCAGTAGGCTTAATCTCCCAAGTACGTTAAACTTCTCTTTTGAGCCTAACGGAGAACAAATCCATCACAAATGGTTTTCGGCGTCATCAAATAAGATGTTACTCTCAAATCTTGTCCCCTTAACAAACCATTTTTGCATATAAAGTTTAAATGAAATGATTTTTCCAATGCTTTAATGGTACCATGAACTTTGAAGAGCAAGTTAGGCTTATAGCTGGTTTGTCCTTCAGTTGATAAGGGCTATAAGTTATCAGGCTTGATTTGAAGTTTAGAGTAGTTTGAGATATTATTTCAGCCCATATGCAAATGTTATACAGTCAGGTCCAGAAGTATTTCGAACATGGCACAGTTTGCATCATTTTACCTCTCTTCACCACCACAATGGATTTGAAATACATCCAGATGTGGTTCGAAGTGCAGGCTTTCAACTTTAAGAGGTTTCGCATAAATACGGCATTTATTTTTAAGGTGTCGCAGCAATTTTATATAGAGTACCTCCATTATCAGGGGCTCAAAAGTATTTGGAAAAACTAACATAATTGTCAATATAAGCATAGATTTTAATACTTGAATGGAAATCCTTTGCGGTCAATGACTGCCTGAAGTCTGGAGCCCAGGGACATCACCAAATTTTGAGTTTCCTGCCTGGAGATGCTTTGCCAGGCCTTCACAGCAGCCACCTTCAGCCGCTTATTTGTTGGTCTTTTTGGCTTCAGTTTCACCTTCAGTAACTGAAAAGCGGCTCTATTTGGTTGAGATCAGGTGACTGACTTGACCATTGAAGAATATTCCATTTCTTTGCCTTCAAGAAGTCAAGAGTCTCTTTCACACTATGTGTAGGGTCATTATCCATTTGCACTGTGAAGCGCCAGCATCAATTTTGTAACATTACGACATATAGTATTAACATAAGTGGTCAGAATATGTAAACGCATACAAAATTCACCACCTAGGTATTTGCCATATACTGTATGCCATATAATCCTAATCTTAATCTTTTTATATCCAGAGAATGAATATAAGTAATATTAATATATCACCATATATGTACCATATTGGGTAATCTCACTATTGATATAGGGACCTACAGTATATGTCATATATTGCATTTCTGTATGGGACACTTTGCGTACATTTTTTCTAGGACAAGTTACAAAACTCAGATTTGTTCTTGGTTTAAACCTTGGTTGTTCAGAGGGAATTCGTGATATAGATTAAGATACATTACATGCCTACATACAATATATTTAGTTATTATAGATTATTATCAAATTAAGGAGACAATTTCAGGGATTGGGAACTATTTTTCTGACAGGTTATTTTAAACCACTACTTCATCATATTTAGGGATGTTCAACTAATTCAAGGGCTAGAAAATATTCACGGTAGATATATATCTTAACATACAATTGAGGCTGACTGAAATGCAGTAACACAACACACAGGCAAATAGATTTCAAACAAACTACACTGGAGGTACAAATTGAGTGTGCATTGTCCACTGAATGGTGTTTACATGCAGCGGCAGACAAACATCTGCCTTTTGTTTTAGCTATTATTTGCCCCACATCACATCACTGGTGATGAAAAAGTCATTATCTCGGACGGGTTCCGTTCTCCGAAGCTAATTTGGAACGTGGACGGCAGCTAGTCTGTGACTAATAAGGCGTGGATGATGGATTGCTGAAAATTTACGGTAGCGTCAATGACACTGGCAGTATTTCATTTATTTATTTATTTATTTCTGTGACGACTGAAACAACAGTGAGTGCATTTTAAAGAAGAAGTGAGAAGAAAGTCAGTAAAGGGTAGAACACGGATCCCAGCACCTTCCCATTTTGTTAAATGATTATTTAATTGGGGCCATAATCAAGCTTTGAAAATATAAAAAAAATTTCAGTTACGTCATACTAAGGAAAAACAAACCAGATGTGCCAACTTCTGTATCTAATTAAGTATAAATTTTGCCGGCTCAGTGTCCCGGTAACGTCATCTTTAATAAATGATCAAATCCAGTAGTTATTGCTGATGTTTAATATCTTAATTTTTAGGTGAATAAACTATTAACACTTGTGAAAATATTTTAATAATGTACCAAGATATGCATTTCTTTCATACAATACCCTCTTTTAAGAACCTAATGACATGGACTACATGTTTTTAATTGTAAATATAAAAACCCATGCATCTGACTTATCTTATCAGCTCTTGGCTGTTGAGACATAGACCCAGAGCTTCCATGGTTTGGACAAGCTCTGGCATGACTGATCGAATTGGGAAAATTTGCTGTCCATGGTACATGAGTCAGGTCAGGGGGAATGTTTCGGCTTGGTTTTTCTCTACATCTTTAAATGACGCTTATGGGAAACACAGCAAAAATAACAAATGTGGATGGGATGAATCTTGGCGAGTGTAACTGCAGTGAGGCGCACACAGCAACCCACCAAGCTGAAAGGAAAATTGACAAAGAGGGAACAACAAAAATGAAAAAACAAAAAACAAAAAAGACAACAAAAAGGCCTAGACACTAACTGGTCACAGCACGGTCCCTCTTTTCTGCTGTATGACAGTGATCAAAAAGTCTTCTGAGTTCCTCTTGTTCCCCTGTCAACAAACACACCCCATTTGTTTTACTACACTTGTGAAGGTCCCAATTGCCAAGATTTTCCCACTAAGTAAACCTTACAAGCACATGCACAGAATCTAACAACTGCACGTCCCTGTCAAGGCACTGCGTGGTGCTAAAAGACCGAAAAGATGGTGTGCCAAGAAGCATCACAATGGATCGATGACACTTCACAAAACTCACAAAACTGAAAATTAACACCAAGATATACCTTCCATTTTTGAACGTCTATACGTATGGAGACCTGTCCATTCCCAGAAATATGTGACAAGTATAAATTCATTTACTTTCGCTGCTGGCTGTTGTTTCAAGTGGAACACAGCCAATTTCATTATGATTCACAAGCTTATCACATTCGGATAATCGCAGATCTAAGTGGACTTGAGCTTGTTAGCTCGTTAGTGTCCCAAGGTTGCTGGAGGACAGGAAGAGGCTCTAAATATTAACAGTTCAATAGGTAGGGTATATAATTAGGAGTTAAGCATGATTTATTGGAGAGTTAATGTGCTGACTTTGGCTTAACCTTTGAGATTTTGCAGTATCTGAACCATAGTGTAACCCTGCAGTGCATCACTGTGCCGTGGGCCACACTGCTTCTTGAAGAGGTGAGTCAGCTCAACTAATGGCTCTTTAATGGCTGCTGGTCAAGCCTTGTTTTGTTTGTATATGTGTGTGTGTTTAAGGAGACTGGGGTAGAAATCAAGAGGGGGAATTGTCTGTCATCATCCGCATTAATTTCATTAATTAATGTGGATACTGCTAAAGCATTGACAACATTGTTATCCTGTTCTTTTCTATTATTGCTTTTCCACGTCCGCTCATTTTTGTCAGAGTTGCTCTTTACTAATTTTTTTGCCTAATGTAACCATTAATATATCAAAATATTCAGCTCATTTAGGACATGCTCGCTTGTATTTACACCTTTTATACTTGAAATATTGGGCGTTTTCAGAATTTTTTTTTTTTAGATTCAATTTCTTAGGAAGAAATTCCAAAGTTTCACCCTTTTCACATTTTTCCTTCCTTCTTCCACTTTGTCTTTCTTTCTGTGTTCTTTCCTTGTACTTATCTTTTCCCATGTTCTGTTTATCAGTCTTTGTACTCTTTCTGTTTTTGAACTTTTCAGTTACCTAGTTAGTTAACTTTAGTTAACAGATTAGGTAACTGGTGCTGCCCGTTTTTTACACTCGGGCTTACATTTTAGCTTATTCCCTGTCACATAACTGCATTACAGCAGTTTCTTTTCAGCATGCAGCATCAACATGCATTTTCATTAGGAAATGCAGTTTTTTTTTTAGACAAAAGGTAAAATCTAAAACTAGCAGCAGTAAAACAATAGTTACGCTTTCTTGCATATGCATAACGCATGTGCAAACATCTTTGGTAGAATACCAGGCATTAGGATTTATACATTACAGGGTGTCAATCTCTCCTAGTGAGTGGTTTCTTAACTCGGCATTAGCTGTGTAATGTCAGCGAATGATGTGCCTAATATTCACAGAATAAGGAAAGTAAAGCCATCAGAGCCAGTCAATCAAGACGGAGTATTAAAGGGCAGCTATTCCACCCTGCATCTGGGCTTCAGCTCCATGTGTTTAGCAGCGAAGGTTATACCTGCACAAAGGTTATACCTCTGACCATCTATTTGATCAGCAACAACATCAATATGGATAACAATAGCCAGCGGTGCAACAAAATTATTCATGTTCTGGTTTGGGGTGGCCTATTTTTTATTTAACTTGATTTTAACTGTTTGGTATTTTTTTGGAAAAACATTTTTTGCATCACACTACATGATTTAGATGTTTTGGAATAATGTAAAAGGCACATGAGCTCAAGTTGTTAGAGAGCATTCCTCCAGGATGCAGCTTGACTGCATAAAGCTTCAACAAACACCACACACTTCACACACCTTGAAAATAACACATAAGACTAGGATATCATTTCTTAACCTTGACCATCATTCAACCGGCAAGCTGATTATTGATGTGAGAAAAAATCGACGCACACAGACATTTAATGCAGAGATTTAATGTTTCTTAGAATGATGGCACGAGACTGCTTCTCAAACTGCCGAGATAGTGTAGTATTAGTCAAATGTTTGTACCTACTGCTGTGCCTACCTGTTATGCCATAATAAGAAGTCTCATGTATCAAATATATAGCTAGGGTGACAGTTTCAGAAAACAACAGTATTGAAGGCTCCCCGAGTTAACGTCTGTCAGGTTTTTGGGCAGACTGAATTGTGCAGACTCGTGCGGACATATTGGCGCTCCAATTGATTTGGATTGTACTGGATATGTATTGTATGTAATTATTGTCTTGTATCTTTTTTGTTTTCTTTTATGTATTGTCTGTTTTTATATTTTGTGCTATTGAATATAATGTATATGTATATAATGGTAAGGTGATCATGACGTTATGGGTAATATAATCTTGTGCTAATGACCATTATACTTCAGAATCTTGAAGCATCCACATGTTATAATTTAGAGCCTCTCACCACAAACTGTTTGTGTTTATTGTATGACGCTATGGTTTGTAAAAATACTGCATATGAATTAAACGCAGCAGTGATAGAAGAAATGATTGTGTGTAAAAGAATGATGGTAGATAACGCCTGCAGAGTGGATGATGTAGTGTCAATAAATCCACTGTTTTACGCCATATAAAATATCACATCTCTGAGGTGAAACAAAGCCAGATGATCTGTGACAAGGGTTACAACGATTTTCATAAAGGCAACTTCCCACATATTTATGGCTGTCCAAGCCATAGCAAAAACAATCTCCGGAGCCATTAGTGAAAATTGCATTAGAAAACACAACTGCTTTATCCATCAATGTAGAGAGATATCTGAAATCAAGCGTGAAATGTGAGAGTTACAATCCAGAGAATTATTGTGGCTCAAATTGAAATGGTATAAGGGAGAAGGGCAGCATGCTAGAAATCAGACAGCCAGTCTGATGTGCATAAAGGTCAATAAGTCAATAAGACATCTTGTTTATGATTCATTGCTTGTTCTTTAGATTAGGCCTTGGTCAAATACTGTATAGCCGCACTCAGCACTTCTGTTTGCTGTACTACAGAACCTTGACACTTGCACCAATTGACATGTTCATATTTATATGATACGTTCGCAGTGTCTTGTTCTGCAGACATTTGGTCCCCACTGGCGTTTTTCTTTTTTTAGTGTAATTTCAATCAATCAATCAATCAATCAGATAATTTGTACAGCCCAAAATCACAAATAACAATTTGCCTCTGAGGGCTTTACAATCTGTACATAACAACACACTCTACCCTTAGACCCTTGAACGGGGTGAGGAAAAACTCCAAAAACCCTAATCGGGGAAAAAGAAGAAACCTCAGGGAGAACCACAGAGGGGGGGATCCCTCTCCCCAGGATGGGTAGACGTACAATAGATGTCACAAGTACAGAGCACAACAATATGACAGTCATTAAAGTCTATGGATATGAAAACATGAGAACTGAGTCCAGAAGCATGTTATTAAAGAGCAGAGTCCAGGAACCAGACGGTGATCCAGGCCAGGATTCCAGGCCACTCCGTCTTTTGATGGGTAGGATAGGTGAAGTTGATCATGATCCCAGACACAAGGTCACATCTCCACCGGATAGCAGGTCACTAGCGAAACCGTCACGCCCACATCACGAGGCGGCTGAGAGACAATAAGGCAGAAGGACTCCGGGGTGAAGTTAGTAACACAAATATTGGGACATGACAGAGTGGAGAGTAGAAGAAGTAGGGGGAGAAGAAGTAGCGCAGCGTTCTAATCGTGCGATAAGGCACTATAAATCCCCCAGCAGTCTAGATCTATAGCAGCATAACTATGGGCCGGCCTGTGCCACCCCTAACTATAATCTTTATCTAAAAGGAAGGTTTTAAGCCTACTCTTAAACACATAGCGGGTGTCTGCCCCACAGACTTTAACTGGGAGCTGGTTCCAGAAAAGAGGGGCCTGGTAGCTGAAGGCTCTGCCTCCCAGATTACTTTTAGAGATCCTAAGAACTACCAGTAAGCCTGCATTTTGGGAAAGCAGCGTTTTAATTGGGTGATAAGGCACAAAAAGTTCTTTAAGATAAAAAGGTGCCTGACCATTTACAACTTTGTAGGTGAGGACGAGAACTTTAAATTCTATTTTGGATTTCACTGGAAGCCAATGCAGAGAAGCTAGAACAGGAGAAATATGATTTCTTTTTCATGTTCCAGTGACTACACGAGCAGCAGCGTTTTGAATCAGCTGGAGGGTCTTTAGTGACTTGGTAGAACAGCCTGATAATAAGAAGTTACTGTAGTCAAGGCCAGAAGTGAAAAAGGCAAGGACCAATTTTTCCGCATCATTTTGAGACAGACAGTATTTGATTTTTGCAATATTACATAAATGAAAAATGGCAGATCTAGAGATTTGTTTTATGTGGGAGTCAAAGGACAGATCCTGATCAAAGACAACTCCCAGATTTCTTACAGTGCTATTGGAGGTTAAGGAGATGTTGTCCAGAGTTACTATGTTATTGAATAATTTATTTCTGAGGTGTGTAGGACCAAGGACAATAATTTCAGTTTTATCTGAATTGAGCAGCAAAAAAATTGCAGGTCATCCAAAATTTGATAACTTTAAGACAGGCTTAAAATTGAGCTTGTCTTTTGGTTTCGGTAGGTTTGAAGGATAAGTATAGCCTGGTTGTCATCTGCATAGCAGTGAAAATTAATATCATGTTTTTCTGATAATGTTACCTAGAAGAAGCATATATAAAATGACAAGAATTGGCCCTAATACTGACCCTTGCGGAATTCCAGAGCTAACATTGGTGTACATAGAAGAGTTATTGTTAACATGTACAAATTGAGTTCCGTCAGAAAAATAAGACTTAAATCGATTTAATGCTGCTCCCTTAATGCCAATTAAGTTGTCTAATCTCTCTATTAGGATCTCATGGTCAATGGTGTTAAACGCCACACTAAGATCCAACAGAACAAGTACAGATAGAAGTCCCTCGTCTGATGCAATTAAAAGGTCGTTTGTAACTCTGACTAGTTCAGACTCTGTTCTATTGCCAGAACCTCAGGATCAAGTGTTGGCTTTTTAAGAAAAGGCTTGATTACAGCTACTTTGAAGGACTGTGGTACTGTTATCAGGCATGAATTAATCATGTTTAAGAGGAAATTGCTAATTAGGGGTAGTGTGTGTCTAAGTAGTTTAGTAGGAATGGGATCCAGAATACATGTAGCTGGTCTACAAGAAATAATTGTTGAGATTAGTTGCTCAAGGTAAACTGGTGTAAAACTGTTTAGGTATCTATCTGATGTTGTAGCTGACTCCAAGATCTCTGTGTTCAGAGAAAGGTTTGTGCCAGTTGAGGATAGTTGTTTCTGAATTTTCTCTCTAATAAGTAACATTTTTAAGAGTTCAATCAAATGAAAATCATTACTAGTTAGGCTTATGGGAATTTGTGGCTCAACAGAGCTCTGATTCTGCGTCAGCCTGGCCACAGTGCTGAACAGAAACCTGGGATGGTTCTTATTGTTCTCTATTAATGCTGAGTATTAGGCTGCTTTAGCAGTGCGTAGGGGCCTTCCTGTATGTTTTAAGGCCATCTTGCAACAGTAATTGTGACTCATTTAATTTGGTGGAGCACCATTTCCTCTCTAGTCTGCGGGTTTCTTGTTTCAGTTTGTGAGTGAAAACTGTACCAAGGTGCTAAATTACTAAGCTTAACAATCTTCTTTTTTAGAGGAGCAATGGAGTCTAGAGTTTCTCGTAAGGAGTCTGAGATTCTGTCAACAAAGTGATCGATTTGGGGAGGAGTGGGCTTAACCAAAGGATCCTCTACTCTAGTAGGACAAGTCACTGGATCCAGAGCTAATGGAATCAATTCTATAAATTAAGTTACAGTATCATCTGATAGAGAACTTGAATAGAAATGTTTGCCAGATATTATGGTCAGATAAAAAAGGATTATGTGGAAAAACTGTTAAGTGATCAATTTTGATCCCATATATCAGTACAAAATCCAGCGCATGATTAAGACAGTGAGTAGATTTATGTACACACTGACAGAATGCAATTGAATCTAAAAATGAAATAAACTTAGAACCATCATTTTCAATATCGACATGAATATTGAAATCAACTACAATGATTATTTTGTCTGTTTTATAAGAACTAATTTTGACAGAAACTCTGGGCCTCTGGGCTGTGGGCGTGGTGGTATACTATAACAAACAGTACTGATTGTGCTGTTTTCCAGGTTGAATGAGACTTAATAAGAACCTAGCTTTCAAATGATTTATAGTTCAATTTAGGTTTACAATTAATTAATAGAGCAGAATTCTAAATAGCAGCAACTACACAACCTATATATAACAACACCCTTTACCCTTAGACCCTCAAACCGGGTGAGGAAAAACTCCAAAAACCTAATACCAGTTTTGATTGTCAACCCCACATATCCAAAAATGTGGAGGGCAGCACAGAAACACTTTCTGTGAAGGACTGAGGGGGAAACAAAGACTATTTTTTTAAAGACTGTAAGCTTAATTAGATTATGCTTTTCTCTGCAAGGGCCTGGTGTCCACCTACGAGGGCATTATACTGCCACTCAGTGGTGGCAGAAGAGTATAACACATTACAGCTTAGATTCAAGATGGCCGACAACACGTTCAGATGGCAACTCCGATCCAAACCGTTTAGGTAAAAAATTCAATCAAATTTCATGGCTGATTCTTGTTCAGATATGTATATAAGTGTTCAATGTTTGTTATGGAATTGTCGAATTTTACAAAAGTTAGTAACTGTAACGATTTACCATGCTGCTAAACATGATGTACACGTATGTGTAGTTTTGTTGAAAATGTGGACAGAGGGAGTTAGATTTGTTGAAAATGTTTATATGTTAGCATAAATGCTAGCAACAAAATGCGAGAATGAAATTGTACTTTGGAATGATTTTGGTAGAAAACAATAGTGTACTACAGTACAAACAGATATAGCATGTTTTATAAATAAATCTACATAGATTTTTATTTGATTTTTCTCATGATGTTTTTTCCAGAGCGTTATTCTCGCGTTAGTATTGGAGTTACTGGGGTTAATTGGTGGAGACAACTCAGAGGTGGAGGATTTGTCAGACTTCGATGATCCTGTGGGGGATGCTGAATATCAACCCCCACGACAGGAGCCTAGCAGCTGTGAGTAGGACAGTAGTGGGTGTGAGCACTCCATTCCACAGCCCTCTAAGCCTATCAGAGGACGTAAACGTCTCCGTGATGAATATGAAGGATATCGTTCAGATCGTGACATTGCCAGATCACGCACTCCCAGATGTCGCTCTCGGACACAGCAAGATGAGGCTGATGTCTCAAACAATGTCCCTGAAGAGACAACACCAGGACCAAGCCATCAAGAACAGTCCAAGAAAGGGCGTGGGATGCGATGGAGGGCTTCTCCGCTAACACCAAATCAAGCCCAGTTGGAACATGAGGAGGGAACTGCGCAGGAGAGAGAGGACCGGACCCCACTGGACTACATAGAACAGTATATTGATAAAGATTTGATGAAAATGATTGCAGATTGCTCTAATGCTACGTCACTGGCTAGAAGTGGGGACCCACTCAACACATCAACTGACCGCAAAGACCTCACTGTATGTGGCACACCAGAGAAGAACATCATGCAGTTCCTTGAATTTCGGATGGAAGTGGCCATGACCATCTTGGCTCGGCATGGCAATGACAACTCTGACTTTTCAGAGTGGGATGATGACCCAGACGTTTTAGTCCAACGGAAAAAGCGTCCAGTGAAGGCAGTGCCCCATGTCTCAGTCCGCAGGAGGGCTAATGCACATTTGCCAGGGGCGGTAAAATTGAACAATGCAGCGCGCTGCAGAGCAAAAGGCTGCTCAGGGAAAGTTCGAGTGCAGTGTGTTACATGCAAGGTGTTCCTCTGCTTACAGGCAGATCGCAACTGTTACACAGCCTTTCACACATAGGTGTAAACATGTTCCCACAGGAAAAAATAAGTTTGAAGTAGCAGTTTTGGAGTGTAAGTGAAATGTGTCATGTTTCATACCATGTTTAGAAATTGACATGAACAGTTTAGAACAGTAATAATGCAAAATGTTTAGAATGTTTTTTACTTTGTGACAGACATACGTCTTCCTGCAACTGTTAGCAGCACTTCAAATGAGCCATATTGCTCAAAGGGGCACAGTTGTTGTTTCTCATTTTGTTTTTGCACTCAGGAAAAAGGCTGCTGTGTTCAGGCACCAAATAAATAGTTTTGCACATCATTACTCAATTGTTACTTTATTGTGTTCTATCTGAATTTAAAACAAATGTCTTCATATGTGGACATCATTTTTCTCAGAAACTACACCATGTAAAAAGATAATTCTTTGTTTTTACACTCATTGGGTCCCAATCAGCCCAAATAGCAAAGAGAAATTAAAAATGCATGCCATGCAAGAGTTTGGGTCTTAGGAGGGTATACTACCGAATATTCAAGTGTTGCACTGTAGTATTCCCTGTGACTGGCACACTGGGTTTGACCTCTGCTCCTTTGACAATCAGAATATCCATTTCCTAGTAGAAAATCCTTTGCTAATCTCCTTTCCAAGACAAGGATAAATCATAAATATAGAGTCATTTTCTAATTAATGCAACTTTGCAAGGCTGTTTTATTGCATATATTTCAAAAGGTAAAAACCAGTTGGAAGGGTAGCAAGGCTAAAAGCATTGTAACTCTGGGTGGATATGAAAAAGTGCCAGATGACTGCGTAACTATGGCAACAGTGATCAGGCAAATAGGTAGGGAGGTGTTTGATGTGTCATTTGGACAGTGGACGGATGATAAGGAGACTTGCTGGTAGAATGAGGAAATACAGGAGAGTGTTCAGAGGAAGAGGTTGGGGAGGAAGAAGTAGGATAGTGAGAGAATGAACGTCAACAGGAATACAAGGAAATGCAATGTAATGCGAAGAGGGAGGTGGCAAAGCCCAAACAGAAGGCCTATGATGAGCTGTATGAGAGTCTGGACACTAAGGATGGAGAAAGTGATCTGTATTTTCTGGCGAGGCAGAGGGATCAAGCTGGGAAGGATGTGCAGCAGGTTCGGGTGATTGAAGACATGCTGAGAAGATGGAAAGAGTACTTTGAGGGGCTGATGATTGAAGAAAATGAGAAAGAAAGAAGGGTGGAGGATGTGGAAACTGCGAAAGAGGAAGTTGAAAAGAATAGTAAAGATGAATTGAGAAAAGCTTTGAATAGCATGAAGAACGGAAAGGCAGTCGGTCCTGATGACACACTGGTAGAGGTATGGACGTGTCTAGGAGAGAGGGCAGTGGAGTTTTTAACAAAGAGTAGTGGAAGCAAGGCTAAGAGAAGAAGTGATG
Source organism: Mola mola (assembly GCA_001698575.1). Taxonomy (NCBI): domain Eukaryota; kingdom Metazoa; phylum Chordata; class Actinopteri; order Tetraodontiformes; family Molidae; genus Mola; species Mola mola. The sequence goes on from KV751334.1 coordinate 1,855,312, forward strand.
ATTTGTGAGTGGCAGTATGGTTTCATGCCAAGAAACAGCACCACAGACGCCATGTTTGCTTTAAGAATGTTGATGGAGAAGTATGGAGAAGGTCAGAAAGAGTTGCCTTGTGTCTTTGTAGAGAAAGCCTATCACAGGGTGCCGAGGGAGGAACTGTGGTTCTGTATGAGGGAGTCTGGAGTGGCAGAGAAATATCTTAGACTGGTGCAGGATATGTATGAGAGCAGTATGACGGTGGTGAGGTGAGCAGTAAGAGTGATGGATGGCTTCAAGGTGGAGGTGGAGCCTCATTGAGGATCAGCCCTGAGCCCCTTCTTGTTTACTATGGGTATGGACAGACTGACAGATGTGGTCAGGCAGGAATCTCTGTGGATGAAAATGTTTGTAGAAGACATTGTGATCTGTAGTGAGAGCAGGGAGCAGGTGGAAGAAACTTGGGAGAGGTGGAGGTATGCGCTGGAAAGAATAGGAATAAAAGTCAGTCATAGCAAGACAGAATACATGTGTGTGAATGAAAGGGAGGCAAGTGGAACAGTGAGGTTACAGGGAGTAGAAGTGGAAAAGGTCCATGAATTTAAGTAGGGTCAAATGTTCAGAGCAAGAAGCGAGTGCAGGCAGGATGAAGTGGGTGGAGTCAAGCGTCAGGAGTGATCTGTGTCAAAAGAGTAGCAGCAAAATTGAAAAGAAAAGGTTTACAAGAGAGTGTTTGGTTGTTTGGTTTGGAGACGGTGGCAATGACCAAAAGACAGGAGGCAGAGCTAAAGATGTTATTCTTTGGGAGTGAAGAGGATTGACAGGATTAGGAACGAGCACATCAGAGGGACAGCACAGGTTGGATGTTTTGGAGACAAAGTTAGAGGGAACAGATTGAGATGTTTTGTAGAGACAGTGGATATAATGGTAGAAGGATGCTAAAGATCAAGCTACCAGACAGGAGGCAAAGAGGAAGAACTAAGAGGAGATTCATGAAAAGGGTATTTGGTGTGACAGCAGAAGATGCAGAGGACAGAGAAAGATGGAGGACGATGATTTGCTGTGGCAACTCCTCGAAAAGCTAGGTAAAGCCGGAAGAGGAAGAAGAAGAAGAAATAATGAGACCTGGACCAATAGATGATACCTGATTCTGGATCAACAGAATTCTCATACATTTGGATATATAGATTTCACATACCCTTGGACTTATGGACGTCTTATACATTCTTACTAATCTGTTATTGTCATGTTGTTGTGTTCTGTACATGTGACATCTATTGCACGTCTGTCCATCCTAGGAAGGGGGATCCCTACCCTGTGGCTCTTCCTGAGGTTTCTTATTTTTCCATGTTTGGGGTTTTTTTTTAAGTTTTTCCCTACCCGGTTCAAGGGTCTAAGGGCAGAGGGTGTCACATCTTTACAGTTTGTAAAAGCCCACTGAGACAAAGTTTAATTTGTGATTTGGGCAATACAAATAAAAAAAAAATTGGTTTGATGTTGATTTTTAGGTATGTTGTTTTATATAAGCCTGCCTTTGGTGGACAATTCCAGACAATGTCTCCAGAAATGAAAAAAAGCATCCATTGAAGTTTGTCTTTTGGAAATAGCTCACAGACCACCTATTAAGTTGTGTGTTGATGGTTAGACTTTAGTTCTGTGTCTTGAACATCAGCTTGAAAACATTCTTGATTCTTATTTACACCGCCAGGAGATTTGCTGTCTGTTGGTATAAACTAGATTCACTGACTTAAGGCAGAGATTAAGATTGATAAAACCCATAGCTATATTTCTGGAAGACAAGGAACAAGTTTTGGTCTATTTTAGGTTTAAGACTTTGCTGCTCAGTCTAGGTGAGAACTATTGCTGAACTTTAAATAATACATTTAAAACATTATGAAAACAAAACAGATATGCAGGACAATTTGATTGTTTAAGATAACAATTGCTAGCCAACCCATAGCCCTAGTTATAAGTCATTTATGACCCTGTTGGCTTTTCTGCTGTGATAGCATTTTGCGTGGCGTGCTGAGATGAGGAAAAACTGTATATTTAGAGGCCGGCCCAGTCTCTTGCTGTGTGATTAATGAGCAAGAAGACAGACAACCAGGGTGCATTCTAATCACCCACAAGGACAAAAAGTGATAGAGAATCAGTGGATGTAAAAAAAAACAAAAAAACCCCCAAAAAACCAGCCTCCTTACCATTGACTCCAACAGTCTGTATTCTAAAACAAATTTACCTGATGGTTCAAAAAATACAAATTGTGTAAAATTAGCCCTTGGAAAATCCAGGCTAGTTGTCTTTGAAATAAACGGTTTGGGAAGAAGAAGCCATACTGCGGAGCATGAAATTATAATGGGATAATGTGTTGACCTGTTCTGTTACAAGACAAGTCTTACATTAGTTTCTTTCCTTCATCATACACAGAAAAGTTGTTTTTTTTTTTTTTTAAAAATCACTTTTTACACCTACAACAAGGGTACATTAATTAACATTAGTTAATGCAGTAATAGGGATTTACTTAACACTTAATTAATATGTAATTTAATCGCTTACAAACATTCAATAGTTTCTAATCATACTGTAAAAACTAGTTAACACAGTAATGCTCATTAAGTAACAGTTAAATAATACAATGAGATGCAGTGGGACACAGAGAGACATCTAACCCTAACCTCAATAAAGCGTTTATTAACTTAAATTAAAAGTATGCCTTCAAACAATTGAATAATGTATGAATTAATATCTTATTTAGCATGAATACTGTTAGTAAATTATTATTTAGCATAATTAATGGAATTTTCTGTAATAACAGATGTTGTACAATTTTGCAACTTCATTCATGCATAGCACCTTCATTTTTAAAAGTATGTATTTAGGAATGTTATGGGTCATGTAATATAATAATGAAATTGTCCAAGCAATCCAGGGCACATGTTAGGCCTTGTGGATCTTCTATTTTTCAAGTCATCTGGTTGCCCTTTTCACCATTCACTAAGTGTAAATGTTGTTTTGTACTCTATTTTTCACTCATGTTTACTGTATCTTTCACCACCTGCCTACACTCATACTTTGAATGTAATTAATTTGCCAATTAAAAATAATGAAAGCGTGCAATGAATAAACATAATGAATGAATTTGGCTTATAGCATTTGTTCTTAATAATGTCACTGTAATATTTTTGCCCTTAATACATATTCAGTTGAAATATGATATACTGAGCATTAAACGTGCATTTAAATGTGCGTTCATGGATATTTCAAAATTCGGGAGCACAGTGCAGCAGATGGATATGACACTGACAGGATCCAGTGGGCACAGAGGCCTTTTGACCAAGTCAGGTCCAGTGCTGGTTTGTGGTTGGTGCTGGTGCTGGCTCAGAGTTGGCACAACACGTGAATCAGTTTGAGAGGAGTCACATCTCCTCCAATGAGTCTGAAAACGCACCACACAAGCTCTGGTTGTTAAAAATGGGGATTGAAAGGTTCAACTTGGTCTATGTCAAGTTAACACCAGCCCCTGATGCAGGTTCTTAATTCTAGACCAGCTAAGCCTTTGGTGTTACTCTGGAATCATTTTTTTTTGTCTGAAAACAGTTCTTTGGTTGTCAAAACCCAAGCAACTAGTTCCAGAATAGGCACTAGCTATGAAGTCGTACTGGAAAGAGTTTTTATATTAAGTTGCGTAGCCTAATTATGAAAGAAACACAACATTCATTTTCTGTTTAGCTCTATTTTAGTTTCCAAAAGGTTCCAAGTGAACTGATAAGGTGATGTAAGCTATATACAGAAGACTGCTGTCGGTGTATCGCTATTGCTTAGCAAATACCAGATCCGACATAAACTACACACCATAGCATAACCTCTTGCAACAACATCAAGCTGTATACTCATCATTGGCTACACTGATGTTTTCCATACTCTCCTGTTTGCTTCAGCAGTCCCCCAATGTCTTCCATTGTTGTTGTTGTTCATGTATTTCACGTTGGTGCCTTCACAGCAGGTGCTATAATAGCAAGCTACATTGAGGGCATACTATTCGCAAAATAAAAGGGAAAATAAACGACCTGATCCCACGAGTACAATGGATGCAAGCTGAGCAGGTACCATGTGAAAGCTGGGAAAAAGTGGCACAAGATCATCAACTGTTGGGTGCTGGAATGAAAGAAGGTTAATAAACATGCTATGGGAACTACATGGACCTGCAGAAAAGAAATGTTCACCATTGTTTCCCTTATTAGAATATTAAGGATAATTCAGCTTTAAAATGTTAATTTTTCAATGTACAGCTAACTGAATATCCTAAACACACAAGCTTCCTTAAGAATAATACATTTCTATCTTACTTATTAATTATCTCATCTTATTTTTCATTCCCCTATCCTTAACTTTGCGGCATCAATATATCCTGCCTATACAATATTTTTAAAAATCTGTTTTGCTATAATATTCAGGGTTGCTTCTCGGGCTCATCCACTCTGAATAACTTCAACAAGTCACAGTAAGCATCAACAACAGCCACCATCACATTTTTGCAAAGCTGCATTTGGGAGCCATATCAGACGTTGCATTTGAACATTTTTGAAAAACTCTATTTCCAACTAATGTGCACATTTGGGAGCACTGTGAGAATCAAAGGTGTCAGTCTATTGCAAATCATTTGACACTCCCAATGAAACTACTTGTTTCCGCGACCCTGATATTTTGGCCTCCAAGATGAGTATTTTCAGCTTTCAGTCACAACACAGTGAAACTGACAGGCAAATCAAAAGCAAGATGCTTCTAGAGCTCTTACTTACATTTCTGTGAAGAAGTCTTCAAAATATTTACTTTTTGTAAGGTGACAATAATTTTCTGAGATAAAAATGATGGAAAACAACCCAAAGCAGAGCCGTCCAGCACTACGAGGCCACACCGAATATAAAATCTCCGAACATGTGGGGAATGTCCTGAAACAAGGACATACAGTAAATGAACAGTAGGACTATTTGATGATATCTGCAGTGACATGGCTATATTTAAAACTGAGAATAAAAGTCTTCAAGCTAAAAAGAAAGAAAATGCTCCAAGTTGTGTCTCTTAAGTTAAATGTCATATATGTCCTATATTTCCTATTAATTATTAACCATTGGAAATCCTTTTGACAATGAATGAGATTCAAAAACTGGAAACAGAGTGGAAACTGAGTGTCCGTGTGTGAGTTGTATTTCCAAAAATCACCATGGATTTAGATGATGTAGCTGCTGTCACTTTGAGCATTAATGCTGTGACCTTTTCTTCCTGTTTTGGAAGCAAATGTGGCCCAAGCTGCTAAGAAAGATGGATATGTAGAGGATGGAATCTGTCATGCAGACTTAAACTGAGCGAGTGCCTGTGGTATAGTACATCTAGACTGCTGCCTATTGTCTTTAGGGATGTGAAACTACCACTTGATATCACAAGAAAAACCTTTGATATACTGACGTTTCACAGGAAAATGGGCTTGTAGTGGTCTGGATGAAGAACAAAAGAAAGAAGGAAGAGAAAACAATAATTAAGAAAGGTATGAAAAGAAAGACTGAAAGGAAGCTATGTTTTTTGGGGGTTTTTTTTTACAGCAGAGGAGCAACTGGCTTCTTTGTTCAGTTGTGTTCTTTTGCTTGAGCTGTTACATAAATGACTAGGCCAAATTGTGGACAGATTACACTGTCTCTCTCCTGTGTTCTCTCTTTTGGATGAATTTAATTTAGTTTCAGATTGTTATTTGTGCTCTTAAAACATGAAGTGCTGTCCTCAATGTCATTTAACAACAGGCATTTTTTCTCAATTGTGCACAATATTGATGATTTTGATTCAGAGCCACAAAGAAGTTTAGCTTTTGTAGTTTAATAAACAGTTTTATACATAATTTAACTATCTCAAGAACACGAGATTTACATATCTTGTGAGTGATTCAAGGGTTTGTATCACACGCGTGGCCTTCGCCCTCTATTGGACACTAGAGGTAATGAACCCCCTTCTGTGACAATCACATGCCTATTGAAATCTGCATGAACTTAGCCAGCCAATCATCATTACCATACACAAATTTAAAACTCTAAAATTAGTCAGCCCTCCATTCAGCAACTGGCAAGCTTGCCAACTGACACGTGGAGATCCTTACAGGTACGACACAGGGAAGGGGAAGGTGGTTGTTGAGTTCACCTGAAAACCTTTCTCTAGGTGTCGGCGTTGGACTTTGGCAGTTAGCCAATTCACCAATGAAAGTCTGAAGAAACAAAGCCTGTGTCCTCTAGATAGAAAACCCAAGGAACCAATCCCAATGACTTGCAGGTGTGGTGCTTAATGATGCAGGGACGAAATTTACTATTCTCATGCATCAACTTATATGTGACCTTGTACTAGTAACTACTCTTCTTTTTGAGAATTCCTGGTTCAAACATGTATGGCTGAATTACTCCAACATTAGAACTTGCCACTTTGCAGCATATAGTAGACTAGTTTAGAAGTGGGAAGATGAGACAGCAGATAAGGCCATGTGTAGGTCACCTCAGGAGGAAAATTACTTAAATTCATAAACATATGTCAGGCAAGAGACTGGATGCTATAAAACAACCTTAGATCAGTCCAAAGCAAAATAGATGGATTCAGTTTCTTAACTCAGATCATGTGATCGTCTGTCTTTAATGTTACATTGACAGATTGATGTTTAATTTAAGAAAATTCAAGCAAAGATTAACCAAGATCTGCACAAAAACACAAACATATAGATGGTACAACCTTGTGGATTGGAGGGAATCAGGGAAAATGAAAAAAAATCTACCAATGTAGATACATTGGAAATATGGAATCTTTACTTTGTGATGAATAATTAAAGTGTTTTGATCATTTCATGTCGTGGGCTACTTGAGAAGAAGGCTGCTCTGAGCTTTCATTACAGTGGCTTTTTTTTTTACTGATGGTGGGGTTCTACAACTTGGGTAACGTACAGCCCCACAGACATAGACGTTTAAGAAACGCAGGCACATGCTGTGCTAGTCTCCAGGCACCTGATTTCCTCTACATGAGCATGTGTATGTTGGTTATGGACGCGTACCCCTAGCCCCGCTGAGAGGTGAACTGCATGCTGGAAGGGCTGAGGGGCTGAAAGAGCCTGCCTGCTCATACAGCCAGACCAGCAGCAAGCGGTAGTCAAGGTAAGAGGTACTGATGCAATCTCTTCAGATGGCCTCCATTTGCTGTGGGTGCAAAAAGCACATGCCAGCTGCTGTCACAGCATCCTGCAAGAAACTTCCTCAGTCAGTTAACAGCCAGAGGGGAGGAACCGTTCAACAACACAAGCTGCAATGAGAGGCTGAGGAGTAGCTGTGAACCATCCACCAAAACACACCGCGTCAGACTACTTAAACAAGATATGACACATGCCTCATTCGCTTATGCCAGCCTATGACAAGTGATCAGGCAATCTTATAACTCATGCAGCACCGTGTGGCACATATCTAAATATATCTCCATGCAGTAGCTTCATTATTTCAGCATTTAAAGCTCTGATTGCTTTTCTTTTGTCACATTCTATCTTGCCACTTATTGACGTGAAAAAACACATTTGTAAACTACTTCTATCAGTTGGCTCCAGAAATAAACCCCCGCAAAGTTACCAACGTGTCTTGGAATGCATGAGTGGGGATGTTGAATTTCAAATGTTACTTATTAACTGCATTTCATATTTGATGGGGCAATATAACATGAATATTTTACTCAGCAGAGAGAGGGAGGAGATCTATGCGGTGAGTATTCATTTCACTCTGCATTTCAAGGGTCTGTAACCTGCATACACACATGCCTTGAAACCAAACCTCACACATACACATGTTCATAGCTTGTGTCTGTGTGGTTCATAGTGTCACAGTTTGTCTGCATGACACCAGGAACAGAGTTAGGACAAAGGCATAGTACAGAACACAATGAAGTGGCAAAGACAAAGGGGAACACACAGACCTAAGGGTGAAGGAAGTGTAGACAGGAGGAGAAAACCTTAAAAATAAAGCATAAACAAGAAATAATAACACAAGTATCAAACACAGAGAAATAAAAAAACAGAGCAAATGAGCTCTTTTTTGAAATGGGTTGAGATTTGTAAAAATAGGCTTTCTGTGCTTTCTTGACCCTGCTTATGTGAGAAAATTGATACCACACATGACGCGACAAAAATGAAGCTATCTCCACAAGCTGGCTGGAAAAGGAAGGCTGGCTCAGTTTAAACATAACAAAATCTGTGCCACCTTTCTCAATTAACATCTGCCATCAAAAAAATTGTTATTTCCATCTTGAGCCAGGTTATGTTCCTGATGGTATTGTGGAAACTTCCTAGGGATTCTGCAGGTTATCTGGCTGTGGCAATTTGTGTTATGGGCTGACTTTATTTGCCTTGGATGCAGGCATGCTAGCTATTTCCTATTCATGCTTAACTATGCCAATTAGCCATGCTAGCATAGTTTAAAAAGCTATTTTCCATATATAGACAGGAGTGTGTAGCAGTAATAGTGTACTGTAGTGAGTATTCAATGTGGTCCAAACGCTCAACAATAAAGCAAATTAATATGTTCTCCTAAACTGTCATACTATTTCTTTAATACCACATAATACAACAAAGTGACTGTATAAATTACATTCTGACCACAGCCTGCCTATACCTTACTTTTACATGGTGATGGATCTTTACAAAGAAGAGCGCGTTTGTTTTCAGCTCGCATTGATGAAGACACAACTGTCAAAGATAGTTTTCTATGAGGAAACTTTGCCAAAGTGCTTTTATTAAAAGAAATATTTATGACCAGGTTGCTTATCGAGTGTCAAGAAGTATTAATATGTAACATCCTGCAGTGCTCCCCAGGAGCCCTGCCATGGCTCCAAAGAGGGAAGAGCCTGGTGTTATCAAGCCTTGGCAGTGTGACTCGGTGATGGTATCAGCCATGCTGTCTGGATTCCATTAGGCAAAGCCCACGTCTATGTCTACTGAACATATTGGCTCACACTGCAGGGGGAAACGCAACGAGTGATAGGCCTGCACTCGTGACACATGAGCTATCATCCACCATGCAGAGTCATATCAGCACACACACGATAGTTTACTGCAGACCCGATGCTGCCCTGGTAGGAAGTCTTTCTCTCTCCAATAAATCCTTCTTTATTGAAAAAAACATCATCTAGGATGACAGTCAAATTCTTCAGAGCTGTTTCCTTTTCACACCCCAAATACCTCCCCATGAGCCACATTTCTCAACACTAATAGAATGAGTCACCATATTACGCTTGCCTTTACATAAAGTGAGCTGCTGATTTAAATAGAACATTTGAATTGCAAACACAGTGATAAGGAAATTTGAGAAAAATATGGGACAAAGTGGAGATGAGACTCTCAATAATGAGACAGCAGAGAAAGGATAAATAATGAGAAGCATTTCCCTGGTAAATGCAGTGGTCCTTGGAGGTCATAGTTGCTGGTTTGAGGGCACTAAGCAGTGCATCTGCACAGCACTATTCCTTTGATAGGCCTGAGACAAACCAATTATCAATAATTATGTCAAAATCAAAGAGTTTGTATTGAGTTTAATTTTTGGGTATGGGTAGCTGAAGTATGTAAAATGAGCTATAAATATTGACATTTGTGAGGTAAGTTGTTTTATGAAATTCATACTTGGCATCTATCAACATAAAGCCAGATGAATTAAGGAAGGTTTTCCAAATTCATACAATATTTGCTTTCTAGATGGGAGATACCATTTTGGCTTGAAGGAATAAGTAAAAGAGATAAGATCAATATGACTTCAGGAGGGGAGAGGGTCAGGAAAAGATTAGCTAGCAGAGATAGCTAGACTTTATATGTGGAAATACAAGCCAAGATAGTGAGTTTGCTGAATTTTGTTTTGTTTATAACTTTTAAAATGTTTTTCACAATAATCTGACAGAGCAAATCAAACTTAATATTTTTTTAAAAACCGCTACGATGGCCTGCTGCTGTCACTCTTGGTGTATGTGTGTGTTTTTTTCCATTTTGTCTATGTGTGTATATGTCTGTGTGTGTTGCAGGTTTTCTGGTCGGAGTTACAATTATACATCTTGAAGCACCTGGCCAGTCTCCCATTGGCATTCATGCATCTCTGCTGTCCTGTGTGGATGCACTGAGTCTATGCTCTCCTCCTCCTGGCACCATGTTTTTGTTTAGTTGGTAGTGGCCTGCTTAATAGTTTTTGTTTGCACCTTACAACACTCTCCCCCTACACTGTAACACACACCCATATACAGCCGATCAACACACCCTATACCTTCAGTATGTTGTTTTTTTTTTCTACTCTATATGCATAATGCTTTTAAACCGTGTCTCCTGTTTTTATTGTAGCTTTTGAGCCAAGCCATGACACCACCTCCAATAAAAATTACATTTTTGATCTTGATAACTCATAGGAGCCTTTTTTATGCACTACAACACACATCCTGACTTAAACAAGGTCAACATCATGGCTGGCGTTGCCAATCCACCAAGGAAGGAACCAATCCTGATGACTTGCAAGGGTAGGCTTAATGTTGAAGAGATAAAAGTTCTCGATCTGAATCATGAGTACTCGTAACCGCAACCTTGTACTAGTAGCTCTTCCTCCTCTTCCTGGGAATCCAGGTCTGGTTCAAACATATATACTGTAGCTGAATTGCTCCAGTGTTAGAACTTGACACTGTGCAGTGTTTAGTAGACTAGTTTTGTTGTAGATGACAGAATGGATAAACTCAAGATTACACTGCAGGCAAGGGACTGGGGATGTACAGTAAGTTACTTATCTATAGTCCAATAATATAGTATAATGTCAAAAGTTACTTTAAAAGTAATGCCACAACACTGCTCAGTCGTAAAACTGAAGTGTAATAAAAAGTTGTGGTTCAGAACATTGCTGCTACCAGTAAAATAAAAATTAAACAAAAGAACTCATCAAGAAAAATACACCAAAAGAGAAAGAGAAGGAGAAACTTCTTAAAAATAGATCTGCCTGACAAATACCAACCTGACATGACACACAAAGATTTCTTACACAAACAGTCTCCGAGGTAATTTTTTTGCTGTTTTTCTCTTTGTGCCGGTGTCTCTTGAAGTCTGCTTCGTTATGACTGTGGGTGTTCATTCATTTTCTTCAGCTTACATACTCAGGCTTTAGTTCATAGTTCTCCCATAGCTCAGAAAAACACAATGTGGATGCCCTGTTGGGATTATCTACAGAGGCAACAAGCTTTGGAGACACTGCCAAGCAAAATCCCAATAATGGCAAATGCAGTGTGCTCTTCCACCAACATAGTGTCTCCGAAATGTCCCTACATAAGCGTCTAGGCTCAGTAAACTGTTGTAACTCTGTATAGATTTTTATATAACTTTTTTTTTTTTAGATTGAAGTTTGAAGTTTGAAAATGGAACAAACTAAAAAAATGCTATATGAAAAAAATTGTCAACCTATTTTTTTTTTCCCCAGTTTCTGATTCCTTTGTTGCTTTAAAAAAATGTTTAAGAGACATGCACATGTGCAAAGCTTAAAAACCACATTGAAACATTTTGCACCTCCAGAGTCCAAAGAGAAATAGTTTCAATTACACCATCTTTATGAAAGCTTGAAGCTTCATAAGTTAGAATGTTTAATAAAAAGACAGTAAAAACATGTAAAAGTTAACAGTAATATAGGAAAAAACTTTAGTGACAGAAAGAGTGCAAAGAAAAAAAACAGTGACATCTGATGGGTATGAAAGTGGAAATAATACTTCAGAAATCAAAATGACCCTAAAATACGTTGATATAATTATCTAAATTATGAATCTTAAACTGTTTTAAAACCATACATGTCCTCAGACCACTTCAGCCTATGGTAGCTTTGGAAGTATCCTGCTGCTGTCCAGGTGTTTTCCTCCTTCCTCCTGGTTATAAAACAGTAAGTTGCACATTTACTACGTGACCTGGGGCCCTTTTTTTAAACGATGTTCAACAAACTCTGAGTTTAACTATGAACCCTGAGTTTTGGAACTCAGAGTTTTTGTTTTCTTCACAGCTGATATAAGTTAGTTTAATCAACTCAGAGTATATTAAATTCGAGTTAAGCATGGGCACCAAGGCTATAAAAAGCCAACATTAATGGGGGAGGCTGGTAGTGGACCTGCACCACCAGAGGAACTGGCCCTGGGCCAGAACACTGGGAGGCCACTGGTTGAAGCAATACCTGGAGCAAGCTCATTTGAGCCATTCACAAGTAAGGGCACAGGCGCTCACATAAGATGTTATAGGCCTAGAAACAAACCATAAACCTACATATTTTCTTTTATATGTTGGATAGGTATTTTATATATTATGTGTTTTACATTTTACCCAACAGATTCTGATGGAAAAATCTGCCTCACGGAGCCTCCACCCACCATAGAACACCTTAAGTAAGCTGTAAGTAAGCTATTCAATAGTCCAGAGATTATGTCAAATAGCTGTTTAAAACATACTGAAACATGATAATCTCTTTATTGGATTGTGACGATGACGACAACGACAACGATGCAAAATTTTCTGCTGCCTTTGACAGGGATTCAGAGAGGCCTACAGAGGTAATATCTCAGAGTTATCTCCCCAGTCAAATAGACATTCTCATCCTTTTAACCATGGATGCATTACAAGACCAACAAGTTGTCATTAAACATATTTTTTTACAGAGCCTAGCCGGTTGGCAGGAGGGAAAGGGCCCATCAATATCCACAGCAAAGATGAACCCAGTGAGATGGTCAGTAAATGTTCAGAAAATTTCAGACAAAAATTCACATGAAACTGTAAATAAAATGTCATTTTTGTGTTATTAGTTACCAGAAAAAGATTTGTACAAGATGTATCTCAATAAAAAAAAAAAAAAAAAAAAATGCAAAAAACGGACAAAGAAAATAATATCTTGTACTGCCTGGTTAAGAAGGTTTGAACTGAAAATTGAAATACTAAAAACAGAAATTAGAGGTAGGTGCATGCGAACATGTGAATTGTGCTAATTATTGGTAATTATTGGAATAATTTCTGAAAACTGTTGCTTTATATTTGTAGGAAACAAAGGAGACCACACAGAATTTAAATAAATCATCCTTATTGTGCTTGGGATGTTATTGTTGCTGTGGTTTTTAGCGACTGAAGTGGTTTCTGCTTATAATGTCCCCCAGTGCTCTGCCGTCCTCGAACTCTGCTGTGTGGATGGGGTCTTCGGCAGAGTCTTCTCGTTGTAGGGCATGCTGGAAGGTATTGCTCTCCTCTAATAATGGCAATAATATGGAGAAAAGCACACGCAACAGTAATGTCACAGGCCCTCTCAGGGGTGACTCTGAGGTGACGCAAACACTGAAAACGGGCTTTCAGCAGGCCTATGGTCATTGCCACACGGGCTGTCGTCATGCACTGGGTCACATTATATTTATTGTATAAAGTGGTGTACAAAGTTGCGGGTTACTTAATAGACTAAATAAGGTTAAGTAAAATTAGACTTACCATCCTCCAGCTTGTTGTTCCGGGTTGACTTGCGAAAGATTTTGGAGTCATGATCCGACCGACCCAGGCCACTTGGCCTCCACGTTGGTTATATTATGTGCTGCATCTTAAATAATCTCGACAGTGCAGAGAATGAGATATGTTATTGGCACTATTGTGATGTAGCCTTTGACATTTTTGACATTATATGAGTCAGTTTACCTACACATTACTATGATGAATGGACTTCCTGTTAACATAAGCAGTTTCATTAACTACAGAAGCAGTGGTGGGAATGTGTGTCCCATCAATGCAGCCCATTACACTGGGAAATTGTAAAAGTAATTCACATAACTAACATCATTCTGATTCAATGCAGAATTCAATGCATAGTTTAATTCATAATCAATGATTTAAAAGCACTTCTTCGTCATTAACCTGCAAACCTGTGGCACTCCTCTTTTATGTGTCCAACTGGTTTGTGGCCAGGAAAGACAACAAATATTTGTAACAGCCATTTTAGAGCAAGGCAAACTTTCTTCACTGCTCTGCACATAGTGGCCTTACCAATGTGCTCCATATCAGTGATGTTATACAAAAAGCTCCCATTGGCAAAAAAACTCCAAAACATAGGGCAACACACTGAGTCTGCTTGGGTGTGAGCGCACGTTCACAGTGGGTTACATGTCCTATGTTGGGACCGATGAGATCATGGAGATATCGTATCGACTGAGAACAAAAACAGTATCCTTCAATTAAAAAGTCATCTGGAAATGACAATATATCCACTCATGGTCCGAGAATCTTCTCCCTACGAATATTTAACTCTCTGCGAAGTAACTTCACAAAAGGACATGACATGTTCAACGCAATCAGATTTTCAAAAGTTAATAATCTGCTACAAGGCACTTACATATGCCACAGATTGAAACACTGACAGCATTTCTGGCTCTGCACGAGGGCGGAGATACAGAGAAACTCGAGGTTTGTTGAAGTAAACCTGCTCCTGACCAGGTTAGGTTCACAAAACGGTGAAAAAACACAGAGTTTCAGGGTTAACAAACTCAGGGTTTTCACTAAATCTGCTTTGTGAAATGGGCCCCTGGTGTGTCTTTCATGTCATGTTCTTTGCTTCTTAGACTGTCTGGTCCACTGGTTTGATAACAGGCTGATGTAAGAATGTTACCTAAGAGCTTCAAGGACAGTTTCCTTTTGGAGCCTTTCCAAAAACCAAAACAAATTGAAAGTTGTAGATATTACATATTATAGTTATTTATTGTCATTGCATTGCTGCTCACAACAGTACAACACAATTATGATGCCACTCCCTGAGATAAATGTACATTTTAAATAAAAATAAAGAACAGTAATAGAAAGAATACCAGTATGCTAAAAACATATAGACATTTGTACACATGTATAAAAATGCAAGTGCCAAGACCAATGAAACAATGAGTAGTTAGCAGCTTAATGTATGGTTGCATAATTCTGTTCAGTCTAAAGCGTGTGTTTGTATTCTCCTAAAACATCTACCAGGACTTTATAAAGTTGGTAAACAGGATGCTTGAGTCTAGAATTAGACCTATGTTATGGGCTCTGGTCATACAACGGATCTGGTAAATGTCACTGATTGCAGGTGCTTCCAGTGATGTTCTGGGCTGTTTTATTAACCCTCTGCAGTGCCTACTTTTCAAATAGATGTTCAGTAGTATGTTCTGAAGCAACCTACCTTGCCTCGGTTTTCTCAGGAACTTGAGGCATTGTTGTGCTTTACTGATGACAGTGGAGGCCCACGGGAAGTCCTCAGTCCTCTCTCTGTCGCCTCACGATGAATGTAAACTGTAGACTACCACCATAAAAATAATGGAAAATTCGCTTTGTGAGCAGAATGGCTTGCATTTCACCATGACATATTCCAGATTGGATGTGCAAAGTCTGTTCTTTCTAGTGCCACAAGCACAAAAGCACAAAAATTGTCAATCAAATTAATCAAATTTTATCTCCATAGCCCTAAGCCAAAAAATTACAATTCATTACAGTACAGATGTGACACCCTCTGCCCTTAGACCTTCAAAGTGGGTGGGTAAAAACCTAAAAAGCTCTGAACAGGGAAAAATAAGAAACCTCAGGAAGAACCACAGAGGAGGGATCCTTCTTCTCATGTCGGACAGCACAGTGACTCCAGGGAAGGTGTGAAGTAACTAACAGGCATTACTGGGACAGGAATAAGTCTAGAAAGAGGAAGCTCAGTGCAACATGGGAATTCCCTCGGCTGTCTAAGCCTATAGCAGCATAGCTATATGCAGGCCTGTGCCAGCTCTAACTATAAGCTTTATCAAAAAGGAAGGTTTTAAGCCTACTGTTAAACATGGAGAGGATGACTGCCCCCCCAGACCTGAAGTGGAAGCTGGTTTCAGAGAAGAGGGGCCTGACAGCTGAAGGCTCTGCCTCCCAGGCTAAGTTTGGATATCTTAGGAACTACAAATAAGCCCGCATTTTGGGAGCGTAATGATCTAGTTGGGTAATAAGGCACTCTATTCTCTTGAAGATATGAATGGTTTATGTAAATACAATGTCCCCTGCCTCTTCTATCTGCACAGAGCAATGTTCAGCCTGCAAGCAGCATCAGGAAAGATGCAATTCAACCATGTTTTCGTCAGAATCAAAATGCAGCAGTTTTTGTACCTTGTTGCGACGTAACTCTCAATTGAAGTTTAACCATCTTATTTGAGAGGGACCTAACATTAACAGAGGAGGAGTGTCGGGACCGGGAACAGTGTGGCCCTCATCCGTAAAGTTCTGCCTTTCTCCGATTCCCCCATTGGACATTATTTCAGAAAGAATATAAATAGCAGTTAACGTAAAGAGACAAATACATCTTGATCCCATTCAAATAGTGCTGAATCTAATTACACATAAAGTGTTTGTCAATTTTAAGGATAATTTTGTCATAAGATGGCAGAGAACCATTAAAGATGTGTGTGAAACAGCTGACTGAACTTGATACAATTCCCAAAAAGTTGGGACATTGCGTAAAATGTGAATAAAAACAAAATGCAATGATTTGCAAATCCTTTTCAACCAACATTCAGTTGGATTCAGCACAAAGACTAGATGTTTAATGTTCAAATTTATTAACTTTATTGTTTGTGTTACAACATCTTTTCTTCTAACAACATTCAATAAGCGTCTGGGAACTGAAGACACCAGTTCTTGAAGTACTAAAAGATGAGTTATTTCCCATTCTTGCTTGATATAAGTTGCTCAAGTTGCTTAAGTTGCTCAACAATCCTGTTTTTCCGTGGTATTTTTTGCTTCATCATGCGTCATACATTTTCAATGGCAGACAGGCCAAACTAGTACCTGCATTTGTTTACTATGAAGCCATGCTGATGTAACTAGTGCAGAATGTGGCTTGACATTGTCTTGCTGAAATAAGCCTGGACGTCCCTGAAAAAGACGTCTAGTTGGAAGCAAATGTTATCCACAACCTGAACTTTCGAACTTTGCGTTGAAAACAATCGAGATGGTCCTTTTCCCCTTTTTAGCCTGGTGGACTTGACAGCCATTATTTCCAAAACAATTTGAAATGTGGACTCTTTTCCACTTTAGGTCAATTCATGTCAGATGAGCTTGCGCCCAGAGAGGTGAGCGGAGCTCCTGGATGTTGTTGAAATATGGCTTTGGCTTTGCATGGTTGAGTCTTGCATGCAACAACATTCAGGGTTAACTGATGATGGTTTTTGAAGTGTTGAGCCCACACTGTAATATCCATCACAGAATGATGCTGTTTTTTAATTCAGTGCCATCTAAGAGTTTGACGGTCATGGGTATTCAGTATTGGTTTTCGGCCATTTTCTCCTCAAATGCAGACATTTCTCCAGATTTTCTGAATCTTTTGATGATATTGTAGACTGTAAATGGTGAAATCTCCAAATTCCTCGCATTTGGACATTGAGAAAACTTTGTTAATGAACTGTTGGACTATTTGCTGTCACAGTCTTTCACAAAGTGGAGAACCTTGCTACATTGTTGCTTGCGAATGTCTGCGCTTTTCATGAGTCTCCTTTTTTACCCAATCATTGTACTTTCACCTCCCACCAATGAACCTTTTTGCTGTGGAATGTTGCAGCTGTTTTTTTGACCCTTTCATCACTTTTCAAGTCTTATTTGTCTCTTGTCCCAACGTTTTTGGAATGTATTGCAAGCATAAAAGTTAGAATTTAAGTATATTCCCCCTGAAAACAATAATGTTAATAAAGCAAATCATTCTGAACGTTCAATATCTTGTCTTTGTGCTGAATTTAATTGAATATATATTTATAAATCAATATTTTTTTACATTTTACACAATGTCCCAACTTTTTGGGAATTGAATTCTTACACCCTACACAATCTATTACTAACACCAACATAGCTATTAGGTTAGCACAAGTATTAACCATTGACAAACATTTTTCATGAACTGTTGGACTATTTGACACAGACTGTATTGTACTGGACATTTGTTTTATACAGTATCTTTGGGTATATATACCTATCATATTACCAGACACTTGCAATAATATTTCGAGCGTAGTTAATGATGAAATAAGGTGATTTGCGTTTTGACTTGTCCAATGCCATTGCATTTCACAACATTGTCGAGCTAAACGATCCAAACTTCTGAAGTCCATACTGCAGTCATTTTCCAAGACCAAAAGAGTATTTTGTGAAATTTTAGAGCCTAAAACAAAAAGAAATAGGAAATAGGGCTTAGGTGGAAAATAAACATGTCTCTTTATGTGTCATGTGTCTTTATTGATCCAAACTTAATATGTGTAATTCAGGAAACCAAATGAAATAGGATCATAACCTTATTACAAAGGCACATAATACATTCTTTCTGAAATAATGTGACATGGTTTTCCACTGGAAGTGTTTGGACTTTAACTCATCATTACTCAGAAAACCAAAGAGGATTTTGTGAACCAACTGCAGATTAATTTTTGTGCAGGGTACATTAAACAAACCCTGTTCAAGACTATAACCCCAACTATGTGGTATTTCCCCACTAAGGAGCTGATGCGATCAAATGCTTAGCACTGTCACATTCTTTGTTGTACAACTTTGTTGTACCTTTATTTCTAATAGTATAGGCTGTAACATTCTATGTACCTATACTACATGCTTATATGTTGGCCTGTAGCCCTGCAAATATTAGAATTTTTACTCCATTATAGGATACACTGAACAAACATCTTTGATTACCAGATACCTTTCAGATTAATATTTAAAATATAAACATGGTGTAAACTAATCATCCATCAAATGCCTGGCTTTTAAAAAAGGCATGGGAAAAATAAAAAATTTCCACAAAGAGTCACACCAAATTTGTGTTTATCTTTCCTTTTATTACCATATAGGCCCCAAGATTCATTTTGTGAATATCAGAATGGGTCCCGACCCCTAGATTTCGACCCATTTGTAAATTAGTTTAATCTAACTTGAGCAGGTACAGCGGTTTCTTGCTCACACATTAATCAATGTGATATTTTCGTACCTGTCTGTTTCAAATTGAAAGCAGGACAATGTAGAAATAGTACAATGTTTATAATGCATTTGTTCAGTTCTATTAAATCTTAAAGCCTCACAAGTTGCAATAATATGGCAGTGATAAGAACAAGAAGAAGAACAAGAACAACAAAAATAATGACACATAAATGACTTGTGAAGTTTTCCACTCAGAAGTTGACTGTTTTGTACATGGCTATGGGGAGAAACTGTCCAGTCATCCAGGAAATAAGAGAGCAGCCATGTGATTTAGAGAGAAGAGTCTCTGTCAGGCATCCAGTCCACCTGAGATCATTCTTGGTGCTCAGCAGCCTGCTGATGGATACACACACTTCTTTTATTGCTTTTTCTGCTCTTTGATCATCTCGTTGTGGACATAATATTTTAGGTTTTATCTGCAGTGCAACACTATTTACGATACATTATAGTGTGCACCAAGAGACTGTTGGTTTAAGAAGATAACTTGAAGGAGAGTTTATTCTTTTCAGTACTGGTTTGAATATTTATGTGTATGTGTATGTGTGGACATAAGTTAACACAATTGATATTTGAGATTAAGCCATTAATGAGGAAGTTAATGTAATTCTATTTAGGTCGCCAAAAGTATACATGCGAGAGACAATGATAGAGAGTGTATGTGAGAGGGGGGAGATGATGGCTCTGGTTGATTAAACTTCTGCAACTCGAACCACCTCATGCCCTGAGTTCATTGGCAGGTGCCTCAGACAGATGTACTCTCTGGTGCACTAAATACACACATGCATAGTCACAAAACAGACCCACAAACACACCAACACTCCTACGTCTATTGATCTTTGCTCCATAATGAGCTTCTAACAGTAATTTAAGGCCACAGTGCTGACAACTATATTGATTTGGGCGGACATGGCATGAAGAACATCCACAAATCATTGCAGAAGTGGCAAATTGCCTCTTCCATCAGACAAATCTGAACTGCAGGATGGCCATAAGTGTGTGTATCCTACATGCATCTTGGCAATACTCCGTTTCATGTCATGTTTTAATACTAGGCCTCAAATGGGTCCCCCAGACGTCTTGACAGTAAGTGCAACATTTTTCTTTCTTTCATTTTTTTTTTTTACCAGTCCTGTTCAGCAGCTGAGTCATGCAGTGTGAAGATTCTGGATGTCTTGTTGTGCTTCAACAGATTTGCTCTACAAAAGAGGAGTCTGATATACTCCTCCTGTTGAGATCTGTGTTTAACTTTATTGGAATGGCTACTGGATTACATGAGGCAAAAGAGTGGAGAGAAAAGAGACAGGTTAGGGAAGACAGAGGGGTTGGGGAACATGAAGAGCACAACAAAAAAAACAAACAACAACAACTACAATAATAACAACAGTAACAATGATCGCCATTGTAACTATAATAGGTTACTGCAACAACAGCACTGACCATAGGGTTTACATTGTTAGAAAAATTGCTAAAGGACTAACCCAGTAGTGTTCATGAGGCAATTGCATCTACACAACTATCCATTGCGTAGTGTGTGTGTGTGTGTGTGTGTGTGTGTGTGTGTGTGTGTGTGTGTGCATGCGTGTAAGTTTGTCATTGGATGTTGTAGCTAGTTGACGAGGGAAGCTGAACACCAACCCCCGCAGCCCCAAGTAGCCAGAATATCCTGACCCAGGTCACCAGAGCACCCAAAGACCCCCAGAAACACGAGGGGCCAAGGGACCCTGAGCCCAGAGACAGCCACAGGCCCGACTCAAGCGAGAACCAACAGGAGAACACAGAAGCGGCAGCCCCCAGGTGGGGGAGGCCTACTGGGGGACTACCGGGAGAGTGTCTCCCATGACCCCACACCCTCTCTGCTGGGGAGAGGACCCCAGGGAAAGCAAACCCTACCCCCCAACCAGCCGGGGGACCAAGCCATCCACAGGTGTAGATGAGGGCCAGAGCAAATCAGACCCACTTGGACCACCAGCAGAGGGGCAACCACATGATGGCCCAGTCCAAACCCTACCCCAACCCAGTCCTGCGCCATGGGGCTGCCCGTCCCTGCAAAGCAAACAATGGAACCCTTGTAGTAGAACCGACGCTCCTCCCCCAGACCACAGACCCACCATCCAGCAACTGCAGGGCCAGTGATGGGGGCAGCAGGAAAGCCCCACCACCCCCCGCCCAAAATGAATGGAGGGTGTGTGAATGCAAGGTATGGGTGTGTAGATGTGGTAGTGTAGATGACAATGGTGCGATTAAAATTGGGGGGGCAGACAGAGCATGGTCACCCCAACACTTGCAGACTGCAGGGTCTTCCGAGATTCACCATCCACCCCTCCAAGTCCTCAGTGTCAATAATGTGATTAAAATTCAGGGGCTGTGGATACAACGGAGGGCCAGGCCGCAATAATGCAGCCCCCAGCCCCCACCACTGATCCTGCCCCCTCGAGGCCGTAGTGTTTCATGAGGTGGGGTAGATTGGGACAGGGGTGCCACAAGGGCGAGGCGCAGGCCACCCTGTGGGGACCAGCTTCCGACTGGCCTCACCACTCACCCCCATCGCTGCCCCCACCCAGCCAACACAGAGCCAGGCCTACCTGGCCCGGGGGCCGCAGTTGGAGACCAGGGTGGAGGCCCCACCATGCACGACATGGAAGCCCCCCCACCAGCGGCCCAGGGCCAAGGCCCCATCCACACCCGGGAGGCCAGCCCAGCCAAGCCAGGTGGCCGCCATCACTCTCCCCCAGCCCCCCGCCCCCTCTAGCCCTCTGCGGCCGCCCCCAGCACAGGCGGCCCGGAGCCCCCACCACCCACCAGACACCCCGGCAACCCACAGGCCACAACCCGCCCGCAACAGCCC
Organism: Mola mola; assembly: GCA_001698575.1. Lineage (NCBI taxonomy): Eukaryota > Metazoa > Chordata > Actinopteri > Tetraodontiformes > Molidae > Mola > Mola mola. The sequence continues at coordinate 1,877,157 of KV751334.1, forward strand.
AGAGGCCAGAGTGGGTAAGGCCCAACTCCCCAGCGACACTACGTAATGAGTTGAATTATTGGGGACCACATCTGTTCAAATTCTGCTGACTTATTTTTTGAACATGCAGACATTCTCTCCATGGAGATGTGGTCTAATAAAAATTTCCTATTCCTTCCAATTCATGAGGATGGTTTTCTTGGCGATGCTTAAAACTGCAAGGACCATGTAAGACTTGTTTTTCTCCATATTAATATTGGTGAGGTCACCCAGCAGACAAAGTGGAGGGGAGGCAGGGATGGGGTATCCTAAACACGTTGTTAGGTCTTCACAAACCCTTTGCCAAAAATTGCTGACAGGTATACAAAGCCAAAGAGCATGCAAATAACTATCTGGTGATCCAGCCGTGAAGACTGGACAGGTTTGTTTGTGTGAGACCCATTTTGAACATCCTTTGTCCTGTATAGTGTGTTCTGTGTAGAACCTTGTATTTTATGAGTTGTAATTTGGCATTTCGGGTCAATTTGAAGGTATTGTAACAGATTTGTATCCAAAAATTAGAATTTGGACTGATGGATAAGTCTTTCTCCCATTTGGAGGTAGGAAGAGATACTGTTCTATCTATTTTAGACAGTACTGAATTCATTTTGGAGAATAATTTTGGAGTGAAAGCTATAAAAAATCTGTTATAATTGGTGATAGCTCTAAATCCAATTGGCGAAGGTTAAACCTTGCTTTAATTATAGATTTCAGTTGAAGATATTCCAGGAATTTGTTTTTATTGAGACCATATAGTGCTATAAGTTCATTAAACGGGATGAAGTCATTACCTTGGAGGATATGCTCTAGATGTCTCATCCCTTTCTCATACCATGTTGTAAAGTTTATAGATTTTTTGTTTCGCAGGATGTCAGGATTATTCCACATAGGCGTGAGTTAGCGAGGGATGAGTGAAGACCTATTTGTTTTAAGAAATTCCCATACGGCTGTTAGGGAGATGCTTATGTTAATACAATTTAAGCAAATGTGTTGTCTGATAATGGGACTAACAAAGGGCAGATCCAGAATTTGGATGTCTTTACACAATGTTTGTTCAATATCTAACCATGTTTGGTCTAACGGACTCTTCTTGATCCATTTTAGGTTATATTGTAGTCTATTGGCGAGGTAATAATTATGAAAATTTGGTGATTCCAAACCACCGTGATCTTTAGTCTTCTCCAGAGTTTTTAAACTTATACGTGGCAGTTTAGTTTTCCATAGCAATTTGGAGACGCTAGAGTCTAATGATTTGAACAAGGCCAGGGGATGGGTTGGGACCATTGAGAAAACATAATACATTTTTGGCAAGACCATCATTTTTACTGTTGTTACTCTTCCCATAAGTCATATGGGTAGACTCCTCCATTGAGTGAGATCATCCTCTATTGTTTTAATTAGAGGAATATGATTTAGCCGTGTTAGATCAGACAGCCTGGCAGGGATATTGATATCTAACAGGACAAGTATGGAGGCTGATCCATTGTCTGAAGCCATTAGAATATCATTGGTAACTTTAACCAGTGCTGTTTCTGTGCTGTGATGAACTTTAAATCCTGACTGAAACTCTTCAAACAAGCCATTCCTATGCGGATGGTCACACAATTGGTTTGCGACTGCTTTTTCGATGATTTTAGAAATGAACGGGGGGTTCGACATGGGTCTATAATTAGCCAAAACATCTGGATCAAGATTAGGTTTTTTTAAGTAGAGGTTTGATAACTGCAATCTTGAAAGTCTGTGGTACATAACCCAAAGATAAGGTCAAATTGATCAGATCTAGAATGAACGTGTTAATTAAATAAAAAAATCTCTTTAAAGAGCCTAGTCGGTACTGGGTCTAAAAGACAAGTTGATGGTTTAGATGATGAGACTACAGAAGCTAGCTCAGAGAGATTCAGAGATGAAAATTACTCCAAATGTAAAATAGGCCTTGCAGTCAATTCAAAAGTTGCTGTATTTAATAGAAGATTACTGCCTAATGTAGATTAGAGCTGATGAATTATTTCTCTGATTGTTATAATTCTATTTGTAAAAAAGCCCATAAAATCATTACTGCTGAGACTGAGGGAATCAATGGTTCAATTGAGCTATGACTCTCTGTAAACCTGGCTACAGTGCTGAAGAGAAACCTGGGGTTGTTCTTGTTTTTTTCTAGTTTCTAGTTTTTTCTTTGTTAGTGGAGTGTCAGCCCTTTTTATTTATTTCTGCCCAGCTGGATGATTGGAGATTTTTTCATACATTTTGCAACAACATCTTAGAGGATATTCCAAAAAATCTGTCCAGTGTCTTATCGGAGTAGTCTTGCATTGACTGAGCAGCTTTTTGTCAGTCGAATGAACATCTCGGATGAGTGGAACGACACTGATTGTTATGTTTTTAGTGAATTAATTTGAGAGAAATATCCTCTAAAAATGTACTTTTCCCATCGTAAAAACTGGGAAGTAATGTGTGCTTCCACGTGCTTACATGAATCCTTCATATTCAATTTCAGCAAACACCTTTTGCTACCCTTTGGAGCTGCCTGCATTTTAAGCTGTTCAGTCTTACATTCATTCCTTAGTGGTGGACAGACATTGTCAATTAAATTATCAGAGAAGGGAAAAATATTTTTTTAAACACTGTGGTGTCTTGATTTTATTTTTTTATTTTTAACAATATAATATAAAATGACAATATCAAGTTGTCCCTTGAACAATATAATTACAACATAAACATTATATCTCAGACTAGGCAATATACTGTATATGATGTATACAATATCATTATCATTAAATGAGTCTATACAGTATATATTGTATAAGATTCTGGACAATGTTAAATTTTGATATGGTACAAATTTTAGCTTTTCCTGGTTTTAAAGCCTGCATTACAGTAAAACAGTGCACTTTACTGATCTTTAAAGAGTGTTTTACCTGTTCTAAAATTGTCCTTCACCCACTTCTGTCATTCAATCAACATTACTAATGATTATCTTTTAAACCAATGATAAGGATAAAACACTGCAGCTGCAATCTAAAATAGAATCCAGCTAATCAGCTTCTCTTCATGACCATCATATAAAAAGACCAGAATCATCTCCCGTTGTAACATATAATTAACTGGCTGCGCTGTGACAACGGTATAAACATGTCATTTACAATTTGTATTGCCGTTCTTTTAATGCACTGACTGTAAATTCTGTGACACATTAGTGTGTCTGGCAGCATAAAATCACCCAGCAGAGAGCTCCTCTCTTTCTCTGCCAGAGTTCTCTCTTCACCTGGAGCAAAGCTCATTTCACTGGAAAATTGGCTCTACCACTCAGCCCCCCACTCCCCCATTTTCTCCGCCTGCCTCTCTAAATTCAGCCGTTATTGTAGTGCCTTAAGCACTAATCCAATTAGGTATAGGAAGCAAATGGATCTATCTCTCATTTTAGCTTGTCACCTGCACAGGGGGCAAGGGGAGGGGAAGCAATGAGTTTTATGTGGATTGTGACTCGGGGGAGTAGATCATACCTGGCATGCAAATTTTTTTAGGCCTGAAGACGAAGAATTGACATTAAAGTGAACCATCAACAGAAAATGGCTTGGCAGTTGTACTATAGAGGGAACAAAAGTAAAAAATCACAAACATGGTTCCACCACAGGCAAATACATTTTCTTGCAGCCCAGATTTTCTGGTTGACCTTAAACATTTCATTGATTGGTGATTAAACTATCTTCTGACTTTGTTCGACCCTTGTCTGTGGCCCCAGGTCCACAGTCCAGTTCCTGGCCTGGTGCTGATATATTAGACAATGTGAACATACTTTTACCAAAAAAGCACTTCATGCCTGAGTGCTTCACTTCATTAATCCAGATGGTATAGTGTCTGTGCTCACAACGACTGAAAACAATATAGGTGGTGAATTCAGCAGAGATGATTTTTACCTCCATGAAGGAGAATTTTACCTCGGCCTGTTAGTTGGTTGGTTTGTTAGCAGGATTGTGCAAAAACTATTGGATGGATTTCAAAACTCTGTGGGAGGATGTGGAATGGTACAAGGAAGAAACCATTAAATCTTAGTGCACATCCAGTTAAAGGGGTGATGATTTAAGGGGGCAGTTGCCTCTAGTATGAGTAAATGTATGAGCTGACCCTTTTAGAATTTGGATGAGCAATGCGTCAAATGGCATCAATTGAAACTCAATTTCAGACTGACAATAGTGCCATAGCAAGGTGTGTGTTAAGGTTCATTACAACATAAACCCACCTCTAGGGTTCAGGTAATAACATACAATTCAGGGTAATAGCTTACCAGATGTCGCAATCTGGCTAAAATAATGGAAATTAAAATAAAATAAAATAATGGAAACTTTCAGGACACTATATTGTTCGAGTGCTGCTCACCTCTAATACCGACACCCCTCTGAAATATACATGAATTTAGCCGGCCAAACATATGTTGAAGCACCAACATATAAAAGGCTGTGAAAATGCCAGTATCCTGCCCCCTTTTCAGCGAGCAATGCTGGAGCGGCAGGGTCGGTAGGTATAGGATCTTTCCTTTATAGACTAATGGTAATAATATCATAACCTCTACTGAACCCTGTGTTTATAGTGGGTGAAGCCCAGAAATGACCTTCTGCTGTTGAGACCAACACAGCACACCATACCGAACTGGACAGGATATAATCAGTGCACAGTCTGGTTAGGAGCAAGGTTGGTGGGCATGGGGTCAAATATCCGAGTATTCAAGAAGAGTACCCATAGAGTGGAGTAGAGAACTGATAAGGTAGTAAGAAAGGCAATACTTGGATAGCTTGATCCATTTTTCTAACAGAGTTTGCAATTGGTCAATGGTACAATTTTGCAGGTCAATGTTCAGTCAAATGTAATCCACTAATTGTAGCAAATCCACTGAAATTTGAATGATTTTATGGTAAAATCCTGTTTTTACGTATGTAGTAGCTGTATTATATTACAACCAATATTGTCATAGGATGCTAAATATAGTCAATGTGGCAGACAGTGAGGTGTTCTTTTTTTTTTTTAGGCTCAAGCAGTAGGCTGAAACTCTCTAACAAAGCCTAACTGCGGTTGTAATTCCATTAAGGTCTGGACATGCTGGCAAGTAAAATTGTACTATTTCATAGTGAATTCAATTATTTCCAGTATCTGCAACTATTCATTTGATTCCTTGAATAGCAGCAAATAAATCCTGGTATTGTTGCACAGTGTACAGTGGGCAGGTGCACCTGACAAAACTTCAAACATCCAGGTGCTAGTTTGTCTCACACTAGTTCTGTGAGTGGGCTAGCAGAGCTATTATAGTGCTATGGACTGTGAAAACATTGCAAAAAAGTTTACATATTTTGATGAGCTTAAAGGATTTATCAAAAGACCGAAATTAAAAATACTGCAATGGAAAAATACTTACTACTTCAGTAGTAGAAGTACCTAATTGGTTAGGGAAGCTTACATAAATGACAGAAAGCAATTTGAGTGCAGGGGAGCCAACTGTGGCCAGGAGGCTCACAGCAAGCAGAAAATGGAAATGTAGATAGTGTTGACTGATGGTTTGGCTGTAATTTGCCACTGATCAGCCTTGTTGTTGCCTAACCACCCACATAGCGCTCTGCCAGCTTGAAATGAGCTGGACAAGCATGTCATCTGCCTCTCCTGAACTGGCTACGGTGAGCAACTGTTGTACTCCTACACCGAACAGCCATAACAATACAAATAATGATAAGTTGAACGGACACGATCTACAGTGCACTGTTCTGCTGGGAAACCTTTACCTTGGCATTCATGTTGATGCCACTAGACACAAACTATCCAATCCAGAAACCCTTGCAGACCAAGCACAATCATCATGGCACCGGCACACATCATCTACCCTACAATTAATTCAGCCACAAGACAGAAACAGCTCAGGAACGATAGACACATGTTGTGGCAGCGGTGTCTAACGCTAGCAGGGTGTTAGTGTTGGATCCTTTGAGTCATGTAGGTTACAAGATGAGGCATCGAGGACTTGATCCAGCAGTCAAATTGGGATCTGGGTACACATATGGAATGACAATGACAAACAGCCACCATTTTTGGACACAAACAATTGGGAAAAGAAGAATACCACAACACTGATATGCTGTATGAACATCCATGAGTTTCTCAACACCAGCAGCACTTTAAGACAGAAGAGGATCCATTTAAAAGTTCACACAATCACACCCTCAAACACAAGATAGGTAACCCTTGCATTACAATGCTGGAAGGCATATATAGACCAATACATCATTGAAACTACAGGCATATTAAACAAAGCCATAATTCTGTCTTAATCCTTTTTTTTGTTTTCCTTAAATTTGGTTTTGCTAAGTCTATCATATTGGTCATAATGCTAAGCTTTAACGTAGAAGTCTATATATTCATGGAGAAAGCCTAAAAAATGTAAGCACAGGGGGTCCAACTGTTCATTTTTTTTTAGGAAAAAATGATCATGCAATTATATGAATCAAACCAGGACTTTAAAAAATAGATACATTCCAAGCAGAGCACATCAGTAATCAATTTCCCAAAAGAAGCCACGACAGCATGGTAAAAATCTCTCTAAATGGCAACGTGAGTTTAGTCTTATTTTCCTCGCAGCATGCAAAAACACCTCGACTCCACATGACCCAGGAAAATAAACACTGCCGTTGACAAAAGACCAAAAGAGATTTTCTATCCAATACCATAGCTAATGCAGAGTGCCTGTGGCGCATTCCCTCTGTTCTCTAGTGTTTTTGCATTAAGAACTGGCGAGACATTTGTAGTTGTGTCCTGTTTTAACTGTCATCAGAATCCCTGCATAGCACTGACAGACCTTGCCCGCAGTGCTGCCTGCCCCTTTGACACCCCATCGTGATGTCAGGATGACAGTCCTGCCTGTTGCCCTCTGAGCTTCTGTAACTGTATACAGCTTTTGGTGAATTGGAACGTGGTAGCTCAGACTCTGTTTTAAGACTTGTATGTGACGATAAGGCATTCCAGAAAGGTCAGGCAAGACTTTTGACTTCCTCATTGCAGTTTTATTTAAGTGTGTAGGCTTATGGCCTTCAAACTGAGCATTACTGGAAAAAGCTGAAAAACCCCCGAAACAAAACACTTAAGACTAAAAGACAAATTGTCATAAGTGACTCATCAAAAGTTGTCAGCTCTCATATCTGTATCAGACATGGCTCTCACAAAAGGCAGCAGGTGTTACTACTGAGTTTCCTCATCAGAAAGGATGCAATTTGTTTGCAGATCAAATTCGGCGCTAGAGCAGTGTCACACCTCAAAATGAGTGGTTTCACTTCTTAGAAAGCTTATGAACGCCTCCTGTTTTACTCTGCGGCATCTCTCTGCTGTGTCAAGGAGAGAATGGGCCCACCAGCTGCATGCAGGACAAACACCAGTTTCCATGTGACTGATGTCTTTGGAGACAAAGCAGATGAAACAACGGAGACTAATTAAGACCAAGTCCACCCCCTAGCCACTGCGAGCTGCCATTCTCTTGGCTGAAGATACTTGATGTAGGTAATTACAGTGCTGGAGAGCACCAGTCTCTCAAGCTAATGTGCAATCACAAGTTGGAACCTGACATTAAGAGAGAATCTTACCACATAAGTGTCCTTGGGAACACAACTTCTGAGATCATTGTGTCCCCGTTGCCTCCCTGCAATCACTCATTGGCTCCCCTGCTGCTTTGTGATTGCCAGTACACGACAAAATAAAAACAACAAAAACACTTTAAAGCTACACATTAATACACAGACATAGCAACCAAGTCTGTTAAAATCACATATTTTGAAAAACAGAAGCCTCCTATGTGTGCAACATTTTTTTCATATTCTCTTTTGCAGCAGCATGAACAATTGTGTATACACAGAAACGGCTCTTAATATTTGATAGCTGTCTCACATTGTATGAATCTTGCAGAGCAAAGTATAACGTCCACATCAGCAGGCCTCTGAATTATTCAGAATGAGCTGAATGGTGGTACGACAATGATAACAGTAGATTTTGGAATCAAGCAGGAATAATGAGTGACCCTGTCATTCAAAATCATTTTTACACCAATCATTTTTAAGTCTTTGCTGATGACTCAGACACGCTTTGTTAAAAGCTCTTATTTATAATGGAACAAGGAGAATTAGTTGTTTATTTAGCAACCGCACAAATAGTACGAGCTGTTACAGGACTAGCAGGATGAGAATGTTTATGCGGTTTTGTATGCAGCAGGGAACGGCTCAGTAGAGGGATATGGATCCCTTGAGTTCCCTAAACAATCACTGGTGCTTTGTAGAGGATATTATATTGCGATTTTCACTGATTCTTACTTTGTAAAAAGGGAGCTCACTAACATTGCAGATGAGTACAAAATACATTAACGCAAATCAGACTAGGTCTTGATGTCTCCACCAGTCACATGAAAATCTGATATTCTCGTTGCGTTTCGTTTCATTTCGTTTCGTTTTCTGCCGCTTATCCGGGTCGGGGTCGCAGGGGCAACAGTTTGAGCAGGGAGATCCAGATGTTCCTCTCTTTGTGTTTATTACTGTAATTCCTTAATTCCCATCGGGTCTAATTGACAGGGATATTTTGGGCCAATGAGGACCAAAAAGCAGACACAGAGGTCGGCAACAAACTTTGTGAGTTTCATTCTAGAAGTTGCTGATCTTGTAGTCTTTTGCAAGGAGCAACGTTAAGGCTGGTGATGAACCAGGGGCATGTATTTGAGGCAAGCAGGTGAGTTGTGATTCGAGGTTGGAGTACACTGATCCAGGGTCTCCAGAAACGAAGAAATAGCAGATCTTATCTTGAATGTTACATTTGAATTAAAATTAAGGAGTACTCCTCACAGAAATATATAATTATCTGCTACTGAGTCCACAGTTCACAGCTAAATAGCTTTGTGGCATTCTAAACAGCCAAACTAGATGAGGACTTCTCCAAAAAAAAAGAAAAAAAAAAAAAAAATTATCACGGTATTTCAGTGAGTCAATTGTAAATACAAGAAAAATAAAAGTTCTAAGTAAGAGTAATCCGTATTTGATACAAAGTAAGAAATTGGGTGTATGAGAGAGAGAGTGGCTAATGTGAATGATAAGCATCAGTCACATTCATGGTCAAGGTTGCTCAACTTGTTTTCAGGTGGGAGATTAGAGGTTTCATTTAAAGCTTAATGACATGTTTACAGTCACTGAACTTTAATGAAAACATTTCAAAGCTAGGAAAATAAAAAAAAAAATGTATTGATAAAGGACATAAATAAAAGATTCTTGGACTAGTTTTTGTAAGACAAGGGAGGCTAAGAGTTGCTTTTATTCTTTAATGTAAAAGAAAATAACAGAGGATTGCTTGTCCTCTCTAGACTGTGCAGTGTTTCTTTTTGAACTGAGCTGCTGATTACCAAGGAAAATAGCAACGTGCATTGGTAAAAAGAGAAAAATAATGGTAGCAGAAGGCTTAAAATTTGACCTTTACCCAGAAACAGTGTAGACTGCTGGCATGAGCAGCCACAGATAGAGCAGCCAAGTTGCTGAACACCAGGGAGGGATGAATCAGGCTGGCAGGTTCTCATGAGCCTGATACACTATGTTTTGGTTATTATAAAATAAACAATTCGTCAGTGCATTTCAAAACCCATGAGGATTTTACTGTATTGTGCACTCATCATTCTCTTCTTTCTCAGCTATCTGATAAAGACAAGTATATCCTCCAAAATATATGTAAAAGCAAGACAAAAACTGTGGCTTGGCTTTTACTTTGAGAAATCCTGTTTCATGAAGCCTTGCCTGAGGAGCTGTGGTTGGCTGAATTTGCATCATCCTTTTAAATAAATTCTCAAAATCCATTTGTATAAAAAGGCTTTTTTTTGTATAGCAGGGCCACAGGCTAGAATCCAACTGCACACACATACAGAGGCATCGAGAGGGTCAGTGGAGGCCGATGCTTAACTGAAGACTTTATTGAACCTCAGCTTAACTCAGTCGTTGAATGTAAGATGAAACCACTTGGCTCAAGCAGTAGGCTGAAACTCTCTAACAAAGCCTAACTGCGGTTGTAATTCCATTAAGGTCTGGACATGCTGGCAAGTAAAATTGTACTATTTCATGGTGAATTCAATTATTTCCAGTATCTGCAACTATTCATTTGATTCCTTGAATAGCAGCAAATAAATCCTGGTATTGTTGCACAGTGTACAGTGGGCAGGTGCACCTGACAAAACTTCAAACATCCAGGTGCTAGTTTGTCTCACACTAGTTCTGTGAGTGGGCTAGCAGAGCTATTATAGTGCTATGGACTGTGAAAACATTGCAAAAAAGTTTACATATTTTGATGAGCTTAAAGGATTTATCAAAAGACCGAAATTAAAAATACTGCAATGGAAAAATACTTACTACTTCAGTAGTAGAAGTACCTAATTGGTTAGGGAAGCTTACATAAATGACAGAAAGCAATTTGAGTGCAGGGGAGCCAACTGTGGCCAGGAGGCTCACAGCAAGCAGAAAATGGAAATGTAGATAGTGCTGACTGATGGTTTGGCTGTAATTTGCCACTGATCAGCCTTGTTATTGCCTAACCACCCACATAGCGCTCTGCCAGCTTGAAATGAGCTGGACAAGCATGTCATCTGCCTCTCCTGAACTGGCTACGGTGAGCAACTGTTGTACTCCTACACCGAACAGCCATAACAATACAAATAATGATAAGTTGAACGGACACGATCTACAGTGCACTGTTCTGCTGGGAAACCTTTACCTTGGCATTCATGTTGATGCCACTAGACACAAACTATCCAATCCAGAAACCCTTGCAGACCAAGCACAATCATCATGGCACCGGCACACATCATCTACCCTACAATTAATTCAGCCACAAGACAGAAACAGCTCAGGAACGACCTAAGGCACCTTCCAAACACACAGACACATGTTGTGGCAGCGGTGTCTAACGCTAGCAGGGTGTTAGTGTTGGATCCTTTGAGTCATGTAGGTTACAAGATGAGGCATCGAGGACTTGATCCAGCAGTCAAATTGGGATCTGGGTACACATATAGAATGACAATGACAAACAGCCACCATTTTTGGACACAAACAATTGGGAAAAGAAGAATACCACAACACTGATATGCTGTATGAACATCCATGTGTTTCTCAACACCAGCAGCACTTTAAGAAAGAAGAGGATCCATTTAAAAGTTCACACAATCACACCCTCAAACACAAGATAGGTAACCCTTGTATTACAATGCTGGAAGGCATGTATAGACCAATACATCATTGAAACTACAGGCATATTAAACAAAGCCATAATTCTGTCTTAATCCTTTTTTTTGTTTTCCTTAAATTTGGTTTTGCTAAGTCTATCATATTGGTCATAATGCTAAGCTTTAACGTAGAAGTCTATATATTCATGGAGAAAGCCTAAAAAATGTAAACACAGGGGGTCCAACTGTTCAGGTCAGGACTGAGTAATTTACTTACAACCATAAGATAAAGGACACTAATTTGTGGACAAATGCATACAGTGCATATGTTGGACAGAGAAGACATGGTTTTAGGAGGTCTTCGACTCAGTTTATTCGCCACATTTTCTATTCTTTTAAACCTTCTCATGAGATTCAATAATTTGTTTTTCAGCTTCATGTGACTTAACACACCTGGCCTTCAGTGACACCAACTAAGTCACTCTAATGAAATCTAATAACCCAAGTACTTTAGTACCTATGACTGGGGCCTTGGGCCTGATCAATGTGAACCAAAGTTTTTCATCACATGAGGCTAACAGTGAAAATTTGGTAGTGGTTAATTAATGTCAGGGACCTCCATCTCTTCTATGATGGTTTATGATGGTTTCACTGTGTTAACACTGATGCTTTCTTCTAGGTGTAAGTAAATTGCTAAATTTTAACGCAATGAGTCAGAGAAGCAAAATTATTTTCAAAGCGAAGTGTTATGGTACCGGACAATTCCTTAGTGTTTCCCTGTGTTATCCCCTTCCCTATGTTTCCAGTGCTCCCCTGTCTGTCTCGCTCTGTGTTTGTTTTGTTTGTGCGGGTGTGTGTGTTGGCCTGGGCGTGACTCTCCTGGCTTCCGGCTCTACACTCCTGTCTGCAATCAGCTCATCACCTCTCTCAGTCTGTTCACCTGCCTCTCATCAATTCATCAGCCTGCAGTATATCTACCCCGGCTCTTCATCCGCTCATCCCCAGATCGTTGAATCCACTTCAGTGGTAGCTTACGGTTCAGGCCTCCCACTTGTCTCGAGATCTTTCCAAGTTGGTTGTGTTATTAACTGTTGTTTCTCTCTCCAGTGCTCCTGGGCCACTACTCGCCTGCCTGCCTGCTTGCCAGCTCTCCAACCCTCTACCACCTGCTTCCTCCTGCCAGCCCTCGCCCTTCTCCCTCACTCATCTCAGCCTCCAGCCTCCAACTCCAGTCCTCTGCCTCGGCCTGCTTCATCCCCGTGTCATCCACCTCCATTCCCCACTTTCCTAGCAATAAACCCTGCTTCATTCATCTCCATGTTGGTCTGTGTCTGCGTTTGGGTCCACATCGCTACTCACAACATGAAGGATGTATATTTGTTGAACAGGGGAGACAAATTTGTTAGAGGAGTGGTGGAGGCTTTCGTTTCTCACTGCTTCTTCCTAAATGAATACTGCAATTCCTTTCTGGTCTTGTTGCACGTTCACATAAATGCGCACACACACAGAATATTTCAATATTGGAATATTTGCACATCTGTAAAGCTTGTCAATTAGAGCAGGTCCATTCCCATTTTTATGTATAAGAAAATAACATGCCTGCAAGATATATTCACTGCACATTGTATCAGTGCTTAATTCTGGATGATCATCTCTCTTATCATGAGTGGTTATCTCATTCAACATGATTAATTAAATTAAACAGAAATTAGTGTGGTTTTCCTCAGGAATCAAACCTTATGTTGGAAGCCCAACTGGTGGAACTAAGAATTTCAACCCTGACTCAGCTCTGGAATTTATTTTTAATAATTTTTAATCGACCAAAACAACATTGAAGTCTAAAATGAAAAAGAAATGGATGTACATTATATTATATGACCTGAAAATTCTTTTTGAGGGGAAAATTTACTGTGTAACAATGCCTTTAACAATGTTACATACTGCATTTGCCTGTAGTGGGCCGCGGGATCAAGATCTTCAGTGGCTGAGTATATTAATTAACCAGCACCTAGCCTTTAAATAGCATTGTTAACACACGTTATAGCTTCACTAGAATCTGTGTGTTATTTGTCTAATAATAGAAGAAAGAAAAAGACAGCTACAGAAAATGACGAATGTCTGGGTTGACAGAGATGAAATCAATGCTGACCATAATATTATAAAAGCCAACTTAGTCTAAATGGTGGTCAGGCTATTTCTTTTGTTTCCTTGTAAAAGAACAGAATTAACAAACTCCTTCCTATTGCTGCTGCCATGGTAACAAGATGGTTAAGTGCAGGTGAATAAGAGGCAAATGATAATGTCAGGAAATGGAAGTTGCAGCTGAATTCCCACTTATATCAACGCTAAAGAAAAAGAATCAAAATGAGTGGCATTTCTGAGAAGACATTATCCTTTTTTGCAGCATCTGTACTGTATTTTAGCCACTTGTCAGCTTCATATATCAGACCAATGTCTCTAAAAAGGCAACTCTTCACAAACAACATGTTATTTTCATGGTATCAAATTGCATTTTGAGTTCATCCAAAGGGATTTCCCAAACACTAGTAAATCCCTTCGAAAACAATTATTCCTACAGTTTATATGAATAAAATTAGCATTAAAACACCAATGCCCCTTAGTTTATATTTTTAAACATTCAATTAAAATTCAATGACGAACATGTATTTAAGTGTAGCTAAACTGGGGTTTGAAGCAAATACCACACCAACAAGTCCTCAACACAGAGGAGACACTTAGTTGCTTTTTTGGGTTTATAGATTCATAATAAATTAATAAATTCATAACCCAGAAAAGTGCAAAACCTAAAGGTGTCATAGCTTGAACTGTGAGTTTTAGTGTCCTTCATTATTTTCATAATTTGCCTACAACAAAACTAAACCTTTCAAAGTTTTTAATGTTTTTATCAGTGTTTTGACCTAACATTTATGTTTCTAAAAATGTTCCGTTGGATGGAGATCTCATCATGATTACTTCTAGAACAATGACAGTTTAATTAACTTTGCTGCAAGTAACAGCCAAGTACGACACAGGTGATACAATCGCACATGAATTTGCTGCAGTGAGCAGATTATTATTTGACATATTCAGACAAAAATGCCTGACACTCGAATAATAACACTGCTTTGACTTGAGTCATTGTGTTATTCTGTGGAGATTCTCTGTCATCCAGGTCATGGTAGTCTTGGTGTTTCAGGTGAAGGCAACTGGACTTGTTGTAGTGTTTGCTCAGAGCAGCTGAACAACAAAGGCATCACTTCAACACATATGTTCTGTCCTCTCACACGCTCCTCCCTACACTATTGTCACTGCTGTTAATGTTTATATGCACACAAGTGCCCACAACCATGCTTGTCAGTGTCTGAAATTAGGAAATGTGGTGTCCTATACAGTTTTAACATAAATAAAATAGAAACAATTTCCTCACTCTTTACTCATTAATTATTATTATTATTATTATTACAAAACATGAATTTGATTTGTACCAAAGAGTAAAAAGGCTTCAACAGAACAGCCTGAGGGAAAAAATACCATTTTTTTAATGATTGTTGAAAGAATGTGTTTGTATGTGTGTGTCCCAGCTGGATAAGGCCCGTAATGCACAATCTGGAGTTTGTGTTTTAAATTTAGCCAGGGACCATTGTCACATACCGTCTGCATCTTTTGCTCTTCACTGTGTTTGCTCTTAAAGGGCGCCCAAAAACTACAGATAGCAGATTTTTTTTGATATTGTCAATATTTGCTCTCCTGGCAGCACATAAACAATGCAATGTGATGAAAAATTGTGGGACTTAAGCCAAGAAGTGGTATCGTTATCCAGTTCAATAAGACTGCTGTTTCTAGATGTGTATGACAGATGTGTCTTCCCACATGCATCCTGGCAAATCTAGAACAAATTTTATTAAGGCTTACCCAGGAATTCCTTGGCAGATTATACACAAGAGACCAAAAGAGCAATGAGCTTTGGTTTCTCCAAATTGTTAGCCTTCGTCTCTAAATCCATGTTGCTTCATAGTGGTTTCAATGTTATGATATAAATTGACTCAATCACATTTCAACACTGAAGATCAGTCATGTGCTGGCTGGGTGATGCCAGTGGACACCTTTGTTCATCTGGGTGAGATGCAATGGGCCGTGACAATGGTTTATATGTGATAAACTAGGGAGGGCTATAGCCACTTCTGCCCTGCCTTTGCTTCTTGGATCCACAAATGTTTCAACTACTATTATGCTACTTGTAGGATGTTCCTGAAATACAACGTTTAGGTGAGAACACCAGCATTTCAACAGACTTTTTTCTCAGCACCTATTTTGTCTTACAAGAAATAGGGTAAACCTGGTGTTAATTAAGGTTCAGTTCCATTCAGGTCAAATAGAATCAATGTGCTGCTCTTGTTCATGTTGGCTCACTGGACGAGCTCTGCCATGCTGAATGGAACACAACCTTAATGGATTCTATTAATTTCACCTGTGTTGACCTGAGACTTCATGTTAATATACCTGATATAAAGAATATTTTGGCAAATACAAAACAAAATAAATGCAAACAACACTGTTGTGCTTTTAAAAGAGATATTGGTATTTAATAAATTGCACCAAGTTTTGTGAATTCCTCATTTAGCAGCAACTGGGGAAGCATAAAGTCAGACAGATTTATCTTTCCTCTCAGCCAATATACCTGGATGCTTTCAGTGTTTTTAAATTCTAATAGACACACATGTCTTTCAGCCAGCAAAGAGACATTTTTCTGCGCCACGGTGCAAGGTGTGGTATTCCCTCGGCATGAAAAGGAGTACAACTAAGTGACTAAGTGAATTAAAGTTTTATTTGAGTAGCACATTGATGCAGTGCTATACAGTCCATTGATCCAATACGTTAAGATCACATTAACAAACAGGACATTAAGCACAGCTCACCAATAACCTTGCTCTTCAAGTAACTTTGTATGCATTCCATGTAATGAGAAAATTATGCCTTTGTCTACATGGCATTTTCCCTCATGAATGGTAATTAGATATCTTCAGAGGCCTGTGACATGACCTTGATGAACCTCACATTTCCAAAATGAAACTAAAAGATTTGTCAAGGTGCAAACAGGGTGCTGGAAAAAGGCAAAGGTCATCCGCTCCTGTACCTGTTATGCCCTCTGAGTTGTTCAGTTATGTTAACAGGCTGTGTTAGCCTCTTCAGAGATCAAAGGTGTGAGACTCGTGTCCCTGGGAGGACACTATGTGGTACAGCATCCAGCGCACTAATCCAATTAATTGTGTTTGCGATGAGGCCGAGCCAAAACAGTGATGCAGAGTGCGCTGCAGCAGCAGGAAGGGCGGGAGCCTGATTAGACTGTGTCTTCAGTTCATGTGGGGCCAGCCAAAACTGAACTTAGGAGCCTATTTACAATGAGCTCACCATGTATCCGGCAGCTCAATTATTCAGCATGCGGAAGAAATGAAATTACATTCTCCTGTTATTAATGACTGGTGCTTATGCTTATTTATAAAGGGATTGTTGTGTGTGTTAGGCAGATGATGAACACACAAGATTGAAGATGTTCGGCATAGTAAATCAGACTTAATTAAAAAGTTTTCCAAGTCTGAAATAATAGATTTTTACACTTCCCCTGTAAGTGCATAAAGGCTGTCTTCTTCAAGTCCAGTTCCAAAATGGTTGGATGCTATGTAAAATGTAAATAAAAACAGGATTCAATGATTTGCAAATCTGATAAACTCATATCTTATTCACAATAGATCATAGAAAATATCTCAAATGTTTAAACTAAGAAAATATACCATTTAAGAAAAAAAAAAATGAAATTTGAATGGCAGCAAAGCTTCTCAAAAAAGTTGGGACAGGGCCATGTTTACCATTGTGTCTCATCCCCTCTTCTTTTAACAACAGTCTGGGAAGTGAGGAGACTATTTGCTGGAGTTTTGGGAGAGCTAGTGTGGTCCCATTCTTGTCTGATGAATTCAGCAGCTGAATTTGCCGGGTTTTTCTTTTTTCGTTTCATGATGTACTAAATGTTTGCTGTTAACCAAACCTGTTGCCAAATGCTCCTCTAGCATTTTTTTTGTTAGTACCACTGACCTTTCCAGCCTTTTGTTGCCCCTGTCCCAACTTTTTTGAGATGTGTTACTCATCACATCAAATTTAAAATGAACTAATATTTTTCACGAAATGGTAAAATGTCTCACTGTTCTATTGTGAATAAAACGTATGCAAATCATTGCATCCTGTTTTCATTTACATTTTACACAGCGTGCCAACTTTTTGGGAATTGGGGTTGTAAAAATATATGAAATATATTACTTTTCTTGGGGTGTCTTTTGCTATAAATTTTTGGTTAGATTGATAGATGCTGACAAAACTTGATTTTTGTAAAACTGAGAGCTCCGCTTGAGTTAGAAGGGCTAAAAGGAGTACTACACACCGTATGCAAAAGTGCCTCCTTGTCCTTTCCAGTGAAATAAGATGTGACCTGAAACCAAGATGCTGAGTAGCATGTTAAAAACTGCACTAATGAACAGAGTGGTAGGATGCCTTGAGTTTTCCTCAAGGCGTGAATCCCTTCGTGACTCTCAAAACATTATTTTGTCGCAAAAAAAATGTCTTGTTTGCATTTAAATAATGCAGAACCCACGTTAGTAGCTACTTATAACTCCTGACGGTGAAATGAAACTCCTCTTATCTCTAATTTAAGGTGAAAGCACCTTAATGAAGTTGAAATGATGATTCTCTTAGGAGTTGCAGAGCTGGTTGGGATTTATTCACTTCCATTAGATAGTCACCAAACATCCCGATGGAAATGTTAATTACAGACTCACATAGCTTCGGACCACAAGAAATCCATTGAGATGAGATCCACAGAGATGTGCTGATCCTGAAGATATGTTGCTGTACAGTTAGGGCAGTGAATAAGCCTAATGTATCAATAATTATTGAGCACAAATTAGAGACACTGATGGGTATCTGAAGGAAGGCCCAGTAATCAGTCTACTTGATAAAAGCGAGGGTTTCAAGGTAAATGTTGTAATATTTTTGAAACCTTTGCTGATATTCTCTTTGGAATTTAAGAACTTATAAACATTAAACTATCTTGCACAGCCTGGTAGGAGGTAATATATAATGTTTTTAATGGGGTTTTACACATGGATGGCTCAGTTCCCTTTTCTCAAGAGTAATTCTAGAAGGGGACACCAAAGGTGTCACAAAAATGTACCAATTAGCCAGAAAATTGAAACAAGCTAGTATTAAATGTATAAAGTTTTACATGCAGCTGACCTACCAGAAACTTGCTTATAAACAACAACATTGCTATTATACACAGTAAAGAAATACAAAATGTATATTAAAGGTTGTTTAGGATATTTTGACCTAATTACAGAAATGTTGCTGTTACCATAGAAGCTATAATATTTTGGCACTACTATTGTAATTTCACTAAATTCCATATATAAATGCTATAAATTCAGACCTCTCATTTCATAAAATGATAATCATAAATTGTTTGGGGTGTCCAATGTGCGGCAACCAAATCTTTAAAAACTAGAAAACACATTTGTTACATCTACATGTACACAATATTGTGTTGTTTCCCCCTTATTTGGATAAAGACAATATTCTGGCCAAGCTGTGTACACAGCAAATGAAAGTATTCCCATTCCTACTATTTTCATTTACATGGATGTGCATGCATATGCCAATCAGTGTTATGTTGCATGTCCTATTAAAATGCTGTGGAGGAATACGTTTTCTATGAACAGTATTGCTTTTTCACATTTTTTACTTCTTTTCACACTTCTATAAGTTTTCAAAACTCATTACAATGCGCAGAGCTGACTGTCTGTTGTAAACTGTTTGGAAATTGTGGGTCATAATCAACTGTAAATTCCCTAACTGAAGCTCATGTTATGAATGTGCTGAATACAAGTGTAGAAAATGCTCTTAAAACAGGAATAATAGCATCCCGTCCCATGGGTCTTATCTTAAAATTCTTCATTTGGAATAAAGTCCCATTAACTAATTAACAAATGAACACTAAGAATACATTAAAGCTCAGGAGCCATATACTGTAATTGCTGGAAAAACTTGGAAATATCATGTTTTTTTTTACTTCTGGAGCATCTATACATAATATCTATTAGACTGCAAGAACGAAATAACAGGGAATGACCTTGAATTTAAATTATAGTTGGAACCTTCCACAAAAATAATGTTCAATCCATTATAAAACCAATCTTTGTCAAATATATTTTTAGCCTCCATCACTGTCTACTTACTGGTCCAGTATGCAACAACATAAAAATTCACCACAAAACATTTTAAAAGCTTCCCTCTGAATTCAATCAACTATAAACATTTTCCTTTTTACTTCTAAATGAGTCCAGGATCAAACAAAAAAAATTGAATGCAGATGTTGCTAACCTTCTATAGCGAAACCTTTACCTACAACCATAACCTGAACCTGTATCATCACAAAAAACTGATCAGTTAAACTGGTGGATCATGTTCTTTAGTTTCTGAAAGCTAACAGTGTTAGCTGCTGAAAACACTACAGAAATTGTGTCAATAAGACTTTTTTGTGCATAGGTTGCCATATGTTGCTTTTGTCACAACATTTCCAAGTCGGGTCTGAGTTTATCTATTTATTGTGTCTGTAGAGGTCCACACCAATGTCTTTTTCCTTTTTGCTCAGATTTGATTTATTAATTATTCCAGTTCTCTCAAGTGCTGTTCTAGACATCCTGCTGTGCACTCAGTCAAATACAAATTGGAGCGGGTACACAGCTTGATGTGTCCACACTCTGGGGAATGCAGCAATCAAATGTCTCAAGGAGACTTCACTGCAGCTGAGCCACCAGGTAACAGTTTTGCTCTCTGCATCAGCCCTGGAACAGCGAACACTCACTCCCGCTCCAATAATGTGTACTCCATGTAGCTAACATTGCCGAGGTGAGGCATCAAACTCTGCAAAGCCAATTTCTCTCTCCTTATTAAATCGCCTGCGGCACAATCAGCAAAAGGGTGTTGGAAAAAAAACAGCCTGTTTTGAAGCTTTTTGTCAACAGACAGAGGCCATGATCATGAACGTTTCTTCTCATTAATTCCTTGCCTTTTGAATAAAAAAGTATATATACATTTCTTTACAAGTAAGCTTTCCTATACTTAGAGAGAGCATGTGGCAATTTATGAGTATTGTTTTGCTAAATATTTGGATGATGAAGCTGCAACTGAACCAAAAAACATTTTGTAATCAGTATTTTGCAAATGTTTTCTAATAAAGTGTGCTTTCCTTTAACATTTGAAGCATTAAACAACTAATATATTGCTGCAGGTTCCATAGCGGGATCCTTCCTTGAGCCGGAAAAACTCAATTAAGATGCGACTTTCACATCAATTTTCTCTCAGAATGCTTCCCTAAGAAAACGCCACCGGCAGCCCGTCTCAGGGTAATAGCAAAATATCTGTTTTCAAGATTAATACACCTTTAAAAAAAAAAAAAAAATCACATATTTTCATTTCCCAGTTACCAGTGTATGTTTTTATAGGTCAAATATCTAATAGGTTTCAGACGCACAATCAAGCTGAAGGATAATTTCTTCCTCTTCTTAATTAGTATGTGTAGAGAAATTTACATCCAAACAGTAAAACTCAATTTCAAGAAAGGTTTTGATACAACTCGGCTAAAATAACTTTCACAAACAAGTACAACTGCTTTGTTATAATCAAGCATTACAGTCTAGGTTTGAACTTATAGTACAAATAATTAGTTGACTGAGATAACATCAGGATCTGACAACAGCCACACACAAGGATTATCTCATTAATTATGCTGCAAGTGAAATAATTACTGTAGAGATGTTTGATTAAAAAAACTGCAGATAATTGGGATGACAGAGAAGAGGGAGGGCATATGATTTTGTTTGAGACAGTCATGTGCAAATATGTGTTGAAGTTTCATGATGTTATTTAATATATTTTCTTAATTTGCTCCTCTGTTAAAGACCAGCTCCAGCCATCAATGAAAACCTTAAAAATTAATTTAATAAGATTGCATATTTTAATTCATCGAAAAAAAAAAAAAAAAAATCCCTCTGTGGCCTAAAATGTCTCGGATGCAATTCTACACCTTTGCCTCACCTTTGTTGTGGGGACCTTTTAATGTGCTACTTTAGCCCCGTCCCAGTCCTCACCTGCAGCCTGAGTTTACCTGCTCTGTCATTTTCCAAGTTTTTAACTAGTCTACTGTATGCTGCACAGTGGCATGTTGTATCATCGGAGTAATTCAGCCATACAAGGTACAAAGTTGCCTACAAGTTGATGCGTCAAAACGCCGATCGTCACGAATTTGCATCTTACCGCTTGCATTCAGACCGCAGCCAAGATAGCATCAGCTTGAAAGCAAAGACACAAATAATAATTTTTTTTATTCAATTGTAAATAAATCCCGGCATCAAGGGGTTAGGGTTTCATTTCTGAAATGTTGAGCCTGTCCTCGCAAGTTGTCAGGATTAGTTCTCTAGGTTTTCTACATAGAAGACTTCGACTGACAGAATTTGTTTTTTGGAACTGTCATGCCTCAGACATGATGTTCACTATTTATTTCAGTCATGATGTGTCTCATTGATTTTAGCTGCTATATTTTCAGTGCAATATTATTGCCTAATTTGTATATATAAATGTCAAGTCATGCAAACGTCAATATGTTCTCTCACTTGATTTCACCAATGCAGCTTATTCAGATGCTGAAAGGTCAAGCCAAAAGAAGTTCACCACAATAATTATATGCAAGAGGATCGTTTCGTTTCGTTTCGTTTTCTGCCGCTTATCTGGGTCCGGGTCGCGGGGGCAACAGCCTGAGCAGGGACATCCAGACGCTCCTCTCCCCAGCCACTTCCACCAACTCCTCCGGGGGGACACCAAGACGTTCCCAAGCCAGCCGAGAGATATAATCTCTCCAGCGTGTCCTTGGTCTGCCCCGGGGGGCTCCTCCAGGATGGTCATGCCCGAAGCACCTCCCCAGGGAGACGTCCAGGAGGCATCCTGACCAGATGCCCGAACCACCTCAACTGGCTCCTCTCAACACGGAGGAGCAGCGGCTCTACTCTGAGCTCCTCACCCTATCTCTAAGGCTGAGCCCAGCCACCCTGCGAAGGAAGCTCTGGGGGATATTTTTTAGGGAATTTAGCTGTGTTAGTGGACCACTCTGGTGGACTCTATGTCTACTATCTAGTTAATTTTGTTTACTATGTTATGATCTTCAGAAACCCAACTGATATATGGTTTTAGATGGATGGAAGGATGATGGATGGATATACTTGCCGTAAACATAATGAATAGATCAACATCTATAAGCCATGACTAAAATGTGTGAGCGGTATCAGCGTAGACTCATTATTAAATAGCAGTTACCTACAATTAGAAAATAATTGATGGTGATTTCTTACTTCCATTAAATATTTTAAAGGATTATCCATAAACCAATAATGAGACTATAATACTAGCAATTTTCTAATAGCCTAATTGTGTGCAACTTAATCTGAGGGATCTTTTTTAAGAGTCTTGTTCAGGGACACATGGTGAGACAAGAAGGCCCTCTGCTTGCCAAGTGTCATAGTGCTTGATTTTAAAATCTAGATGCTTCTCCTTTCTTCTCACTCACTGAACACTAGGCTCAAAACATCATCATGGACCTCAGCTACCCCTCTTTATAATAAATCGCTTCTCCTGATGGGCTCAAACACAACGGTGAATCTCTTGGGTAGAAAAACAACTGCCGAAGATTTAAGAGAGCGAGTACCTGAGCCAGCAATCCAGCGGACAGTGGCTAAGCCTCGTTGCAGAGTCAACAGCATTATTGCATTTAGTAACGGTTCATGTGACTGGGGAGAGATGCAAAGTCTGGTGCTAACGCAGTGGAGGGTGATTTTTGTAACACAGGGGCCAAAATAAAGATGTCTTTGGCTGAGGAGTTTTCCAGAGATAAGCAACGGTTTAGCAGTGATGTTATTAGCTAATGTCACTCTCATGATTTTTACACATGGTGACACTGGTTTGACATGGATAACCGAACACATGCGGAGAGAGTTTCTGAGTGAGAAACTTCATGCTCTGTCCAAATGCAGCAACCGATGACTGAAACACTGACGTTTTGGATCATACATAATAATTGCAAAAACTTAAGCTAAACATAGTATAAAAAGCAGGAAAGTATCATTAGGTAAGATAACTAACATAGCTGCTCACCCTTTGCTTAACAATGGTAAACTCCGATGGCAAGTAGCTTGGCATGTTGCTCCCTGTGTAACAAAACGCACCCTTGATTATAATTTTTTAGATATTCCAGGGTATCCACCTTAAAAATAGCATGCCTTACGTGTGCGTCAGAACCAAGAGACTGTCCTATTGAAGCAGACACCTTCTTGAGCCGTGGATTCTATGTTGCGTTCACGGTACATTGTAGCAAGAGGAAACACCTAGTTGGACTTGGTTATTGAACTAAACAATCTGGCATATTTTATTGCTCTTATACGTTGATTGTGGCTAAGTGTGGTATAAAATGGCCCCCTTAATATCACTTTATTATTCCGAAGTGCCTGCTCTTATACGTTGATTGTGGCTAAGTGTGGTATAAAATGGGCCCCTTAATATCACTTTATTATTCCGAAGTGCAAAGGTTCTCACCGCCAATCCCATGCATACTGTGCTTAAAAATGTGACGAGTCGTACCTGTTGTCAAAGCACCTGTGTTTCCTGAAATAGCTCTCTGCTTATCCCTCCCAGTTGACAACATCCCCCTCATGCCATATAAATGTCAAAAGGTCTGAAACTGAAAAAGTAAGATTTGAATGTGAAAACATAGAATCTGAAACTCAATAAGATAAGACAACAAAGACGAAAATTTATAAAGCTAAAAATGAAAATTGATACTATTTATTTGAAAATTTTTCAGATTTAAATCAAAATTTTATTGAAACTGAAATAAACTTTTCTTTGACTTATTTTTAGTCTGAATACATTTAGTCTTTTATTGAAGTTCAAAATAAAAATTTCAACATACAGCTTCAATTGTATTTTTTCAATCACGATTTATTTTTTCAAACTAATGAAACCTTTGGCCCATGTTTGGCTCCATTTTAGTAGTTTTATTAGTACATGTATTGTACAATGTATAGGTATCGTACAACCTTTTTACGTCATCCAGCTTGTCACATACCAGTGTTTTTTTTTTTTTTCATGATCATATTTGTCCAATCCCGATGTGCAAGGTGTCCTTGCCATTACTAGCACATATGCTAAACGTTCCCTGTCACGCTGTTATACAAGTATTTGACCTGTATTAAAATCACATATATGCATTGAATTTCTGTATCCTATTACATTCATATCTGTTTTCCTTCCTTCAAGGGGAATCTCATTAAAGTTACCCACCAGAGATCAGCCTTGGCAGAAGTTTGTGCTCTCTAAGCGCTTTTAGTTTATCTTCAATGTTAATTCAGCATTAAATATTTTCATGTACTCAAAAATAATGAAGCCATTTTGAAGTCAAAAATACATTATTGTCTCATTTGGACACTATTAAAGGACCAACCCAGAATCATAAGAGGAGCTTTGCGATATTGATTATTTGCTATATTTTCCCAGGCAGATGTGCTCAGCGGCTGCAGCATATTCACAATTTTACCACAGAACTGAACACAAGACCATGTAAATTCTGTGCTTTCGGATACTAGAGAGGATCCAAAGGTTATGGTGATGTGGGTCTTCTGAAGCATTTTTCAGCTCAAAATATTAAAACTCCTCCACTCCTTCTGCACAGATGGTAACAGCACGGCTGACCTCCCCCCATATTCACCCAAGTTCATTTTTCCAACTGTTAATTATGCATGGGAGGTTTTGCGGGGCACACAAGCTTCCTCATAGCATGGCTGTGTTTAATTCGTGATAAGGTTACACATATTCCCTCTTCGGGGCTGCCCAGTATAACCAGTCCTCTGCCCGCTACAGTTACTTAGGGTCAAAGGTCTGAGTTAAGAGCACTTTACCTCAACCTTTTCAACCAGATTCTCCCAAATGTTCAGCCAACTGGTAGGATTTGACTCCCTGACCTTACAGGGAGAAAAACCACATCTCTTTGATGTGTTTAAGCTCCTTAGGCTGAGTAGCATTTTCCTTAGTAAAGGGCTGGAAGGGAATTATTGTTAGAGCTCTCAGTCACCGCCGCACACTCCTCACCGTAGTGTCCATAGCTAAACAAAAAGACAGCACATACGATCGAGTACTCATTAAACGCTAAAAAGGGCAGGCATAGGGCAAATGGAACACAGGAGGAGTCCAGACGTTGCACTCTTATTATCCAAAGCTAGTCCAAAATGTGGTCCAATTACACATGAGGATAATTCTCGCAATAGCTAAAAGAAGAAAAGAAAAAGAAAGGCCATTTGGCGCTTTACGTATCATCTGCTACATCATCCATCCTCAGATGGTATTTGTTTTAAAGTTAGCCCTGAAAGGTGAAATCTTGTGCTTGACTTTGTCCGTTTTGTTTAAATAAATCTAATATGGAGTTTTGTCACTAGGACTGTTAAGCTCAACAATGCTATTTAATGCAGCAGCACAGGGCATGTCAAAGGTCAGAAATAAATAACTTTTTTTTCCTCCACTGATTTAATCCAAAGCATATTAAAAGCAACATGTTATATATTCCTACAATTCACCACTGGTGTGTTTTCGGTCAAAAAACTGTAAAGATAGAATCTGTACAGACTACATATTTCCTACCTTTCTCTGCTTCCTGTTGCGTATGATGCATTTTCGAAAGTACTTCCTTGCTGTGGTAATTTGACATTGCTTTGTGATAGATTTACACAAATTAGAAAGACGGTGCCCATTTTGGGATTGATTGGTCATGTCTTAAGCGCACTATCAGAAGTAGTGAAAGTTAGGAAAAACACATGCAAACATGCATTTTATACAGTAAATTTACAGTTATTGAGTCAAAAACATGGGGTGTTCCACTGTAAGTATCTACTCTGTGTTACATTTACAATAACATTTTGAGCATAGTTTGTGGCAAAAAAGCAATTTATTTCTTAAAGTTTGATTAGCCCAGTCCTGTTGCATCGCATAGACTTGTCGAAGTAAAAGGACTCATCTACCGAATTCTAAATCAAATCCAAATCCAAATCCAAATCAAAGCAAGTCAAATCAAAGCAAGTCAAATCAAATTTGTAAAGCCCAAAATCACAAGTTACAAATCGTCTCTCTGGGCTTTCATTTACTGTCCGGATGTGACATCCTCTGCCCTTAGACCCTTGAAACCGGGTGAGGAAAAACTTAAAAAAAACCCTGCACAGGGATGAATAAGAAACCTCAGGAAGATCCACAGAGGAGGGATCCTTCTTCCTAGGACGGACAGATGTGCAATAGATGTCACTTGTAAAGAACCAGTTTTAGGGAACTGTTGATTTTTACAGCAAAGCACTGGAAACAAGAGGAGATTCATTCAAAGAGAACTGAGGTTGGGTTAATGAAAACTATTGCTTGAGAGTTAAATAGTTATTCAAAGGGCAATTCCAATTCTCTCTTCTCTGTCTCTTTTTTAGAGAGGGTTCCGCCTATCATTACCATCTAAACCTGAATCACATAGAATGCTCGACACTGAGCTAGGACAGAAAAAGAAGAAGAGAGAGAGAAAGAGGTGAGAAGGTTAACTTGTCCAGCTTCCAGTGGGAGATGGTAAGAAGGAGAAAGGTTAGTGAAGTCAGGTAAAGCTGCTGCTGGACAGACAACCTCTGTAGAAGTTGAAGTGACAGAAATGAGAACGTCACGAACAAGTATGAGTCTATAACAGATTATTTGTTAGCACATAAATATTTAGTCCGGTTTGGGGAAATATCAGCCAACAGTAGCTTTGCTGTATGTTTAATTTTGCTGTTAACCATAAACTGAGCAGCCACATTAAAAGTACCTGCCTCATTATATCGAAGAGTTCACATGATAATCACCAAATAGTTATTCACAATCTCTGTGTTCTTCCTCTCGTGCCTGCACACATGATTGGTTACTGTGCATATACAGCACAGGCCTCCGTACAGCTCCTTCAGCCTTTAAAACACTTGAAATGCAAGCAATTAGCACAAGTTTTGTATTCTCGTCCACTGTTTACATTACAATTGCTTTAAATATATTACCGCACAATGTACCTTAGGGTTAGGTCAGTGGGACCCTGCATGTTTCCTGGTTACATTTACATACCAATTTGTTGTCTTATGTGCATATGTTATTGTTAGGGTTAGAGTTAGGTCACATTTCAATGCACTGCCAAATCATAAATTCTGTGGGGCTCCTACAAATTCCAATGTATTACTTATTATAGCTTTAAATATATTACCGCACAATGTACCTTAGGGTTAGGTCAGTGGGACCCTGCATGTTTCCTGGTTACATTTACATACCAATTTGTTGTCTTATGTGCATATGTTATTGTTAGGGTTAGAGTTAGGTCACATTTCAATGCACTGCCAAATCATAAATTCTGTGGGGCTCCTACAAATTCCAATGTATTACTTATTATATGTTTTCTTACACTTTTTTTTTTTTTTTTTTTTTTTCTAATCAGCCTGCCTGCCTGCCTGTATTGGTCCCTCTCATGCCACAAAACAGCTATGACGTGTCAGGCCATGGACAGGGGACCGCTGAGGGCACCCTGTGGTACCTGGCACGGTTAGACAGGAGACACTGGCAGCGGATACTGGGTTCTTACATGGTTCCCTCGTATCCTGTGATGTGATGGGATTCGTATCTTGGAAGTTGAAAGGCCAGGACAAAGCCTTGGATGCTCCGGTTTACTTGGTCTACAACAATGTTTATGTAGGTGGGTGGTCCAAATGAATCCAAGTTTTTTTTTTTTTCTAGCAGAGCACTGCATTGTAATGACATGATCTGTTTTATTCTCTTTTCAGTGATTTTAATCTATTGTCTGATGGTGTATAGCCTGTACAATACAAAACACGACATGTAAACATGTATGTAAAGCAACCAACAACCATTAAATAATCCTGCAGCGATTTAAGGATGAGGAAATGTGCACAGTCTGCACAGTTAAGTCCCAAATTCAAACCACAGCTTCAAACTGTCTCTTGTATTCCATTAGTGAGATGGTTTGTAGCATCTGAGCATCCTTTGATCTGACAATGCACATTTCTTACTTTGCCCTTGGGACCTTTTTATTCCTGCGCTGCAAAACACTAAATGGGAGAAAAAGATCCAGTGAGCTCATGATATTTTCCTAAACATTGTTCCAGGTAAGATTTGATGTGATAAAAGAGCTTTAAGTAACTGCCAAGATGTTTGTAGTCCCATGAGTGAAAGAAGATAACGTGAATATTTTTGCAAAATGTTGAAGAAATGTTTGTATTTTCCAGTTTGATGAAGTGCCAGATTTTGAGGGCAGAAACCTTACCAGACAGCACCCTGTTCTTTGCTCTTAAATCCACTATAATTACACATAACTGCATTGCAGCTGCTGTAAGTCAGGGTGCTTCTGGCTAAATGCAATACGGCTACGATAACAAAGCTAACATGCTGACAAACAACGCAATACAAAAATATACAATATATAAACATAACTAAATGTACATATATTGCAAATGTTTCATCTGTGCAGTTGCGCATTACATTAGCTTATTATCCCTAGACACAGAGTACAATGTCTGAACCAAATTTTGATGCATTAGATATTCACTTTATGACGGCATTACCAGAAACATCACAGGACCTCCAAAGTCATTATGTTTTATGAAATGTGGCCCATGAATATCAGTAAAGATTCATGGCTCAGATTAAGATACATGAGAAATTTCACAGAAAACCACAACTATCAACCTGATAGTGGCACTGTAGAAAAAAATACAAGGAAACACCCTCAATAGGATTCAAAACTATGGATATTTGTACTGAATTCAATGGCAACCCATCCAATATTCTCTCTCATATTGCAGGCTGACTGACCAGTACTGCCTCCCCCAAAATAATGTCGCTAATATGGCTATGCATTGTATCGTTGTGACTTTAAAAAGATTTCAATTTCAGAGCCCGTTTTCATTCCCAGTTTGTCCGATATCAACATTTTAACATGGACCCTCACATCTCATCCTTGAAAAGATGATGTAGGTAGCACGACATACTTGCCAAGAGGGGCGGAAGGCCACGTACGTCACTTGCACCCAGGAGACCAGACCATGTTGGTTTTGTGTTTAAAGTTATCCAACTTAATGTAAAGGATAAAGTACGTAAGTGAGACAGTAGTGCACCTGCCACGAATACCAACAAGCCTTTTGTGTGTCAGGGAAGGCTCAGCATGTTGGGCCAGTATGTACCTTGCACATCTGGATAAGATGCAGGGGCGCATGAAAAAAACATCGGTATTGGTCATCCTGGCAGGAGAAGGAGCTGAATTTCATTAGGCGACTTTAGCATTTGGTGTATTATACATTATACAGTACTTGGTTCTGGGTGTCTTCTAGAAAGAGAAACTCAAATAAATTTGATGTTTTCTTATGACAAGAGGTATCATTATGTGATCTCGCTGCTCTGCTATACTTTTCACACAAAGGACTTTAAAGTGGGTATCAGAAACTGGGAGAGTTGAGAGACCAAGCTCTGAAAACAGAATGAGGAAGGAGAAGGAAATTTGACCACGACTATCAATCCTGAAAAACACTCAGCTGACGCCCATGCTGCCAACACTGCCAGCTGTAATACTGAATGTCCCACACCAAAACTGAAATGAGATCTCTGGACAATCTGATAAAATTATTCTCATGGTTTTCAGTAGATTTCTGCCTCAGGCCCTGAAAACCCAGACTGATAAAGTCCAGCTTTGAAAGAAAAATAGGCTTAACTGATGGATTTGCAAATACAATTTGAATCTGTCTACAGGGTCACGGCCGTCCTCAATGAACAGAACTTCTTTTTTCGATCTATTTGTTGACGTGTTTTTAGAATTTTTCAGACTTTTTTTAACATTGTTCATCTCTGCCAGGTGAACCGGTTCAGATGAACCTCTGAACCGCCTTTTACTATAGCGTCTACCTAGCACTCATAATGAGCTCGAGGAGACCAGAGGCAAAGTCATAAAAGTTCGCATTGCTTGATAAACCTTGAATAGCAACCATCTGCTGGCTGCCTTTTGTTGCATTTTGAAGGCTGGAAATTGTATGGAGTGTCAAAAATGCAAATGAAAAGAGGCTCACATACAAACTTAATCAGCATCTAATAACGCAGCTGTTTGAAGGACTGAGAGTGGGAGCCAGAAATAGGTTTTTGCCTCTTTAATTGGAGCAAATTAATGATTTAGCTGAGCATTAGCTGCAGTAGGCACTCATTGTGACTAATCTTCATCAAGCTATGCACTGATGGATGTGGAAATGATGGTATATGAATAAATGGATGGAATACAGTATGTGCATATTTAGGAGTCAAATGCATTTTTATGTTCAGAGCTGGCATGTCTTCTAGTTTGTAATTGCATGTGATTTATGGATGAAGCAAAGCGTCTTCCCTTTGAGACCTTTGAGCTAATTGAAATGTCTGTTTGTCACTATTTGCTTGCAAAACAAAGCAGTGATGGTGTCGGAGACATCATTCTGCTGCTATGGTAAACATTGGTTCTCCTGTGTTTACTACAGCATGTTTATGTCCATTGTAGACATCAATTTAACATTTAATAGTTCAGATGCATGCAGAAAAGCTATTAATTTGCTTTGCCTTTCAATCATTGCAGTATTTAGCCTGCTTGGCAATATAAGATATAGAAGTTTGTAACTATATCCATGCTGCTCAGTCCTGGTTATTCTATGTACCTTTTGACCTTTTGTCAAAGACTACCTTTATGTTAAAAGTTCCCCTTCCCCTAGCATCTATTAAAATACTAATCTTATGAGTTCATCCTGCATTTATTGGGTTTAATAGAGACTTGATTAGTTTGGTTTGTTTGTTATCAGGATTACGCTGACATTACTAGATGGATTACTTGGGAAACCCACTAGATTTTGATGCATACCTGGTAAAAGGTGATCAGTGGACTAGGAATTTTAATCTAAAAAGTTTGGGCCTTAGTGGAGATACTGTATACTAGAGTGGCCTTCTAGCTCTACTTATGACGCGGCCATCCATACTTTTTGGATAGTTATGAAACTTTTTTACAAATACCCGCTGATTGCCTATTGCAGCATGTTGACCTTTCTTCTAGCAACACTGTAAGTTTGACATTTTTCCTTTTTAATTAAACGTTGTAATGGACTGCCCTGAAAATGGGTTCAGTTGGCATATGTCGGTTCCCACAGGATGATAGTTACGTAACCTTCCTCTAGTGTAGTAGGTTGGAAAACGCTACATACTTAGTTTTTCTTATGTAAACCCCCCCAATAATTGAATTATTCTAACATGTATTTTCACAGGACATTTCACACAGACACTCAGATACATTCACACATACATCAAAGTAATACACATTTACGTCTATAAATTCATATTTCTGCATTTAGCATAGTTCAGTAACTAATGTGACTGCTTTAATAATTATTCAGTAATGTTATGATATGATTTGGAGACCGGTCGTATGTGTAGTAAGCTTGTTTTCTAGTTAATTGTCCCGACGTGTGTTGGCGAGCTGAATTGTTTTCATTAACTTAGTTTCACTGTAGTATTGTTAGTATGAGTATAAGCAATAGTAGCCATCGGTAACATGAGAAAATGTGTTGAGCTATTGTTAAAAGTATCAGCCAGCGGTGTAGAAGCTGTGATAAGAGAAATGCTAGATTCAAACTACATTAGCGTTCGTGGCGCGGTATCGTCATTTTGTTAAGTGTTGTTCATAGGTAGAGGTGTGTGTGTGTGTGTGTGAGTGTGAGAGAGAGAGAGAGAGAGTGTGAAAGATGGTAATAATTTTGTAGAAAGGTTTATATGATGTTAGTGTAGGATTGTATATGTATTATGTGAGTTTGATTAATTCTGAAGGAAAAGTGAATGTGTGTGTTTTAGAGCTATATTATTTTGGTACATATTACATTTTGAGTTAAACCAATTTCTGTTGATATGAAATATGTTGAATTATTTTGAGTATGTGCAGTTGTATTTCTTTAGGCAGAATGTTTTATTCTTTCCTATGAGTTTGATTCTACTGTCTTTATTTTATTTGGATGAATATTTTGGTTTTAGGTTATATTCACTAATAAGAGAATTCACAGGGAATGTGATTGTGAATTGTATATAATTGTGTGTCAGAAATAAATGAGTATGAGCAACGCGTTAACTCTCGTCCTCTCCTTGTTGATCCACAGAGCTAGCGTATGTATTTCTTGGCTACTCAGTGCTCCCTAGCCTGTGTAACCCTTGTTGCTGGTCCAGATTTCCCCTAGATCTGGTGCCGGTAACACTAGCAACACCTGCGGGTTGACATTAATGTTTCAGTCCTCAATATAATGGCTAAATGGAAATTTAATTGTGATGGTTTTCTTAAAGTAAGTATAACTGCCCCACAGAACCACCCGCAGGGATGCAGACATTTCTTGTTGATCTCAATAAAGTCGGCTATTTATTCGCCATATTTTTTTTGGTGCGTGCACGATCAAGTTCTTTAACTGAATTTTGATGGAATGGAAATTGACTGGCATTGCAACCAATGACCTTTACTGGAGATTATTTACTATTTAAGGGCAGACAGTACTAACAACTGTTGACCTATAGATTATTTCTGGACTTGAGGCAAAGCATTTAAAATGTACATATTTTTTTCCCAGTGTATTCAGGGAGACGGAGATTTATCTGGGGCCTATATCAGAAATTCTTCACGAAAAGTCCAAATATTCATTATCCGATAACTAGCATCTTAGTGTGGAAAAATGTTCCATTTTGGTGATTTGGTTTAGCTGACCCTACAATCACTAAAGGTAAAAAAAAATGAATAACACGAAGTTAGTAAGTTGTGACCTTTTAATTTTGAACTCTGAATTGACATGACATCAATTATTTTACTCATTACTGAGTAATTGTGGCATAACATGCTGTGCTGCCCAGGCGTTGATTGCCTTTTATAAGCTCCCCTGTTATACAAGAGGGAATGTTTGAGCCATTTCATTCACCTTCAACATCAATCACTTCATTTTCGACTACTTTGGATTTGATTTCAGGCAGTGAAACTTCAGAGGCACATATCCAGTGTTTGATCATATGCAGCCAGGAGCCGTTACTTTGGTGAATGGAATTGGATCATGAGATTGGTTACATTTCAACAGACCACAGGTTGTTCAAAGATGGGCTGCTGTAATATCTGAGTGTTCATCTCTTACCTATGATGCTGGAGTTGATTGGGTGCTGTGAAGTCATGTAGGAGAAAAGATTTGTCAGAGGACTTAAACACGCTCACGCGGGTTATCAGTCACCCGCGAGCAAATTGGAGACCATAATTGCATTCCAAATTGCCTCTTTGAGCAGTGGCTGACCCAATTAGTTTTCGGATTGAGTTTCTTACTGTATCACTGTCTAACTGTTGCAACTTATCTGTATGCATATTTCCAACTCGCATTGGCATTCAATTACATGTGTTTGTATCGTGTCAGCCAGCATGATTAGTTAATTATGTTTGCGCTCTCTAAACCACGGCACTGCCTAGTGTGTCCCGGTTGGTACTGCGTCTGTCAAGTGACACTCCTCCTTGCGCAGACATCTTTGCTCCCTTCTTCTTTAAATCCGGAGAGAAAATCAATTGTATTCCAAATAAATCTCATTTACATGTCAACATATGGACAGTGGTTTACCCCATGGATTGCCCCATGAGGGGAATTAGTCAGAATTTGAAGAGCAAATTAAAGAAAATGAATGTAGAATATAAACAACTCTGCAGCGGCAGCGCCCCGGGGGTTGATGAGATCTGTCCCGAGCTCCTGAAGGCTCTGGATGTTGTAGGGCTGTCATGGTTGACACACCTCTGCAACATTGCGTGGACATCGGGGACTGTGCCTTTGGAGTGGCAGACGGGTGTGGTTGTCCCCCTTTTCAAGAAGGGGGACCAGAGGGTGTGTTCCAACTACCGGGGGATCACACTCCTCAGCCTCCCTGGGAAGGTCTACTCCAGGGTGCTGGAGAGGAGAGTGCGGCTGCTAGTTGAACCTCGGATTCAAGAGGAGCAATGTGGTTTTCGTCCTGGCCGTGGAACACTAGACCAGCTCTATACCCTCGCGAGGGTACTGGAGGGGGCATGGGAGTTTGCCCAACCAGTCCACATGTGTTTTGTGGATCTGGAGAAGGCTTATGACCATGTCCCTCAAGGTATCCTGTGGGGGGTGCTCCGGGAGTATGGGGTAGATGGCCTTTTGTTACGGGCCATTCAATCTCTGTATTGTCGGAGTCAGAGCTTGGTTCGCATTGCCGGCAGTAAGTCAGACCAGTTCCCAGTCAGGGTTGGTCTCCGCCAAGGCTGTCCTTTGTCCCCGTTCTGTTCATAATTTTTATGGACAGAATTTCTAGGTGCAGCCAAGCGGCGGAGGGAGTCGGGTTCGGTGGCCTCCAGATTCCGTCTCTGCTATTTGCAGATGACGTGGTCCTGTTGGCCTCATCGAACAGTGACCTCCAGCTCTCACTGGGACGGTTTGCAGCTGAGTGTCAAGCGGCAGGGATGAGAATCAGCACCTCTAAATCTGAGGCCATGGTTCTTAGCCGGAAAAGGGTGGATTGCCCACTCTGGGTCGGGGGAGAGTCGCTTCCCCAAGTGGAGGAGTTCAAGTATCTCGGGGTCTGGTTCACGAGTGAGGGGAAAATGGAGCGGGAGATTGACAGACGGATTGGAGCAGCGTCGGCAGTGATGCGGACGCTGAAGCGGTCCGTTGTGGTGAAGAGAGAGCTGAGCCAGAAGGCAAAGCTTTCAATTTACAGGTCAATCTACGTCCCAACTCTCACCTATGGTCATGAGCTCTGGGTAGTGACCGAAAGAATGAGATCGCGAATACAAGCGGCCGAAATGAGCTTCCTTCGCAGGGTGGCTGGGCTCAGCCTTAGAGATAGGGTGAGGAGCACGGACATCCGGGAGGAGCTCAGAGTAGAGCCGCTGCTCCTCCGCGTTGAGAGGAGCCAGTTGAGGTGGTTCGGGCATCTGGTCAGGATGCCTCCTGGACGTCTCCCTGGGGAGGTGTTTCGGGCATGCCCATCCGGGAGGAGACCCCGGGGCAGACCAAGGACACGCTGGAGAGATTACATCTCTCGGCTGGCTTGGGAACGTCTTGGTGTCCCCCCGGAGGAGTTGGTGGAAGTGGCTGGGGAGAGGAGCGTCTGGATGTCCCTGCTCAGGCTGTTACCCCCGCGACCCGGACCCGGATAAGCAGCAGAAAACGAAATGAATATAGAATATGAACTGCAGGGCCAGCCGGTTGCGGCTATGTGGTGGGCCCTGGGATTAGTTACAAAATGACACCAGTTAGACCTTTCTATGGCAATTATTTCTCGAAATATTTACCTGGCAAGCCCTAAATCCATTTCTTTGACCTAGAAAGCCCAACTTCCATTAATCATTTGTAGCCAGTGTTATCAGAGAAATGACACCAGTTAACTTAAATCAGTGAAATAATTTTTATGTAATCGTGGTAACAGACACACAAACAAGCAAACAAACGAATGCCACCAAAAACATTATCTGCTCCATCTTCGCTGGCACAGGCATTAACAAAAGCAATTAAAGTTTATGGTCTTTGTGGTGGCCTGGTGGTTACATTCTTGAACATAATTTTGAACATTTTAGATTAAAATAAAAAACAGAAACAGTGGTTAATACAGGAAGATCTGGCTAACACACACAGTTTTTAAAAAAGTAAGAATGCAAGGGACATTGACAATAAAGAATATGTGGGATGTAATTTAGAAGTCGTTAACGTTCTTTTAATCTTTTTATAAAATGATAAGTACCAGGCAGTTGACTCTTGAATCAAGATAATTTGAGTCCATGTAAGGTGTTGCAGGATATTTTGCATAATTATAAACCTGAAGTTGGTTTCTTACTGTCATTCACTAACATGCTCATTCAGAATTTCTTGCTCCCTCTTTCATCAGCTGCCCTCATACATGTAATAGCAACACAACATCATCTTGCTGCTGCCTTCAGTGTGTTAATGCTGCTGTTACGTGTGCCCCTCCACCTTCCCCATCACCACCCTGTCATCACAGATTCATCCACCTCACCAGTCTCTCAGTCTCAGAGTTGTCAGCCACAACCAGTGTCTGGACTCTGGGGTACCTACCTTCTCACCTATCTATCGCTGCTCATTCTCACACATCATCTGTTATAGCCAAAAACCAAATTGGAAAGAGATGGCAATGTTACTGCCAGCATAAATGAGTTTAATCAGAACATAGAAAACATGCAGTATCTCTATAGCATTCTATACATTATCAGTTCAATTGTAAAAAAAAACAAAAAAATCTTAGCATGATATTAAATGTATGTTTTTCATTAAAAGTATTGGTTTAAGTAATGTAGTACATAAGTATCAAATGATTCTTATTCGTGTTATTGCCAATACCAAGTCCTTACATGTCAAGCCATCTTATAATACACTGATACACTGTGAATGCAGTATATGTAGCTTATTGATGTCAATGATTTTGTACACACTGTGCTGATGTTGACAGGGGTGCCTGTGTACCACGATGAAAATATTTGTCTAAAATTTGAGTGCCTAGTCCATATTGGATGTTGGTTATGATTAGGCTGTTAAGACTCTTAATTTCATAATTTTTGGAGCTGCTTTGTTATGCAAAATGACCACTTAAAGCCATAACCATCAGTCCCACAGTGTGCAGGCAGCCATGTTACAATTAGGATAACAGTGTCAGACAGTGGTAGTGATGGAAAGGCAGAGGCCATACACAAATGTAATTTCGTCAATATGTGTCATAAAACATATTTTCTACACAATTTTTGGCACAAGATGCTTAATGTTGCAGATTAAAGCCACATAAAATGATTGAGGAAGTGGGCTCGTTTATGTACGCAAAAACATTAAGCAGGCGATGTAATATGCAAAAGAAAAACCAAGATTGCAAAATGTACAATAATTTGTGGCAAAAATAGTTTTTTGCAGACATGAGTTAACATGACTGCAACAGAACACAAAAGCTGACACACGGACAATGCTGCCGTGCTGAAAATCTCTCACCTAAAAATATGATTTCTGCACATTCCCGATAGAGACACATCACTAATGCAACAGAGTGGATACTTTTTATTACAGGCATAACTCTTTCCTGCAATGGATATGTGGTGTTTTTTTTTAAATAAACAGTTAATTAAACCGTATAGAAGGATATTTCAAACCTCTGTTTGGCCACTGATGAGAGCCCACACCATCAGAACAACAGTGGTAACAGGTCACCAACCTTTTATATAAACTATGTGGTTCTTGTACTACAAAATAATGATATATCAACATTTCTTGGTGTGCCTAAACTTAACTAAAGCAAGTTAAACATAGTTATGTGGATGGTACATGAGGGATCATGTGCAGACACTATAAAGTTCCTCAGGCATCTAGATGAGATGCAAGGGTTGCGGAACAAACGGCGGTATCTTAGCACCTGGAATTAGATGATGATGTCTTATTTCATTTCCAATGCAGACACCATCACCCATTTGACATCCAATTTCCAAGTAGGTGTTTCTGTTGAGCATTCCACAAATCCCCCCCACCTCCCCACCTTTGGTGGCCCTGTCCCAACTTGTTTGAATTATAGTGCTGGCATCAAATTCAAAAGCATGCATATTGTATTTACAAAAATCTGTTAAGCCGATGCATTTAAGTTTATTTATAAAGCACATATAAAAGCAACCAGCGTTGACTAAATTGTTCTACACTGAAAGAGAGTGCTGAACAGTTAATTAAAAGGTAGCAACAGTAGAAATGCTATTACATACACATACATTAAATACAACAAAAACATTTTTTTTTTGAAAATTACTCCAATATGAAGGTCGGTTGCTGGGATTGATTAACTTGATGATGGTATACAAGGCGCAGGGCACAGCTAAACATCGGACATAAATTATTGTGTCGGGGAACATGGAGTAAATGCCTACAGTTAAATATCCATGTGTTTTGACTGAATAACTGTAAAACTACTGTATAAAATGAATGTTTCTGCTTCCTGGCACTGACGGAGCCACCCACCACCAATGAGTTGCTGAAAGTTAGTTCTGCTGCGATAAATGTTTACAAAAGGCAAAAAAAAAAAAAAGTGAACTAGATTTATTCCGATTTGATTTCCTTTCTATATGGAAAATAAGTCATTTAAAGAAAAACAAACAAAGATATGTAGATGAAATGTAACTATAGCGTCTGTCCTGTATCCTGTGCTTTAATGGTCTAACAGATTAATCTGAGTACAAGTGGCATACACGTATCCCACAGACAGGGAGCAGTCAATGTCAACCGGCAGCACTTTCAAAACAAGTCAGTACTTATGTACATACTCAGTACATACTTATGGCTAATTCTGGAAAAGAATAAACAGCGCTGATTGTTATTTCTGATATAGTTATAGCCAGTGCAGCTTGAGCAGTGAGATTTGCCTTGTTTCATGACCGATCCTCACTATTGCCACATCTGTCAACACTGCAAAGTGTGAAAGAGACATACTACTGTTATGTGCATCAATGCCAGCCCGCTGTCACATGGAACCACTGCAAGCTTTTCACGCAATTAAAGGTTTTCAAGGGCAAATACGATAAACTGAGGAGTGTAAGTACAGTATGCGAGATGCTTGTGCACTCTGAGAGAGAAAAACCATCCTCCAAAATGACATTCAGACTGACCGTACTGTGGATGCTGTGCTAATACGCTGTGAAATTGATTCCATATAGTGAATCATGATATAATCTTGTCTAGCAAAACAAGGTGGCTCATCTCATGGATAACACATCTCTCCAAAAACACACCACAAAGTGTACCGTTCAATTTCCTCTACTATGCCAAAGCTCCTTTTAACAGAAACCAGTTTGAAAGAAGTTACACACGCGTTGCTTTTTGAACTACCAGTGCTTTACTGGGCTATTTTTGTAATGCTGTGATTATTGCTAAAGCCTGTTTTGAAAATGAAAGGACTAATATGTTTCTTCTGTTGTGTTTTGAGACAAAAAACTCAAAATAAAAGTTTCAATCCTCAATAAAAGCATGCACCTCTTCCAGGAGCTGGTTGTCATCACAACATGTGGCAACTTTTGACTAGAAATGACCAAAACAGGGTGGCATGGGGTGGTGCAGTGGTTAGCACGGTCACCTTACAGCGAGAAGGTTCAGGAAGGTTCGGAGTTTGCATGTTCTCCGAGTACCCCGGCTTCCTCCCACAATCCAAAAACATGCAAGCTGGGGGTTAGGTTAATTGGTCCCTCTAAATTGCCTGTCGGTGTGAATGTGAGTGTGGATGGTTGTTTGTCTCTATATGTCAGCCCTGCAATGAACTGGCGACTTGTCCGGGGCGTACCCTACCATCGCTGATGATGCTGACAGGATAAGCGGTAGGAAATGGATGGATGGATGACCACAATCACCAATGGTTGCCATATGTTCTCTCCTACTGAGCTGTGATCACACCGTGGCTCACTCACTGCCGTCAAGCATACACACAGAACTGTGAAATTTGAACAAAATAAGACCACACTGGGTCATTATTTTGAGGATTGTTCTGTTTGCGGACTTGAAAGTTCATATCAGTGGAACTGGAAGCATTCCTTACTATTGCATGAGCCCTGGCTGACCCAGTTGTCATGGTGATGACGTGTGACTGATCTCTGCTCACGGTGGGCTCAGCAGCTTGTGTTGATCCAGTCCTTCCAAAGCCTCATAGTTCTTCATGTGTCATGCTGAAAAGAGGTAACTTTGGATGATGGGATTGAACCCCGTCTGTCTAGTCAATGTAACCTGAAGCTTACTTGTTGTCTGACTTTATTCAGGAAAGTTAATTTAGAAATCTACTGTTGTTTTGTAGGGTTCTGACCAGGTTGGAAAACAACATTGAGACATGATAAGATTTTAATCTTGTGACATTTCTTTGCCAAGGAAAGAAATATATCTTTTTGTCTGAGACCCAGTCTGAGTCTTGTACGGTCAGTATTTAGTCTGACTGTGTAGAGTTACAAAATGTAGTCCTTCTGCAGGTTTAGGGTCTGCCAGCAGACCACTAATCAGCTCTTGTTATTTCTGGATAAGATGGATGGTTTAAAGTATTGAAACAATAAAGTGCGGGAAACAGTCCTATTGTCATCGCTTGTCAATTCCTGAGCAATAAAGCCGATCATACTGTTACACACACTGCACATTGCACAGCAACTCAAAACAGGGCACCTCTGAGGCGTCCTGTGGTTCCTGGCACTAGGACATTGGGACATTGTAGTGCATCCTTTGGGTCTTGTACGTTAGCGGGCAAAACTTCTGTTTGATCCGGGGTTCCGTTGCTTCTCATGAATGCTCAATAAGAATGGGATCCAGAGAGTTTGTACGCCAGCTCGAAGCCTTGGGCTCTCTGTCATATTTTACAATGCATTCTGGGATGGTATTTTTTGATCTGGTGAGACATATTATCCATCTGGGGAAAGATGATCCCACCAATAGGAATGGCACTGCCATGATGTGTACTTGGTCTGCAATTATGAGTATGGATGAGTAGTGTGTGTCAAAGTAACATTCACATGAATGCCAGGACCCACATTTTCTTAGCAGTGCTGTGTATTGTTATTCACTTCACTTGTCAGTGGTTTTACTGCTGTGGCTAACTGCTGTATACATGATGAAGTGCATTTTAGTTTTAAATTATAATTTCTAAGGATGAATTGAATGTTTTAGGGCAGAATACATTGCAGTAAAATTTATACAAACAAGATTTGACTGTTAAACAAAGTAGCATTTATTTTGCGTGATTACATGTTTTATCATGACTGGGTTTGTAAACATGGGTTGTGTCAGCATGTGACACTCGGAGATTTTCTAATAAACAACCAAAACATCACTATGCTTCAACCACTGTTGCAAAAAAAAAAATGCACGTTGTTGAGATACTGACTTCCTATTTCATTAAAATCACTCTTTGGTTCTGTTGTACCAATGTGATGTAACACAGTATCATTTTATCATAGTTTATAGAAATAGCAGCACAGGCAATTAAAGGCTGTTAAAGACCCTGAATACTTTTAAAAATACTATGAAAAACTCAATGAATCCACAGTTTTGGTCATCGGTCATCACATCTGCAGTCGCCTGTTCCTCAGTGTTTAAACTCAAACGAAATAAAAAGCCAAAATAATATGTCAATGTTATTGATGGCTTTGACAACACTGACACACTTTGAGAGCTTACGACTCAGCGAGACAAATTTGTTCCACATAATTGCCGCAATATAGTCCTCCAGACTGGCGCTATTCCTCTATATGGGTTTAATTGTCAAGAATATGATTGCAAAGGGAGAGATTCACTCAATTATCAAATTAACAACTGAAAATAAATGGGACAGTTAAGTACTTAGTGCTTATTAAAGTGGATGGGGTCTTGCTAAAGGTTAGCTGTTTATCTCTTGAGGTAGAACATGAAGCAGAGGGGTAATGCCTCACTGAAGGAACGGAGAAATAAAGCATTACACTGATGACAAAATATTTCAAACTCTTTAAGTGTAGAGGAGAAACAGCAATAGGCATACTGATAAACACAGACAAAAATTAAGATTCACGGCGATTGGATTGACCCAGGTGTGCTTCCTGCATTAAAGGTAAATATTCCCTCGTGTTTGATTCATGAGAATAAAGTTAGTGTATGGCCACACACAAGCTATCACATTTCTCAGTGCTCGTTTATAGCTCTCCGGTGTGAGCCTGGCTGGGCCCAGATAACAGCGAAACTGCCTGGAGGGCAGACACTACACCCCAAAGAGTAACACATGCCGTCATGACACCCAGCAATAAAACATGGTTATGCAGGTAAACTCAAAAACTCTTATTAAAATGCCATGCACCTTTCGAAAGGGTGAGTGAGTGGTCTGGATGAGCTGCCAGCTGGCCCAATAAAGCTGGAGAAATCTCGCGTCCGAGTATGCTGGTTTTAACCACACTAGCGGACCAAAAAAATGGATACATCT
>KV751334.1:1934272-1988265 GCA_001698575.1 Mola mola
GGTGAAAAATATTTATTATAATAAAAATCATATAAATTATTGCTGAGCAGAACCAGTTTAATATTTAATGGTATAAAATTACACCTGACTATGTTAGATGCAGGGAGATAAGGAAGAGTCATTGACAACCCTGTGCACATGCTGCAACAATGTAGCTCAATCTCGTTGTTGTGATGTAAAGTATTATTTGAAATGAATGAAAAACAATAAAAATATGCTTTTATGGGTTTGGATGTCTTGCAACGCCACATAGTTTACATATTTTATATAATAGTGAAGACATAAGCAATGATGAAAAGTTGACCAAAACCACAATTGGACATGTAAATACAGTGTTTTTTTTCTTTTGGAGACATTTTGATTGGTCAAAAATGCTGCCAATTTGCCATCATGGCAGAGAGAAGACAAAGGTCTTATTTTTTCAATTTATTTTTCCAATTTCATGGCTGAAACATGTATAATATATACAAGTATATAATATGTATAAGTCCAAAAATCTGTTTTTGCACTGATTGTCACAGGTT
Source organism: Mola mola (assembly GCA_001698575.1). NCBI lineage: Eukaryota > Metazoa > Chordata > Actinopteri > Tetraodontiformes > Molidae > Mola > Mola mola. The sequence continues at coordinate 1,934,797 of KV751334.1, forward strand.
GATTCTCCTTATTCACAACCATGAAACCTCAATAATCTCCATTTACAAGTTCCTTTACTTTACTGGTGTTATTTCGCACTCATTTTCACACCATCATGCCATTTGGGGCCTCATTTCCACAGCTTGTCAGGGCACTCAGGAAGCTTGTTTCCACCGGTAAAGTGCACTCAGTACCATATTCCTGATGTAATATCCCAAAGATGTGATTCTTTTTCCCTCTTCCTCTCGCTTTGAAACACACAAATCCAGAAGTGTACGCTGTACATGCATGCAAGCATGCTTATTTTCTTTATTTATTTTTATGCTGAGATAAACATCCCACTGTTGTTCACTTGTTTCTTGTGTCATGATGATGAAAAGCACCTGCTGTTCTCAGCAGACACCACCCGATGTTACTGACATCCTGCCTGCATTATTCACATGTCGAGTGGTAATTCAGAGTCTAAACTTTTGTGACAAGGACTGAAAGGAAATACAGGACAGCGCTGTGGAGCCAGCCCTTTATGTAACCTTTTGCAGAAGAAAATTGGCCAATGTTCATAACTTTCTAGACACTTTATGTTCACTTTGTATAATGTAACCATCATACTCCCAATGCGGTCTGAGACAGACAGATAGTTCTGTAAGGCAACCTATAACTCAATTACTTTGCCACGATACAGTTCAGAAGTTGTTGCTCTAAATTTAAAGACTCATCAGTTTAAATGCAGTAACCACTGTGCACCTAGCATGTTTGTCAGAATGAGCTAAAAATATGCAGAAGTGCTTATGTAGAGCTGTGACAATGCAGAATTTGATAAGCATGTAATATACTTGATTGTAGCCAACTTTAAATGGTAGCTTAGTCAGGGTACGTATTACTTTTTGGTTAACTTTAAAGGTCCAGTGTTAACAGTTTTAGTTATTTTAAAGATATTACTGTTCAGCTGATTCTCATCCCAAGCAGATCAGATGTTTTGTAGAGGCCTCTTGTGTTTCAACTGGACACACAGCCTTTGGCATCAAGCAGAGACATGCAAGGGTTAAAACTCCAGTGTGATCACCACAACAGATGATGTAGCACAACATACTCAAGAGTTCATCCTGAAGAATGGCATACAAATCACATTTGAAAAAAGCATCACCAGTCAAAGACTACAAAACATAGACCTTGTGCATCAAAATTATAAACATGGTGCTGTAGCACTCGTGCCTCATCCAGGCAGGCGCGTCGGCCATGAACGCCAAGGGGTTTACTGTGTTAAGGATTATAAAATAGGCAGGTGACACCAGAGGGTGTCTTGCTCATCTGGATTCAGCTTGAGGGGTGTATGGCAATCGTCGGTATGTGATGACCTACGGTACAGAGGACAAAAGTTGTTCTGGCTGTTCTGCTGCTAACAGGTGTGTGCGGGTGGTGATTGTGATATTTGAAGACATACACGATATACATGCTCTAGTTTTACCTCAGTTTCTATCACTCTCCTTCTTTACCTTCTTCAGTTAAGTTTTCACAGTCATTTTATTGTTCCACTGTCGCATAGGCACAGTGACTGGGAATAAAATGCTTCCTTTGTGCCGTAAATCAAACCCTATAATTACTTTGCGCTGCTGCAGCATAAACAGCATAGAGAATGAGAGGCTTTAGCGAGTGACTACTAATATTTCGGAAAGAGTCGTTTTGGTTTAGCGTTTTGCTTGCGTTACACTGTGCATTATATATTTACATTACAATTACAAGTTAAAGCAGAAAAAATGGTCCATTTCCTGATTTAGTGTTACTTCTTTAGTATACTCAAGATAATCGGTGACATGTAACAAAACAGTAACATCAACAGTAAATCATATATTGTAGTTAGAATATGTCCAGAATATCATGTGGACTGATTTATTATTGTAATGCCAATAAATATCTTTTCATTATTGTTTTCTACGTAGCTCTATTAATAATTAAGATTAATTATGATGGGTTTGTGGATTGGCCTATTTACTCTCCCATGCCCCTCGGGGTACTTTTATATAATATATGCTGCACTGGGAGTGTGCTGTGAATTGTCACAATTAATGTTGATATGTTGGGCTTCATGAACTTTTCATTTCATTTTTTTCCTTATTTCTGTTTGGTGTATTGCCCTAATATTCAGTCCCCTTAACTTTCATGCAAATAAAGAATTTTAATTAAAATAGATAAATATTGATGTATATTTTTCTCTCGACCTTGATGACGGACATTATACCCCACAGCCAAGACTAACTGGAGTTTGCCAACCATCAAGTCACGATTACTTGGGTAATAACTGCCAAGAGTCGTCTGCATCCGTGTGTGTGGTTGTTTAGCACCATCCATTTCAGTAGCATGAAAATGTAACTCTGCTGTGGCATTCACCCTAAATATTGTATATACTGAAACAGCCGTAGCTCAGGGGGTATAGAGATCCCCAGCCTCGGCACTATGGGTGTCAAATTTTCCTTGGGCAAAATACTAAACTACCACCTGCTCCTGAGGGCTCTGTGAATACGTGTCATTCCCGATGAGCAGGTGGCAGCTCACATTGTATCCTTTGCCACCAATGTATAAGTGTTTTTGTGAATAAGTGAATGCTGGCCCGTGGTGTAAAATACATCGGGAGGTCTGTCGGACTAAAAAGCTTTTAATAAATCTATTCAATTTTTTGTGACGCTCGGTGGCCACTCCAACTCCAACCACAAAAAGTTACCGGTGGTTGTGAAATAAAAACAGCATTGTTTTCTGTCAAAGTGTGACAATTTGACTGTATGGGTACATTTTAATTCAAAACACTTCACTTGCCAGCATTTATTGATTAGTTGCTTTCCAACTTGTTTTCTGGCCTATTATTGATGGTACTGCATTGTTAACACTTTTCTTTTCATTGATTTACTCTGTTTTACTTGCAGTGTGTGCAGAGCGAACATTGTACTTTTTCCTTCAGGCTCTTGTGTCTCACATTGTGAATGATGGCTGGGTGAGTACCCAATGCAGCAATAGAGCATACTGTGGCAGCAAGAGGGTAGATACAGGAATACACTCGTGTTGAATAAGTTATTATATTCACAAATGGCAAGAAAGCCAGACAACGACACCCTGGGAATTTCACCTAGGGAAATTTAAATTCAACGTACGTCTAAGGCCTCTAATGTTCCTCGTACTAATGGGCAGGAGACGCGGATCCTGTTAAAGAATCTTTATTGCAAATCTCAAAGATACAAACAAAACATTGACACCAGGGCATGAGGGGAAGGGGAACCCCATCAGCAGCTGAGCCTTACCAGCATGGAGACGGTTCATACAGGGTGTAAGGAATAAAAAAAAAAAAAATGAAAAAAAAAGAAAAATCAACCCAGGCACACATCACAGATACACACACGCATGCATTGGTGAAGTGGAACTGCAATGAGGGAGTATACAGCACACTGGAAAGGGAAAACCACCACCCAGGACACCAGGACCACCACCTTCAGCACTTAGCAACTGAAAAGCGACAAAGGAATAAGACTGGCAGCTAACGAGTTACGTGTTCATCTACTATGGAAAATAACAAGCTGCTGAGAATAGCCAAAGTTTAATATCAATAAAAAAACAGATTCTTCCTGGGAAAATATTAATCAATTTTCCTGTAGTCAAATAGCAGAAGCGGTATGTCAAATGACATTTCAAAACAAAGTTTATACTACAAATCAAGAGCCTTACACTATATATTTTGAGCATCAAACACAACATTTTTTTCCATGGGTGGTATGCAGCTTACAGTAGAAAAACAAGTGATTTCTGTTTTGTTCTCATGCTCTATGTCCACTTGACATAAAACAGTGGCAGCCTAATGTGTTTTTCTGTTGTGTTTGATGAGATTCTCAGCAGGTTACAAATGGACTGTCCCACCTTCACTCATGCCTGCGCTTTCTCCTAACAAAAAAAAAAAAAACCCCTTTCATTTAGATGTGCAAAAATGGCTTTAAGGCTGCAGCCGTTTGCCACTGGTGAGAAAGCAGGTAGAGAGAATGCATCTGCCTATGTATCTGTCTATCTGATTAGAATTTTTAAAAAAAAAGGTATTCACTCAGTGGAAAGGATTTTGTGCCCTTAAATAAAATATTATTCCTCCCATGCTGATCAAACATGAGCCTCTGGCTGCTGTAAACATGGTGTTGAAAAGTTTTGGTCCCAAATTGTTTGTTTGTCCGACCAAGCAGGGGGGCCCAAACTTTTTCCCTTGCAGGGCCGAAAAGGAGGCTGAAAAAAGCCAAAAGTAACTTCATACAGTAAAAGTAGAAACATGATACTTAATACCTTGTTTGAGGCAAAACTGGGAAAGGAACAAAACTGGTCATGACAAGATTAATTCAAAACTTAAAAAGACCAATGAAACTTTATAGCGGGTAAATTTTAGCCCACCGACCCCACATTGAGCAGACCTGTTCTAAAATCACAAAAATTTGATTCACTCGAAAAATGCAGTAATTTATAAAAGAAGAGAAGTTGGAACTAGCAAGAGTTTGATATTTTTGTCTAAGTCCTGTTATGAGTTTGGTTGATCGTAGTGTCTCTGTGCTGGGTCCCTCCTCCCTGTGTGTTTCTCTCTTTAGGAGTAGTTTGTTGAATGACAGCCGCAGCAGGTGACAGACCTGAGGATTGTCAGTCATCAGTCCCTGCATTTAAATCCCCTCCTTTCAATCATTCATTGTCAGATCCTCCACTCATGCATGTGGTACTTGTTGCTCCGGCCCGCTTTCTGAGAATTATGCTCTGTGTCACTTTGTGTGACTCGGTGTGTTTTGACCTGTTGCTTTTACTCACATCAATCTCCTCTGCTTCTAGGATCACCTGCTCAACCGCACTGCAAGCTGCAACTCGCTCTGGACCTGCTCCTCAAAGAAACCTCAACTCTTCACCTTCTCACAAAAAAACCTAAGCACCAAAGTCTGCGTCTTGCATTTGAGCCCCTTCTGCTCGTTAACACTATAACAATTTTACTATTTTTCAATTACATGTTTAAATAAATTTTGTTTCAGCACTAAAAAGGCAGCATGAGCATTAGAATGAATACAGAAGATTTGCATTCACTTAAAAAGAGAAAAAGAGCCTAGATTAATAAGTATGGTTAGGGCATGGCATAAATATTAAAAATTCAAATTCATGACCTGGGTGCAGTATAGGAAACCAGGAAGGAAGAAGGTGTAAGATTGCTTTAAGAAGAAGTGTCAAAAATGCAGGTATATCTGACCACAGATGTTTGAAGTTGTGGGTGTGCAGTACTACTGCTCATTGGGTTTTGCAAACCAACAGCCAACAGAATGTGTCTGTTCCATGTACAGGGGGTGAGCCATTGAGATGTTTCAATATTGTTCATTTCTCAAGAGTCCTCATCAGTGCACACAAATACATTTGTAAACAAATCTGCATGCTGCATCACTGCAAGTTGAAGGCATTTACATCAATTGCTTTGTGAGTTGGCAGGCAAAGCCCAGCAGCCAACAAATGCCTCATGGCATGCCTCAAGGTGGATATACAACTTTTTTTTTCTTACTTAATTTAACTGGAAACAACTTCATAGCTCCTAAAATGGTCCCGCCTTTCTAGCTGACATTATCTTGAACAAAATACTCATCATAACTGCACACGTTAATGGTCACTCAAAGTTATCAATAATTAAAAGGTTCAGTGCCCTTTATCGCATGCAATGAAAACTAATTAGCAGGACAAAGACATTTCTATTTTACAACCTGCCACAGAGCATATATTGCAGCACATAAGATACAGTAATAATTTATGTCCACATGAAGGCAGCAGTCAATAACTACAACATTAAACAGCCAATAGCTGTTATAGTATTTACTTGCAGATTTTGGCCATTTTTATCAGTATCATTTTAAACCATAAGTTACACTTTGGGACACCCCAACCTGACGTCAAGAACTTGCCAAAGCGTGTCATGGATATCGGGTAAAAAAGTGGCACAGGAACTAACTGCAAAGAAAGAGAAACCTCAACCTTAAATCATGGACTGGACAGTGACAGGCTCAAGATTTTTTCCTCTTTGTTCCTTAAAACCCAATGAGAATGAGCGACAGATGCTCACAGACCTTCCTGATGTTCCTGACGGCTTATAATCAGCTTGGTGCGTACTGGCCTTTAGGTTGTAAAATGGAAGGGAGATAAAAGCACACAAATTTCCCTTTAAAGAGTGATGTTAAAGCAGCAGAAAATACAAATACTCAAATGTAAACATACTTTTGAAGACTTAGTTCGGCAAGGCCTCCCTACTCATTCTTGCACATGGATGAAAGACATTCTTACAAGTGTCCCACAAACTGTCAAGCTTGGTGCCAACCCCTCCAAGGCTGTGTGCTGACTCCAGTGCCTAACCCATGTACAGCAACCCATCCTATGAACTCAATCGATCAAATCGAATCAAATCCCATCAAATTTTCTTTGTATAGCCCAAAATCACAATTTACACATTATTTCAGTGGGCTTTGACAAACTGTACAGATGTGACATCCTCTGCCCTTAGGCCCTTGAACTGGGTGAGGAAAAATATAAAAAAAACCCTAAACAGGGAAAATAAGAAACCTCAGGAAGAACCACAGAGGAGGGATCCTTCTTCCTAAGACGGATAGACGTGCAATAGATGTCACTTGTACAGAGCACAACAGACAATCAGAGGCAAATGAGTAGAGAGATGAGGGCCGGGAATGGATGACTGTGCTGTACCCAGCAAAATATCTGACATTCTAAAAATCCAATGAATTCATTACAGATATTAAATTTTAGGATAAACAGTTTTGATTGTTTGCATCGCAGTAATTAATTTCGCCTGTTTCTTGTTAATTTTCACTTACTTGGTGTGGGCACCCATCTTTGGTTGCCAGATCATCATGTTCCTTTATGTGCTGACGTCAGTGTCCTCTGCCTGCAACAACAACCTGCACCCTTTGCATTTGATGAATATTACCAAGCTAAATGTGCCTTGCCTCCAGTGTCTGGGTCCATATACACAGACCCCACCTCCCACTGGTTGTTCATTAATAGAGACTAACAATTTCATATTTATTTTCACGTTTTTGACAACTTCTCCTGGTCTCTCGGCTAAAAAAGGAACAGCAGTCTTTAAGTCTTTTTTTTTTTAATGCACTTTTTGGGTGCATAAAAAACAAACAACATATGAATGTAAAGCCATTGGTGGTCTTACAACTCCACAGATAGCACCCAGGCACACTGCATCCCAGTGTGGTGTCCTGGATGCTCGGAAAAAAAGATCTTTAAAGAGTCAGTCAGCACTGCCACCCAACCTCATTTTATAGAGTACGATGAAAATAAAGGCTTTCTCCTCTTTTCTGTGATAAAATTAGCAAACAATCGTTCTTTATCCACAAATTTCACTAAAGCACTGTCTACACTAAAATGTATATTTTTCTATGTGCTATGAAGACACCAAAAGTAAATGGTGGTTCATCTGCTTGTACAAACAATAAGATGACGCAAAGCATCAACGTTGTTGCTATAGTTCTTGCTCATGCTCATTACCAAAAATGGGCATTGACAGATTAATATGAGAAATGCTCAGTTTTTATATATGTATATATTTTAAGAATCTACTCTAGAAAGCGTTTTGAAAAATCTGCATGTCAGTGTGGACAGCGCCTAGTTCACTTGTTTCATATTATTTATTGAACAGCTGTTTAGCAGAACCGTGCAAAAGAAGGCCTAGGTAACATATCCACAATAATTTGCTAATTTTGCCGATAATTATATTTTTAACGCTTGTTACAGAACTGTGCTACTTCTTTTCTAAAAGTTTGTACAGATAGTCTCAGGTAATACTGATATAAGTTGCCAAATATGGAAAAAAAAAGAGGATACCAAGTTCCAGCATTAAAACATGTAGTATACCGTTTCTTTACATCAGGCAATGCAGAGTTCAGTTCAGCCTCCCCTGTACACACTTATGCTTCTCTGCCTACTTTAATGCTGCTGTCAATTCATTCTCGGACCAAATCAGTATGTTGCAACACAAGTCTATCTCTGCTGACTAGTTACCCGACAATTCTAAAGCTGCAAAGGCTTTTTCCCCTAAGAGCTCCTCTCAGGAGTAGAGTTAAGAGGGCAGAAGTAGTTCAGTGAGATGGCATTAAAAGTGAAACTTTCACAATGGTCTAATCAGTATGTAGCCATCTATCATTTGTTCACACCCTTTGCAATTGAATTGTGCTGCTATAGTGGCTGTCTGTGGCACCTTGTTGCAGCAGCTCTTTCCTGGCTGACTTGCAGAAAATAAGCAATGCTATTGCTTGGCCGAGTTCCTCTAGAGGCATGCTAATGGAACTATTTGGCAGCTTGCCTCTGCAGGCAGGAGGGATGGACTTGAGTTCAGTGATGGGATCTGGAGGGGAGAAGACAATTACAGGTTAGCGAAAAATATTTTGGGGATTGTTTCAGTTCAGTTATTTTCGTTGGTTTAAGGTCCAAACAGACACAAACAGGTGACTTTAGATGTAACTCCATTGTTACAAGTGAACCAGGAGTGTGTCTTATCTCAACACAGAAGCACAGCTGATTTGTACATTAATTAAAACATTGAGCACTAATGCCTCGCAAACATGGTACTGATTAGCTGGTTTCTTCTCTCGAACAAACATCTGTGACTGCTGATTATCAGCATTTACCCTAAAATGCCTTGCCTTTTTTTTTTAATTTTCTTGGATGACTGTCAACTAATTGCTTATTGAATGTTGATTAAATATTTTTTCTCCAGCAGATATTTGTGATTTCTGCTCTAATTTGCATCATCTGCAGACAACTTAGAGTCCCTTCGAGACTATGACGTCTTACATGAATCAAGACTAATGCTCATTCATAAAACTATTGCCGGGCACAAGGGTATTACGTTGGCTCATATATGACTGGCTCTGACAGCCATGATGGAAATATTAATACATTAGTTGTCTTCCTTAAAGCACTGTGTCTGAATGTAGTTGCATATTGTATATGTTTCATTAAAAGTGCACCTTCTTGTAATGGGTTTCCAAATACTGTTCTCAATGGTACAAGGTTGTAATGACATTCTAATCTGTTGGAACACTGAGAGTCGAGTGCTGACGCTTGGCAGTCCAAAACGCCTGCCTCTCAGCTCAGCTTTGGCGGTTTCCACTGCTCAGGACGACACATACTGCCCTGACGGGGGATTCAAGGACATTTAACTCTTGTACAAAAAAAAAATTGACATGGCCTTTAATTCTTAGAAAGGTGAAGTGGTGAATACTTTAGCGCTGCAGTATCCTTTGCTATGCTTGTGAATAGCTGTCTTCTTTGTGAGATGACAGTGCTGCAGAACGTCTTGAGATTTTGGTCCCCTTTTCAAGAGCCTTAACACAATTTGTGTGCACTTCTGACTGACAAAGCATCATATCATCAAAACAGAAATATTAATGGTTTGACAATCATTTCTAACTTTGACTATGCTAAAGAACAAAAATGCCTTTCAGTTTCCACAGCCTGAAGAAAACCAAGTCTTGATATGAGCGGAAGTGCAGATAAGAACTCAGCATTAGTACATGTGGAGAAATCAGAATGCTCAGTGAAACTCTGTTTGTGGCGACAAAGGTCGTCATTATTAAACATTATTTTTAAAGGGCTTGAAGATACTATCAGATGAGTGGATTGCTGTGGAAATATAGTTGAAAAACAGGAGGAAAAAACGTCAGGTTGGCTGGTTGATCAACCACAGCAGAGCGTTTCATCTTGGTTGCAGAAGGCAACCAAGGCCCCAGAGGTGCTCTTCACTATATTTGTCACTGATGATTAGGAATCATCAGGGTTAGGAGCAGGGTTTATGAATGACAATGCTGACTGTTAAAGGTCCTTCATCACTGTTTACTTAGAAACCAATTTATTATCAAGCTGCAATAGGAAAGTCAGCAAAATTGTGCACTTAAACAGAAAGTGCTGCATCAGAGAAAGTTTAATGGATGCACTAATGCCTGCAGCCAAAAAAACAGCTATCATCAGGCATTGATCAAGTTGGACTAAGTATAGAGAACTACACTGTGTTATAATGCTGTAATCGAAGGCTATTTCAGTTATAGGTGATCAAACTGCAAAGAATGTATTATGTCTTGGTGAGTTATAAAATTGTATAAAATTCGTAGGGTTTTCATAAAAATGACCTGGCAGCAAAATGCCAGTTTATCGCATTGTCTCAGCCAAAATATTCCCTGCTGCTGATTAGAAAAAAGAACAGAGATTTGTTATGACGCTAGCTCTTTGCAAAAGCCATTGGTTCAAATCAAAAACCCAACCATATTTTCCACTCCGCACCTCCTGAGGATGCTTTTAAAATGCAAAAGAGGACAAGAGGAGTATTGCATGGTGGGTTTGTAGAGATTATCTGCAATGTAAGAGATGAAAAAGAATATTTTTTTTCTCCTTTTCTTCCTGTACGGCAGTGTGCCGCAGATACAAATTGGAGCACCAGTAATGGGATACAGAACAGTGACAAATGGCTTCTCTTACAGTATATAGGCTCATCCCTCTGACTTTGCCCCTGCCCTTGACTTTTACTGTTGGAGATCAGTGTTCACTACAGCTTGACTTATAATGGCAGAGTAGTTCAACACTTAGGCTATTCCTTTTCCCTGGTATGCCTAGCTAAACATCTTGATCCATTTTATGCTGCTGACATTCTGCTATTTGGTCAAGCATCTCTCAGGCTGGCAGGTGCATCCCTTGTTCTTGTTGAGCAATATTAGAATGATATGGTTTCCTGTCCTTTTCAAAGCCCCTACTCCACCACATCCATGTTAAATATATGGAAAATGTGTCCGCAAGTGTAATAATCAAACCTCCAATTTACACCGGGATTAAATTTTTTATCTGGATGTGTTTCCCTGATCAAATCTCCTGCCAGTATTTGCACTACAGTATGTCTGATATCATTGTCTTAATGTAAGGAATACTGTTTGTACACTGTAAACAAGCATAACATCAGGACTCCTATTTGTTACTTGGCGCTGAGTTTTTATTTAAAAATCTGGGTTGAGATCATATCTCACTATTTACACGAGGAACTGTCAGCACACAAGCAACAATAAAAGTGCCTTGCTGGTCCAGCCAACACAGCCATTTACCTGTACATCTCACATAAAATCTGTTTTTCCTTAGACAGTTATGACATTCCCCAGAAAATTGTATTGTGTTACTATGCTAGACATAAGGTCAAATTGACGCACTCTGTCATGTGTCACTGTAAACACTGAACATGTAAAGTATACCATTTAACTAGGGTTTCATAATTATATTCATGCCTTAATTGGAATAAGCTAATAACAGTGCTTTCAATTCTTTGGATGTGCTGATTCTGTTCAACAGGTTTTCATAGTGGTATATACACTGATCATTATGACCACTGAGGGGTGAAGTGAATAACACTGATTATCTCTTCATCGTGACACCTGTTTGTGGGTGGGATATATTAGGCAGCAAGTGAACATTTTTTCCTTGAAGTTGATGTGTTAGAAGCAGGAAAGATGGGCAAGCGTAAGGATTCGAGTGAGTTTGACAAGGCCCAAATTGTAATGTAATGCGGTTTCCTGTAATCAAACTATTACCTTCATCAGATTATGGTAATGCTGTTAGTACACTGTAACACAGTAATTTTCAGTGAAAGGGGCTTAGAAATAGGACTCCTACTTGCTAAGTAGCAAGTAGGAGGGGCTCCTTTTTAAAAATTGTCTTTTTCTCTAGGATCAGAACCACATACCTGGGAAATACAAAGTAGTCATGTGATAATACCTGACTTTACAAGGTGATGAGGAGCACCTTTGCACCTCTGCACCTTTCACAGTGTTTCGTCATATGGTAATGTGACCAAAGCAATGCAAAACTCAAACAGCCCTGCATTTCAGCTTGTCTGTTACCTGTGCATGGAAGTGACTAAAGCCAAGGAAATGTCCCTGGGCCTTTTTTTGTAATAAAGGCACACAAAGGAGCAGCAAATACTTTAGCCTTGGCCAGTACTCCTGGAAACAAAAGATGAGATGACCACCAAAAAAAAAGAGTTATTCAAACAAGATTATAAAGAAATTCAATGCTTACAATATGAAAAGGTGGTCAGTATTGATAAAATGTTTGGTGACGGAAGGACAGGAAGGGTAGGAAGGACAAACTGCTGCACAAAAGGCTCTATAAATTTAAAGTACTCGGCACTTAATGAACACAGTAAATGCTCCGAGCTCATGTCTCTTAGTTTGACACAACGGCTAAGAGCATGAAACATCACGGGTGTATATATATATATAATATGTCCGACTGTCAGTTGGTATGGCTGGAATTTGGGAATATTAATGGCCAGACAGGTCTTTGAAAAACGAAATAAATACTCTAATGGGACAGGCTTTATCATCAAACGAGATTAGTTTAGACATTAAGACATTACTTGGCAGATAGTATTTGAATTAGGCCACTTTGCTAAAATTCCCTCTTCGTGGCATCAACATTTTAACAGTACCTTGTTTTCGAGGCCTTGGGGCACCATCAGAGTATATAACAGTAGGTAATATCATTACCTATTTGGTCTTGATTACTGAAGAAAAAGTTAGAGTTCGAATGAAGCAAGTAGTGCATGAAGAATTTTTCTTTCTTAATGTCTGGGGTTAAAATATTCATGTATGAATATAATTCACTCAACTTACTCAATCATTATATAGTGTTTATATGTGCAATGCATCTGTAAACTGTAGTAAACTGTGATAAAGAAGGTAACTTGGACAGTAACTTGCTCTCTCTAACACTAAAAGTATACCAGCTCTAGTAAAAGCTGAATGTTATTTGTTATTTCTACTCCGTCCTTATTTTCCTACATTCTCACCTATGTTTGAGATTCAGCAAGATGTGTCTGTTCTCTGGATTCATGAAACCAGCAGGCAATAAACGTCTTTAACATTCTTTCTCTCACGTTTTTTAGTCTTACTGTCAGTTGCAGGATTTTTTTTGTTTTGTTTTTCCCATTTTAGCTTCTGCTGCTTGACATGCATTGACTTCAGCATCGGATCTGAGAAGAACCCTTGTGATCAGGCGTGATTCTTACTGTCGGGATCAGCTACTGAGTCATTCTCCCTCTCTTTCCAACCCTTCTTATTTTGATATTCTTTCGTCTTTCCCTCAGCATCATTTCCTTTCAGCTGTTATTTGCCTGCAGTCTGTACTGTTGGCTTAGTCATTTTTTTTTGCTATATTATTACTTGTGAAGTTTACATGGGCTGTACAGCTTTGGTCCAGCATGCATTTTTTTTTTTATCTTACAGCCTTTCTACAGCAAAGAAGTGATTTGGCATATCCTCCTCTTCTTCTGTTCGAACAAAATAAAATAAATGGTCCAATATGCAAAAAAAAGTGATATCGAATCAGACGTAGAATTGAAGTCTAATACAGATATAAAATGAAACATAAACAAGCCCACAGAGGATAAAGCGGGAGTCATCAGGCTGTGTAACCCAGATCTACTTGGGCATCGCGGTGGCTAAGTGGTAGGACTGTCACCTCACATCAAGAAAAACTAATGCTCGTCGCCATGGTGCTTTCTGTGTGGACATCACATATTCTCTGTGTCGCCTTTGTTCTCCTTTTCCCTCTCACACTATGCAGACAAGCAATTCCAACTGGAGAAGCCAACTGGATATCCTACAAGAATTACATTGTAGAAAGGTACTGCTTCAAGTTCAACAACTGCTTTGATCCAGTATTTGCTTGGAAAGAAATATGAAGTTTAAAGAAATGAGTCAGCTTCATCTCAAATCAGAACAGTGCCAGGTGAAACTATTTTCATTTAAATATAGTTTCAGCAGTCATCCCTTTATGTTATGATTGATACTACTAGCAGAAGTTAACATAATGATGGAAAAGGAAGGAAGAACTTGATGTGTAATCCATGTAGTGTTTGGTGAGACACACGCTATAGAGGATATTTGAAGAGAAGAGTACAGGATAGCAGCATTGTCATCTATTTCACATTTACATTCTGACTGGGCTTAATTTGCCAGAACCTTCCATAACATGATATTCAACCATCCCGACTGAGACAAGCTCCAGCATTTTCATGATTAAACCAGACACCTCTTTTATGAAATCTGTAAGTACATTTTGTGTAATGGTTCTTGTGTTGTTACTCATAATTCCAAGTTTTGTGAGTCGTTTGATCTAATGTTTTGTCTTACATAGGCTCCACCCATGAATTGAGTGTAAAAGTAGTGCTCTCTTTCATCAGCCAAGTACTCACCAACTAAAATATTGCATAGACATACGGACCAGGCTATCTCAATCAATGTCCTTTATTCCTTTAGAATGAACGAGCTCAGTACATGTGCCTTGGCCAAGGACTCTACGACTTTATGATTTCCTGCAGCTTTTGTCTCATCCTTCCTTTGTATACAGAGTTGACTCAGATGTTGGCATGACAATTCACAAATTTTAAGATCTGTCCTTGGAAGTTACTATGATAGGTGTGCTTTATACCTTGAGTCAGTCACACATTCTTACTGTGGCTTGTTGTGAAGAACATGTGGGCTCCATAGAGCAACACAACCACATCAAGACAAAGGTGAAACCCAATAAAGTAATCACACCTCGGAAACATGAATCAAGACAAGACACAAGGAGGAAAAAAACCCATCATAATAAAACATGAAACAAGAGAAAACCAATAAAAGGAAGGAACATGAGGAAACTTAACAATACAAATAGAAAACTAGAAGTGACCACAAGTAATAAATGGATAAACAATAGGGACTTGGTGAGAAAATCCAACAGAAACACAGGAATTAACACAAGAAGACTAAAAAGACCAAAGTAAAAGGTGAAATAAGATAGAGACTCAAAACCATCAGGAAAGTACATAAAATCATTTACATGCAAACTCATCTAAATCAACAAAAAACACAAGAAAAAGTAAAAACTTTAGTAAAAAAAATTAATTTCAAAGACCAAGAAGAAAGTCAAAAAACAAACATATAACCCATAAAAAAAAACACTAATCCTGACATGGATGTCAGTATGAGAGGAGCTGAATACTATCAAACTGTCAAACCAACCTTTGTATAAACCCTGACTTTAGTGGGGGTCTACAGTCGACATTCTACCTGTTTCTATGCATAGAGTCCATTAAAGGTGAGTTTTTGTATGATAAAATCAATGTGTGCCCCTTCTAAGTGAATAGCTACGTTGCTTGTACTCTGATCCCCAAGATGGAAGGCAGCTCTGACAGGTATAATGCTGTGTGAGCTCAATAATGTTTTTGAGTTAGAGTACACCACTCTGTACAAGGTGAACCTCCGGCAGAGAGGAATCGCAGGGATTACTTTCTAAAAAGCCTTGAGCTAACGATTACCCAGACAGTTGCAGAATTAATTCTGCCCACCAAAATCTTTGAAAGTACACTTCCCAGTTATAATTTGAAGACCTTATAATAATATCTAATAATATCTATGTCTTCTAAAATAGAGAGAGAATCATAGCTAATGTTTATACTTTGTTTGCACGTTCTTGTTGTTGTTTCCCGTAATCAGGCTGAGTTCAAGGCAGCTCAATGCCCATTCTCCAAAATCTGCAGGCTGTATATGATCAATACCACAGACCCTTTTCTCCCCTCCAGGAGTCGCCATCTGCTTGGAAAGACACAATTTTTTTTTTTTGGCTCCAAAATAGGCAATACTGTGTATTCCCTTTTATTCTGTTAGGAATCCATTATCCTCCAGTGCTGCCATATTCCATAACTGCAAACCACCTGGAGTGCCCAGAAGGACAAGGTGTTCAGTGCTCAGAGACATGGCCAGCGTAAAGAGGGCTGAAACCTGACAACCACTGAACAAGACACATAAGTTGAAACGTCAACACTGGGCCAAGAAATATCTGAAGACAGATTTTTCAAAGGTTTTATGGACGGATGAGATGAGAGTGACTCTTGACAGATCAGATGGACGGGCCCATGTCTGGATCAGTAACGGGCACAGAGCTCCACTTCAACTCAGACGCCAGCAAGGTGGAGGTGTGGTACTGGTATGGGCTGGTGTTATATTAAAGATGAGCTAGTTGGACCTTTTTGGGTTGAAGATGGACTCAACATCAACTCCCCAACCTACTGCCAGTTTTTAGAAGACACTTTCTTCAAGCAGTGGTACAGTAAAAAGTGTGCTTCTTTCAAGAAGACCGTGATTTTTATGCAGGACAATGCTACTTTGCATACATCAAAGTACCTCACTGCGCGGCTAGCCAGTAAAGGCCTTAAAGATGAAAGAATAATGACATGGACGCCTTCCTCACCTGACCTAAACCCTATTTAGAACTTGTGGGCCCTTCTTAAACGGGAGATTTACACCTCTCTGAACAGTGTCTGGGAGGCTGCAATTATAGCGTTACTGTGCTCAAATACATCTTTACAAATATCACCACACTTGTATAGCTGTTTGAATTTTCTGTAAGTCAAAAAATGGTACTGTTACACCATTTTCGATAAGAAGTCTTATGTCTAATGCTGGGAAAAACTCAAGTGGTTTATTTTCAAATTCTCACCATTGAAAGAAATACAAAATGATGATATTAGGTGAAAAGAAAGAGATCGATTCATATTGGATTTGGGTGGCGGCGCTGGTTAATGATCTTGTGAATTTATTGGTTCGAATTCTGGTAAAGGTGAGATGAGCTTTCCATTGAAGATATTACATATTCTCATTAAATAAACCCATCTTCTATTTTCAATCTTTGTATTGCTGGTGTTTTTCTAACCATAAATCTGATTCCATTTTGTGATTAACTTTATAAGCTGTAGCACTTCTCATTGGTAGATGATGCAGGTTTAAAATATCCATGTATGCAAAAGAAAAGTGAAACCTGAACTCCAGTGTATTTTTTATTTCTTATATTTTCAAATTGATGGTAGTTTCAGTGTTTAGTGTTTGTTTCACTCCTACAAACTTAATATTGCTGCATCACATTAAACATGTTGAACTGCTCAGGAGTCGAATGGTGAACAGCCAGTTAACATCTAACTGATGAATTATTCACAACTGTCTGTCTTAGATTTTGATGGAGCATTTCTGCATTAACATGTACCACATGATGCTACATAACCAAACAAATCAAAGAGTTGGTGAAATAACCCAATCTAAGAAAAATAATTTAGTGATCTAAAAAGATTAAAGTAGACAACCCTTGAGATTTTGGTGATTATATAAAGCAACTATGTACATCACTGCTACAAAAAACACCTTTTCTGGCAATTGGATGGTTCGTCCATTAATGGACTTAATGAACTGACACATCAAAGCCTTGATGTATTTATGAGAAACCTGTGTTGATATATTTGCCTTAGTTACATATGATACATTGAAACATTTTTAAGATTGTTTACTGAACAAATGTCACAGATCACAGAGGGATATAATGTATGAGGACATTGAGGACTTACTGTGTTTTCACAGCACAACCTGCACCAAAGTCTGCTTGCAAGTGATCTTCTTTCGGTTGTTTGTTCTACATCGGGGTCACACCATGCTCAAACAAACCACATTAACTCCATAAATACAGCATTTTCCAAAGATGCTAGTCTGGAAACATATACCCCACTGCACATGGTACAACCGTTGCCTCTCCCACTCATCCCACAATGCATTTTTGACAATAACGCATGACTGAGGGCTACTGTTTTTTTTCCATACTGGAACAATAAAACATTAGACTCAGACATCATTTTTATGTTTTGTTTAGTCTAGCTGAAAATGTTCACAGCCAATATCAAGGTCTTATGCAACTGTGTTGCTAAGGCAGAGACACATCTCTGACAAAGTTAATTATGATCTGTCTGTCTGAAAAATGTACCTTTAAATGTGAAAAGGTCTCATACACAAAGGCAGGGGTTTGGTGTGAATAAACACAACACACCACATCACAACAAACTTCACAAATTCAGCAAGTATGTAAGAAAAGGGTGCTGTCTGAATTATCCTTTTCCCAAGTTTATCTGCTCTGAGTTTAAGAATGTCATTCATACCTAGGCTTCATTTGCATGTCTCTATATGCTAGAAGAATAGAATATTGACCCTGGTAGAAGTCTGTGGTCTAATGGTGCCCTTCTATAAATGAGATGTGACAGACTCACATAATATTTTAATAAAGTGCATTGAAGCTGGAGTGTCCTCCACTATTTCCGTTAGTTAATTCTCTTTGCTAGTATTTTTAGGCTGCATCTTTGGGGATTATTTGTCTATCTGCTGTTCCACCTGTTGGCTCTAATCTTGTTTTCTTTGGCTGTTGCCTACAGCTGTCCTCTCATTTGTAACTGGCCTGCCTTGAATAAGAAATAGAGATTACAAGCTGCTGATTAATGGAACAATGGAGGACATTTCTTACGCAATGCGAGATAGCTCCACATTGTGCATTTTTTTTTCTTTCTGGTGAGCCACAAAGACATGTTCAAAAAGGCTGTCTGAGGGGAGAACAAGCAACTGTGTTCCCTCCCAATAGGGCTCCTCATTACAATGTGTAATGGAAGATCAGAGTCCCTGGCCTACTAGGGGGATTACAGCAACCTCTGCATGAACCTCACACAAGCAAAAAGGCTTTAGGAATTCTTTATGACTGAAATGTAATTATTTAGAAGAGACAAAATCCATGTTGTGCCGCTCCGTGCCAAAGATGACTTCTGAGTAAAAAAACGCTCATTTTTAATTTTTTTTTCCAAATTGTAAATGTGACTAATCTAGAAATTTGAGATGTTTCAGCACTGTTGCTCCTTTAAAAACAAACTTATTCAAATTGAAAAGTACAGGTGCATCATGTGCACCTTTTTTTTCTTACTGTACACAGAAATACTCAAAAGCTTCTCTAAACGTTGTTTGCTGATGTTTCATCATCATTACCACCCTTTTTTTTTTATTTCTCTTTGGCAGTATTTGCTATGTTTAGAATTTAGAGAAAACATGTGAACTGACTTGCAAATAGAGGCACACATACACACCTAATTTTGAAGAAGCATAAGCAACAAAAGCACTAGTTGCCATAAGAGCACAGAATGAAGAAACGAGAAACTACCTGTACTACGTAGTGTCTTTAATTTGTTAAGGGTTCAGTATTTTCAGATGTAATATTTTGTTAAGGTTTAGAAATACTGCCAGTTTTTGAAATCACATAGAATATACTAGTCCACTATTTGAGCCCCCTGTTGCCATTCTCAGCTTGTCAGAAATCCAGGATTTGTCACAGCCCATCACATCTTATCCAGAAGCACAAATATTTAATGAGAAACAGAAGCACACAAGGGTCAATGCACCTGCAATGTGAAGATGTCTGTGTCAGTTTCAGAGGACTTCATCCGATTAAGTAGCTCAGTGTACTCCAAGGTGTCCCTGTTGTTGCTTCCCTTCTTTCCATGCAGGCCTGGTCCTCCCTGATTGGGAAGCAGGAGCTTATTTATGTGTCAGTGACCGTGTCTGTTTATCTATTCAGCCATTCTTTAGCTGTCTGCCTGTAGGGACTATAGTTTTGTTGATTCCTTTTTGGTTCTGATGATTTGACATCCCTCCTCTTCATGGCTTTCTTTCTGTTATATTTAGTTGGATGAGTTAGAGGGCTGGGCCTGACGGTCGTTTTCCTCATCTTTTCTTCATTTTTGCTGTCCCATCAACCTCCTGCATTATGTTGTTTTATCGTTGGGTTTGTTACTGGTTGATTTATGATTAATTATAAATATGAAACCTTTCTTTGCTTACCTTAGAGCTCCTACAACTTAATTGTATGTTTTTTTATGGGGTGATAACAAAAACTGAGAAATAAAATCTTTAGAACATACGTTTTTAGTTTTGTTTATTTAAGACTTATACTTCACAAGCATCCAGAAAAGTAAATGCTGCTGTTCAATATTTTCCAGTTGAACAGTGTGTTCCAGTTCCGGTTTTTAGAATAAATGCCTGGTTTTTCTCTTATAACAATCCTCTGCTGTCCAGATCTGCAACCTTGTTGTATATATTTATTGATATATATTCATAGAGAGACAACAATCCTTGCATTCCCCCAAACTGTTGCACACTAACGTCAGTTTATATCTCTGTGATACAATGCAAAGCTGTCTTTGGAATATCAACATAGTTGTTTCTTGAAAATTAGGTTGATAATGTTCATTTTTTGGCCAGAAATTGAACCTTCAACAGGCCAGTGACATGATCAAATGATTGTAGCAATCCACCAGTTCTGTCTTCTCAGTCCTGTTTACTGTGTTCACTGCTCATTACAATTTACCACCTATTGTACTAAATCAAGACAGCTTCTACAAATTTGACTGCATTATTTGTTGTACGTTTTTTTACAAGCTGTTAATGAGATTAGCCTGTTATGGTTTACCTCATCTATCCAGCTGCTAGATATATATATATAGCATTTACATTTCTTACATTTCACGTTACATTTGTATATTTAAAGAATAATGTTATTTTGAGTAAATATGCAACTAGATGTTTTCATGTGAGCCTGGTCCAACTGACGAATTAAAAGTTTAAACACATCACAATTTAGTAAGTAAAAATAAATAAGTAAAAAGTCACTACTTGACTTATCAAATTGCCACCCCCACCGCCAACTTTATTTGCTGCACAGAGAACCTTAACATAAAGGGGCAATTATCATTTGGCTGTCATTTTATACATCCACTGACTGATACACAAAAACCACAAATACTTGTGGTCCAGCTCAACAAATTGCAAGGAAAAGTGTGTTTACAGAAGAATTGGTTAAGAGAAGAATGTTGTTTCATGTCAACAGAGTTTGAAGGACAACATGATTTATGTAAAGGAGCAATCACCATGCATTGCAGAGTGCCAAAATCCTCAACTTGGTGCGGATGTGACCTTTCATGCTAATTCAGAGCCGTTCATTACAAAGGGAAAAAAAAATAAGCAAGACAAATTTCCATGTGCAACACTCAAGCATTTATCATTTAACTGTGATCAGAGTAGTAATCACTATTGGAAATTGATGGAGACTCTCTGGAAGAGCTGTTAACACCAAGAGAGTCTTTGCATAATCAAATATGCTAATTAGAAGGAAAAAAAAGGTTAATTTGCATCCGTAGACTGAGCCCTAGTTTAATGTGGGAGAACAATAGGGTGTGAGATGCCAGACTGTGCCATTGTTTTGTTTATGCTTATTGACAGAAGCCATTTTTGTTCTTTATGCAAATGTTTGTATCTGATTAGTGCTGTTCTTGCACACACCTGCTTTTAAAATATGAATTGTTAGGGTTAGGGTTATTAATGTTTTACCATTCAATATCGGAAGGAAATCAAGCCTTATTTATCATTCCTCACCGCCTTAAAATTCTGACAACAGACACATTTCTGTTTTTACTTTACAGTCTAAGAGCAAATCATGGGATTAAGTATGTGTTGTTTTAGGTTTAATTGGTCAACAGCTAAAGATGTGTCATATTAATTGATGTACACTTGAAAGTGCGTTGCCTCGGGTACAAAATGGAGGCAGGTATGTTTCCATCTCCACTTGCAAGGAATAAATATTGCCATGATTAAAATTTGTCTGGCATGGCTTGTCACATAATAACTAACTAATTACAATACTAAATCTGTTTGTGGCACGTCCAAGCAAAGTTTGTTTCTCACACAAATTGTTTAAAAGTATAAAAACAATGCCTCTGTGAAGGCTGGACACCCTGCTTTGAGATTCTCGGTGGAAAACCAGCACAACCTTTCAAAATGCCTTTCACACATGGAGTTGCTCTGACTTAAGCCACGTTGCACACCATCCAGCAGTGACCTCACCAACAGAAACGTGGCGTATGGCGTGATTGTAGCCCTAAGTGGGCATACTTATTTCTTCAACGCAGCACAGGTCCACTGTAGATTCACAGAATTCACCCCAGCCATTAAAAACTCTTACGACGCGTTTTTCCAAATGTAGTGACATGAGTTCGCAGCGTCACCACTGTATATGCAACACTGCACAATGGAAGTTACTATTTGTAAAGCAATGTTAATGGGTCATGCACATTCACAACTAACACTGCCACGAACTCTTCCACTGAACAAAAATGGAGCCAAAATATATGTTATATGAGCGCTGCCATCTTCGTGCTGTTCATGTCATTTGGAGCAATAATCTGTCATGTCATCCATCTTTTAATCATGAACATGGTCTTGAAAGTGACATGTTTTTTATTTTTATTCTGTGTGATCATTACTGTATATATACTGTATATACAGCAACACCTATGCCCTGCCCATTATCAGATACCCTGCTGGTATAATAACCTGGCCAAAAGAGGAGATAGAGGCCACGGATATCAAGAAATGGAAGCTCCTCACCATGCATGGAGGGTTTCACCCCAGGTCCAGCACCCTGAGGCTGTACATTAAACAGAAGGGGGGAGGCTGAGGATTAGTGAGTGTGAGAGCCACTATCCAGGATGAAAAAGCAAAAATCAAGGAGGAGATCAGGAAGATGGCCCAAAATGATGGCTTGCTAAGTGAATGCCTCAGGCAGTAGGAACCCAGTGAGGAGAAAGAAGAAGAAGAGCAACCATCATGGAGGGACAAGCCCCTGCACGGGATGTACCACCGACAGATAGAGAAAGTGGTTGATACCGAGAAGACATACCAGTGGCTAAAGAAGGCTGGTCTCAGGGACAGCACAGAGGCACTGATCATGGCAGCACAAGAACAGGCCTTGAACACAAGATTGATAGAGGCCGGGGTCTACCGCACCAGACAGGACCAAATGTGCAGACTGTGCAAAGATGCCTCTAAGACAGTCTAGCACATAACAGCAGGGTGCAAGAGGCTGGCAGGTAAGGCATAGTTGGAGCGTCACAATCAAGTGGCCGTCATAGTATACAAAAACATCTGTGCCAAGTATGGGCTGGGAAGCATCTTCTCCAACATTCGTACCATCAGCACTGGCGGGGAAAGAACACACCCCCAGGGGTGTGTTCTTTCCCCGCTGCTCTTCTCCCTCTACACCAACGACTGCACCTCGGATGACCCGTCTGTGAAGCTTCTAAAGTTTGCAGATGACACAACAGTCATCGCTCTCATCCAGGACGGTGATGAGTCTGCCTACAGGCACGAGGTGGACCGACTGGTCGTCTGGTGTGGTCAGAACCACCTGGAGCTCGAGACTGTGATGACAGTGGATTTCAGGAGGAACCTGCCCACCCTACCCCCCTCACAATCCTCAACAGAAGAGTGTCTAGTGTGGACTCATTCAAGTTCCTGGGAACCAGAATCGCCCGAGACCTGAAGTGGACCTCCCACATAGACTCTGTCAGGAAGAAGACCCAGCAGAGGTTGTACTTTCTGCGTCAGCTGAAGAAGTTCAACCTGCCTCGGGAGCTGCTGGTCATCTTCTACACCTCCATCATCCAGTCTGTTCTCTGCACTTCCATCACTGTCTGGTTTGGATCGGCAACCAACAGGACAGGAACAGACTGCAACAGACTATAAGGTCTGCAGAGAAGATCACTGGGGCCGACCTGCCCTCCATCCAGGACCTTCACAGGTCCAGAGTCAGGAACGGGCAGGTACCTCCGCTGCAGACCTCTCACGCCCCGGACACAAACTGTTCAGTCTGCTTCCCTCTGGTAGGCGCTACAGAGCTCTGTTCGCCAAAACCACCAGATTCAAAAACAGTTTCTTCCCCAGGCTGTCTGCCAGATCTCCCCATAAGCCAACTGTCAACGTCATGAACATTTGCACACTTGCCCATTACTGCACTATTGCACAACATTCCACTTTCGAATGTCAATGCATATATTTATATATATTCATATATATTTTCCTTCTTTCCTGCACGTGTCCAACACATACCTGGCAATAAAATCTGATTCTGATTCTGATTGATATGTGTTTAGAAACGAGAATGAAACACTTATCCGTGGAAAAAGGACAGACTTTTTCATGAAATGTGTCTCAGTCATGTAATTCAGGGCATATTTTATTGCTATTTAGTGGCAGAGATGAATGGGATCAGCATTTGCCAACAAAAATGATATTTTTAGATGCATGGTTTTCATTTGATTCAACATTGGAATACAAAGCAATGTATCTATCCATGCAAATATATCAGTTAATGAATTAATACTGCAGCTCTAATTTACCTGAATCCATAAGTCAAAAGGATTTCTGAGGGCCCTTGACGACAAACAAACTATGCATGTTCCCACTTCGTCAAGGGATGACTAGCATTGCAATGACTTGATTTCATGCACTTGCCTGTTTTTAACTTTTTACCTTTTTCTGTTTCCCCTCCACCAGCATTAGCATCAATGTCAACCCGTCAGCTAAAATCACAGCGAGGGGAAAAGCCGGAGACCAACAGAACTTTGAAATGTTACTTCTCAAAATGAACGTTTGGATGTGGACACAGACTATCCTGAATTTCAAGCAAGAGGGGGAAACAAAAGCTCTGAAGAACCAGTTTAGTAAATTAAAGGGAATTACTGAGAGCAGTGGGGCCTCACAGAATGGTTTTCAATAAGAAGAAAATGGATGATTACATTGAATGGTAAACAGCTTCAGGATGCATTTGTTTTAAATCCTTTCTATGAAATTAAATTCTCAACTGATTATAAGAGAATTGTATTACATGGATGAGGAGGCAGGAATAGAAATATGAAACAATTCTTCATGTGGAGTGTGGAGGAATGCAAGTGTTTTCTCTTACCCAATGAAAATAAGGCTCCACGCTAATGCTTGCACAGAATTGGCTCTGGCTGGTAGCAGTCAAAAAACAGCTTCCATTATTGCAGCTTATGTTTGCATTCAGCCTTTGTCAGTTTGAATTTAATCTCTGCTGCACATTTATACGTTGTATCAAGCCCCTTATGAAGGCTTGTAATGTTGACTACACGGTTTTGTTTGATTTCCAGAAAACATGAATTTGGTGTTTGAAAGGCCTTGTAATTGCTTTATTTATCTCTTGAATCTCGTTATTTTGATCTCCCAATAGTGTCACAATTTTCAGATGGTGTTCTTGCACTTCGTCTTCTTCTTCTTCTGTAGGAAGACAGGCAACGACTCAGAGCTCCAAATCCTTGCCAGGAGGCCAGTGTGTAGCTTTTCACTGTTAATCTGATTAGGGGGAGGAGATAGGGATGCCTGGACTATATGTCATCTGAGAAAAACAGCACCGCTATTGATTAACCGAGCAAGCATCAGATGGAGACGCCAAACATTTGCACAGAAATGAACAAGCACACAAACACTATCAGCGATTCTGGGCTTTGGCAGATGGTGCTCAGATAAACTCCTATAAAGTAGGGCACTTTCCTACGCGTTTCCTTCCAAATTGGCGCTTTCTGTCCATTCAACAAACAGTCTGCTGGTGATAATGCATTGGAAGTGAGAAACGGAGTGAAAATTAGAGCCCCAGACGGCTGTAATAAGCAATCATTGCGAGGGTGAGTCCTTACACCCACCACTTGATTGACTATAAATGATCACATTTTGATAAGCAAGTCCCGGATTCTGGAGGCATCCTGCCATCCCACCTCATTGATCATGTTGGCTTGTTTTCTGATTTAAACTACAGCGCACTCCATCTGCCATGCCGACAGCAGCCACTTGGTGTTTGGACAATGTGTGTGTAAACATGGTAATGCCTGTCAATGTTAGCGGTGTAGAAGAGCGATGACTGGGATTACAGAAGAGAATAGACAAATAGGAAGTAATCTGTTGGGAGTGGGGCAAATGTCCTAACTGTGTGTGCTTTATGTGAGCAATAATTAGGATTCACATTCCCCTTTGTAATTACCTAATGTTGTCGACTCTCAGACAGTACATGGCTTTAAAGCTGTTCCAGATGATTATCAATGTGTGCTCATCAGCAGGGCTGGTGCTGCCAAAATTCAATGATTCCTTGCAGGTCACATTTCTTTTGCCAAGCTAGTCGCTTGGCTACATGGATGAAATGACAGCTGGAGAGTCAGTCTATCAGTTTCATCCAAGCCGATATACTTTAATAACTACTAAATGTATTACTATGAAAATTTGTCCAGATCGTAATGACTCTTGCAGTATAAATCCAACCAGTTCTGATGATCCTTCAGGGCAACTGTATGGTTGGAAGTTAATCATACTTTTGAGTAAAACGCCAGGACCAACTATTGGAAAAGTTCCTATGAAATTTTATTACAGATATCCATATCTATATATAGATATGGATATCTATAGAGGATTAATCCTAAGGATTTTGGTAATCCTTTCAGTTTTCAACTGGCCAACAAGTTTTCTCCAGTGAAATTAAAACTACTAAATGGACCAGTTGTACAAAACAGTACAAAACAGTACAGACAATAGTGTACAGACAAGAATGGCTCCCAAAAGTGGAACCCTAATACATTTTGGCACATACTTTGACCTTTCCTTTAGCACCAGCATGGAGTTTTCAATCTGACATTGTTTTGTTCACTTTTCTGATGATTTTCATCCATTTTAGATGACAGGAATAATCTCTGGAATTACAAACATAAAGGAACAGGCTTTAGTTCAAGGAGAATGCATGGAATTCTGATCTTGTGAACATTTAAAATGAAACAGGCAAACACTGCTGTGTTCAAGGCTTACTCTTAAGTGCTTGGATAACACTGGTGCTCACTCACATCTCTAAACCTCTTCTCGAGTTCTGATGCATGGGCATGACCTCTCTTGTGGGCCTATTGTACTGAATTTGTGACAAAAAAGGGAGGATATCAAATACATTTTTAATGATTTTCTTGCATGTCTGAGTCAGCGAAAATGGATGCACTGTAGATAAAGAAGTGGTGGGCTGAGCTGGGGCTGAATGGAAGAGTCATATGGGGATTCACCTTCTCCTCTAAGGGAGGGAAAGCGGACATTAGTCACGGAAGTAATCTAATCAATGTTGTTGCGCACAACAGTGAAGACAGCTGCAACGCATCACTTGGCGCTATTATTCTCAGTCATGTTGTTGAGGGAGAAAACACCGGTCTCCCCAACTCCCAAATCTCCCTCCTCCTGATGAGGGAGACTGGTTCATGGTAGGCAGGAGAAGAGAGAGGGGGAACATATGTCTGGAGCAGAAAAGCAGCACCAACTCTGAATATCCGCTGTACTTTCAGCATTCACTTCTGCACAAACTGTACTTAACTTTCACTTTCCTGTTGTGCTGGTTCATATTCTGTTGACCCTTGCTTCTGTTGATAATCTCTGACCGGTGCTGCAGGAGATATATGGAAAAAGATGAAAGCGGAGGAGAGTGGAGCGGCGCTTTTGATGGCCCAAGGGTCAGACTGCATCATGCCTCACTTGATAAACTTCTGGGACTACAAAGCCAGAAGGAGTGTGAGGATTAGACAATAAAGTCAGGGGTGAAAGGTGCCTTTAATTCATCTATATTCTTTTATCTAATAGCATGCAGCATTATATTATACTGTCTTTTTACATTTCACTGCCATTTTTTCTGTTGCAGTCACAGTTATATGTATAACAGAAAGAGGAAAGGGTGTTATAGTAGAGACGTTGAAAGTTTAAATTTGTAAGATTCTGCAAATATTTTGATTTAAAACAGTCAAATGAACTAAACTTACCAACAAAATGGGTAGGGAAATTGCCCCTTTGCTAAGCCCCTAGGTCCCTTAGTTACTGTTGCTATGTCTATCAAATGTTTGCATCTGGTGAGAGAAATATGGATTAACTATAAAAGGATAAAGACACACCAAACATTTTTTTTTTATAATTAAATGTTTAATTTCTTCTGCCAACATGTTTGAAGTGTGGGAACACTAAAAAGCGCAGCACACACACACGCACACACAAAACGTGACTCAGAACTGTACATTTCACCACACTGCTCAGTCAAACAGCATGCGAGATGCTGGACACCATCGTTATTGTAGTTTTTGCAATTCTTACAGTTATGATACTTTCTATCTTACTTGTCTCTCTCTGACTCACTTTATACGGTCTCTTCTTCCTCCCGCCGTCTTTCCCTTATGTGTAACTCATTCACAACAGTTGCAACGTGCTTCAGAATTCACAGATTTGATTGGTTAAAGGCATCACATGAAAATATTTACAACACATTCAATTGGTCTATCAGTTTCCTGTGCTGCCAAACCAAAACAGTGAAAGTCAAAAAAAAAAAGGGCAATGTTCTTGTACAGCAGGGTAAAGTCAATGTGTCATTTAGTTTTGCCCGCTGTTGTTGGCATCTTACCCTGGAACAAATAAAGGTGTTTTATTTATCACTGATGGATTCATGTGGTCTTCCAAATGGTTTCATCCATATCTGGCATCTCTCTTCTTTGGTTTTCAGCTTAGGGAAGGTGAAATATTCAACACCCCTCTCCAGACTTTTTGGGTATCAACTGTCAGACTTCCTTAGGGGTGTACTATGTAGAGAGATTAGTATCTTAGCAAAGTATGTTGAGCAGAGATCAGTGTTGTCAGTGTTATAAAAGTTCTCTCTTAACCTGGCTTGATCACCATGGTAACTCATGCTGCAAACAAAACCTAGTCGGGACCAGGTTATGTTCCAAATTTCAGCTTCAACTCTACTATTAAAAGCTTTTGTCTTTCCATCATCTCTAGCCATGACAATATTTCTTTGTAAGATATAGATTCTGGCCTGAAAATATCGTTACATGTTATAGCTACAAGTCTACAAATCTGCAGAACCATACGGTTGTAGATCTAATTAGCTACAGCAGTGCAAATATGCATCTCACTGTGCATACAGACATGATGAATTTTCACCTCAGCAACTTTCTGACGTTCCTTTGTGCTCCACGTACACGTTTTGCTGTAATGTATTTTATTAATAAACTTAATAGCTCTCCATTATGAAAACCTGTTGATGATGAATGAAGAAGGCAACACGTAATCAGTTCATTTTGTGAGGAAAGGGGGTCAAATGATGCACACAATCTGTAGCAGAAGCTTGAGTTACCAAAGGTAGTTCATAACCATATGCATGATATGCATAATCTCTAACTAAAACTTCAGGGTTTGTCAAGCAATCGTTGGGGTTAGGCCTTTTCGCTATACTATGTACAAAATAACTGATGTAGACATTGGTTTGTTTTTCGTCAAACTAGATAAGAAACAGTAACGGAACCTTCAAAAAAATCTGCCTCTACGAATATGTGGTAGAAATGTGTTTGTTCGGTTGAATAATTTTGTGAGAAAATATTCACACAGGCTCAGTCTTATAACAGTTCAAACTCTCATGAAATGCCGTTCTTTTTTTGATTGACAATTCGTCTGGAATTTATATTCCTTTGAACTCTGCAATATCACTGAAAGCAGATTTATAGCAACAGTAAATCATCTGGGGCTCCATCATTAAGGCTTATTCCTCCGCTGATATAGATCCCATAGAATCTGGGTGGTGTTTATGGTATATAGTTCTTGTCCTTCATCTTGTCCTTCATTGTGCAACCCTGTTCTGAAGAGAAGGTCAATGTCGGCATCCTGAGCACTGTGTCATGTGAATGACGGCTTGTACACATTCAGGGAATTCACAATTGAGTTAATCAAATTCAACCTTTTAAAAGGTTGAACTGAGTTAAATCTAATTTATTTCAACCTTTTAAAAATGATGCAAATGAAAAGTACATCTAAAAAAAAGGAACTTGACATTTTGCAAAATAATTGACTATCTTGAGTAAAGAAATGAGAAATAATTACCACTCAGATTTTTCCCATAAATATGAAGCCGTAACTCAAGAGTAGGTCAGTGAATCTTAGCACACTCAAATAAAGAATCTGACTTGGAAACCCAGTGGACCAGGAATTATGTGGGTTACAAGTTTGTCATTTCCCCATTATAACAGAATGACTGAGAGGATTCTGGCTGAATTAAACTGAACACCTTACAAGGTTGCTGTCAGGGGCTAAGATTTAAATGTAATACAAGCCATGATTTAGATGCTCCAGTCCACGTCTGTGGCCTACAGCCAAGTGATACATCACACTGAGATGCAAAGAAAGTAAAATGTCAGCCCAAACTTCTTCACTATGAGAACTGCTTTTCTTGGGCGACAAAGAAAGCTGAACACTCTCCGGAGAGGAGATCTGTGATCAAGGTTAATGCCCCTCATCGCGCTCAGTGATTCACAACACTGTTATTGACAAAAGTTATCAAGTCATTTTCTTGACTAATGGCCACTTCCCCTCCCCGAGGAGAAAGCAAGTCTGTGGCGAATGCATGTGCCTCTGCCATCTTCAGGGGTGCAACTTGGATCTGATTAATTTATTCAAACGCCCCAACTGCCTTGGTTAATCATCTCATTGAAAACCTTTGAACTAACATACATCCTCCTAATCAGTGTGATGAAAAGTATTCACAGAAACAAGAATCTGAAAAATGACTGAAACAGAAAGAAAACATCTGAATTGTATGGTTCTTATATATGGTACAGTTGGCATTATTTGTAGTTTTCACATGTCACAGAGGTTCTGTTAGCATCACAATGTATAACTGATTTAATTTAAAATGATTCTCTTCTGCACATTCTTGAGAAGATACCAAGTGGTTGACTAGTTTCTCTGCAGAGAAAGGAAGATTCACTTCACTTCTCAAAGTGACTCGACTTTCTGAATGCATTGAGCTTGAACATCATAAGTGGATCATGCAAATCAATTGCTGCCTTGTCACTTTTAAAGATGGAGCATGGTGGCTCTCACTGGTGGGCCATGTGAGAATTCCTGAACAGTTACTTAACTGTTCACCCAGGAAGAGAAGTGTTAATTATACTTCCACTGTGTCTGGAGAATTTCTATGACTATAGCTTGTACCTGTCAAAACTGCTCCAATAAAGTTGCATTAGCCGTGACAGCAAATGACTCACAGCTAAGAACAGAACAAGAACAGAGTGCATATAATTGTGACAGAAAAATCTCCATGGGCATGGGATATCTCAAAATCGACCTTAGAGATCTTCATTAAAAAAAAAAAAAAATAGTATTTAGACTTTTAGGAACAAATTTTGGGACATACCAGATCCAGATGTAGATCCTCAATCTGGATCTGTATCACTTTTAAACATGGAAGCAACACAAAAACTAATAAGATTTTTATGAATCCAAGAAATAAATGTTACAGTTTTTGGAGAGACCTGGAGCTAATCTGGATTTTAATCCTGGATCCACGTACATTTAATTTACCTGCAAACTAACCCTGGCAGGTTAGTTTTACTTGATTTTTTTTTTTTCTAGGCCAATTTCAGGTGGGTGGTAGTGAGCACTTTTTCAAGGTATCTGCTGGTTTAAGTCAATGAGAACCCACTTAGAACCCACCAGTAGGTGGATTTTCCATATTGTTCATAGAAAAATATTGATTTATGCAATGTTTGGCATTTCTGTGAGAAACAGATTGCAAATATTGTAATGTTGTTTTCATATCAATTAAAACAGCGTCATCTTCATTTCAAAGGCCAGTTGTCTTTTGTCATTTTCAAGCTCTGGCACTGAAAGGGAAATCTAAATCCCGCCTACAAAGCTGTGATTAGCTCTATAACTTTTCCAACTGGGGAATATCCAAATAGGGGGAAACTGGGGAAGCTGTCAACAATCACAAGCCAGATTTTAAATCACTCCGATAAAGACAATTCAAAATCTGGCTGTATAAATTTATGACTATTTAGTGAAACTTTGTTTTCTTCATGGAAGACATAATTATGATTTATGAGATTTGATTTTCCTGCTATAGTACATTTCAAATGATGAAAGGACTTCAGGCTTATCTGTGAAAAACCAACAGTTGTGCTTTGTTCTGCTGCAGCCTGCCTAAGTTAACAGATGCATTGCGGCCTGAAGCTCACATCTCTCTCCCAAAAGGCTGTACTATATATCAGTATAAATATTGTATGACCTGTGTTATTTGGCCTGAAGATAGGCAGCTTATAGTAATGTTGAGAAATTTCTGGCCTCACCATTGATTTGTATCACGACAGAAGGGTGAGGCCTCATTTTGACCCTAAAACTGTATTTTTCTTTTCTCACATTCCACTAGCAGAGTCTATTAATTAGAGGTCAGCTGTAAGTATTTATAGTGCTGATTTCTTTTCTTGCAGATGCTATTCTAGGAGATGGTATTAAGTCCAAGGTCCTCATTTTCCCACAAGACACAAATTCTTACTTACTCAAAATCCACTGATGATACTGTACATAAATCCAGTTTACTTTTTTCCCACTAATCTTTCAGCTACTTTTTTAGATGTAACATCTGACAACTATTGGAGAGTGTAAAACATGGACTCTTCAGTTTGCTTTATTAGATCTGTGAGTGCATGCTGAAGTTATACTTTGTGCTGATAGGAAAGTAAGGACCACCAGATGAAATGGACTCAAAGTCCACCCTGAGGGTGCAGTGCTGTTCATTGGTCATTGTCATCCACTGAGGTTTCATTTTCCTTCCTGCCTTTTTTATAGTTCAGTTACCCTCTGTGGCCTCTTCGGCACAGAGAACAATTCTGAGACAGTGTGATAAATATGATGCCAGATGATTGAATATAAAAAACTTTTTTAATGTGCTATTATGGAACTTGCAATTGCTTTGTGAGATTCTTCAGATGCAATGTGAGAAAAACTTAACATATTGCTCATTCAATTTTCAATCGGGCAAGCAGGAGGGAGGAGGTTAAAGTAGGCAGAGTGGTCATCCAATAATTGGCAGGATAGTGGTTCAAATCCTGACCTCTGAAGTCTGTTTGTCAAAGTGTCCATGGGCAGAATACTGATCCCCAAATTGCTCCAGATGCGGTGCCACTGTTGTGTGACTGTTCTTTGAAAGGTTAACACTCTATGTGAGCACTTTGAGTGGTTGTTAGACTAAAAACCAACTAAAAAACGACCTGCCTGATACTGCACCAAAACAGCTTCGATCTGTCAGGACATGGATGTGGGACTTCTGAGGCTGTCCTGTGGTACCTGCTACTAGAACCTTAGCAGTGGATCATTTGGGTATTGCTGGGTGAAACCTCTTTTCAGTGTCCATGGAGATTCCCAACGGAACGTTATTCATTTCACTTGTTAGATGTTTTAATAATAATAATACTAACATCAGCAACAACAACAATAATACTGCTATGGCTAATAATAATAATATCAAACTGCATTTATAAAGCACTTTTTATACAAGTCATGCTGCTCAAAGTGCTTTACAACAAATAATTTAATAGATTACTTACAATTCACATAACACCTGCATAATAAGCTTTGTTTATTTTCCTATTTTAGGTAATTTTTATTGTTTATCTAAAATGAACTCTGTCTCCTCAAAATAAAAAAGTTATAAACATACAGTTATATATACAGTATGAACGTAATTTGCAGCATCAAATGAGAGGCAAAAGTAACTGTAATGGCCCAATTAAAATGCAGATTAGTTTAAAACATTCAAAATTTTAATTAATATTATCTGACAGTGAAGAGATGGCTGTGCTCTGTCATCTAGCGCTCCACTGTTTCTGTACCCAAGTTGGTTTCCAGCTGTATTCAGACTGCAGAGCCTGGTCAAGCTGAGCCCAACTACCCACGATGATGCTCCTTGTAAAATGAGGTCGCACACAAGACAGACTTCAGTGAGCTTATTCCCCCACTGATAAACTAGCAATCACTATCCTTACAAATTAAGAAAATTATAAAGTGCAAAATAAGTCAAGCAGACAGTCTTGTGACAGCAACTGGCAGTTTAAGCAGATTTTGGTGGCCAAACGTCGAAGATCAAGGACACTGAAAAGACCAAAAAGCATGTTTTTTTTGGCCATTACTCCAGAAAGAATTAAAATATAGAGGTCCAAGTGTTGTCATTTTGTAGCTGACATCTTTGGCTACAGATAATTAACTTTGGGGTTTTGTAGGTAAAAGGTCAAGGTCACCGAAAGGTCAACATTTTTGGGTCATATACTATACAGATTTTTTTTTGTAACTAAAGCCAGGGTCCATCACATAGCAAGAAAAAACTGGCTCTGCGATTCGTGTTTCACTTGCCACAATATGATCTCTTATTGCACCAAATGACCTTGATGTAAAAATCACACCTAGGAATGCCCAAAACAATTATTGATACCACAGTTCAGTAGAAGCTGAATTATAAGCTCAGAGAAGAAAATTAGGGGGGGACCTTAAATGGTAAACATTTACTGCTGGAGAGCACAAAAGGAATTTAGCTGTGGTGGTGGAGGTTTGTACTGTCCGAGTGCCCTTTAGTTTGAAATCAAAATAATAACATTGTACATCATAGATAATGTGAAACAATCTGGGAAGTCACAAACCATATCCACTTAACAATTATTGAATATGTTATTGAATTTAATTTTTTTCCATAATAAATTCTAAAACTGTATTCTTGAATAACTGAAAATCATTTCCATAAACCACCGATTTGACCATACTATGAATAAACCTAAAACCAGCTAGGGAGGCAGAGTGCTGCAGTGATGCATTCTCACAACAAATGTGAATGTCTACTTTTTACATTTAGATCCTACAGTACTAACATAAAGTAAACTCGTCACTACACCGACGGCACTTTGGCTTTGCTGCTACATCCTTTGACAAGCGAAAACAAGTATGCCCCATCCATTCCAAATTAATACATTTTTTACAGAACATCAAGGCAGAATAACATTATAACATTACTTCCACAAGACACACTTCTGTGCCAAGAACTTTATGTGGAACAAACATGGTTTTCTTGTATTGCCTGATATTACAATAGCTCAATGGTGGCGAGCTATTTGATTGAATTAACACATAAGGAATGACAAGAGGAAGCAAAGAGGAAGCAAAGAGGAAAAAAAGAAGACTTACCCATAAGAATATGTCTGTTTATCTCTGTTAGCCCTCTTCTGTACTCCTATATTGGCCAGGGTATTTCCCTGACTTCTGCCAAGTTCATACTGGGACACACTCCAGTCCCACAGCACCACGAAAAGGATTAGAAAGTAAACATGTTCTTTGTGCATGTGTGTGTGTGTGTGTGATTGGAAAGATTGAAGAGGGACATCAATTTCATGGAGGTTTCTTTTCTTTTAGGTTCTTAACAGTCCTCTCTCACTTCCCCACTGTGTTATTAGAAACAGCCACAAAGTCAGACAGGAAGAAAAGTCCTATAACTCAAATTGCCACCAACAGAATACATCTCAAACTGAACGTGATCAGATAAACGGAGGACATTACCATTTCTATTACAGCTATTTTCCCTCCAGCAAAGCATTCCATCGTTCATCTCCATGGAAATAATTTATTTTTTCTAGCCAGTAAAATAAGGGTGCTTTGCTATTGATTTGACCAAAAAAAAGGAAAAAAAAAAAAAAAAGAGTACATTAATTATTCATTGAACATGTCTGTCAAGAACTTGTTTGCATGCATACCTGTGAGTCTCACTCTCCCTGTCTGGCAAGAGTATACATTAGAGTCAGAGAAGAAGCGGAGGAGCCAATGCTGAATGGGAGGTCCACCTCAGTCTTATGCTCCATTAGCAGTCAGTGTGTAATAGCATGGGTGGACATGTGTTTGGCGTAGATAACAGAGAAGTGGCTGAGACTGTGACAGAGGGAGACAGCCCTAACCGACTGGCCCTGATGTTCCAGCACCAGTGACATGCTGGTGCTTGTTCTCTCACACTCGCTTCCTCTCCCCTTGACAATCAGTCCTTTTCAAATACCTGTAGGTATGACAGAGCCAGAGTGAAAGTGAGTCAAGAAAGCTCTTTGGGCTGGAAATTATCTTGTTGTATGGTACTTATTAGGCCAGGCTCTGAGTAATTGATTTAACAACTATATGCAGATCTTTAACTCATTCACCCCAGAGGGGATTCTGGGACAACTGGATTATGCAAACTGCACTGAGGCCTCTCTTTATTCACAATGAATCTTATTCATATTAGATTTCTGTTGTGCCATTGTTCTTGACAACATGCCCACATGGATGCGCTAAAATATTGAGCCTAAATATTTATGATGTGGTTGTTTAATCTGGAAAATCATAAAATTAAAATATGGGTTGCCTGAGGGGACAGTAAAAATGTTTGCAGTTCAGATGGGTTTCATTTCAATTGCTGTATAAACTGCCTCCATAAGTCAGCAAAGGTGATTTTAGTGCCTTATTTGTATAAAAATTTGACATTTCTGACAGTCCACATGGAAAGAAAAGGCCACCTGTGCTGACTTTCAAAAAGAAATTACTCAGTAATCAAGGCGGAATAATTTCAGGTTGTCAGGGTCAAAATGTGAACAGGCACAGCAGGTATTCAACAAGAAAGACCACAACCCATTTTTCAATAAAATGGAGAGCCATTTGATATGTTAAACTTGTACTGTGGAACCCCCCCCCAACTGAAAACATGAACACTGTTGATGTGCTAGCCTAACAATCTTTATTCAATGTTTTATTTAATGAAATCTTCTTTCCAAGAACATAAAAAAAAAAAATCTTACCCTATATAGAGAGATTTATTTGGAAAGAACTTTATATAACAGCACTGCACCTTTAACATAAAATTAAATGACTGCCTGTATTGTGAAATGACAGCACCACCAATACCAATAAGGTGGTCCGCGCCACACTGCAGCTTTCATTGCACTGTTTGATGGATCAATGTGGCTGAGTCTCGGGGGCTCTTAACATGGACAGCTCTGAGCTCCTGAGCTCAGAAAACCACCCCTGCCAAGATATTGCAAAAAGCCAAGGTAAACATGTAGCTGGGGGAGATTTGAGCATCTCACAACCCAAAGATACAGATAAGTTTTTTTCAGGAGTTGGCACAACCAGAGATTAAAAGTGAATTACTGGACAGGAAAAAAGGTCGTATTGGGACTGTCATGATGGTCTGTGTCTTTGGTAAAGAAAAAATAACAGGTAATATTTGATGTACACGGGAGCTATAAGTGATTCATCCGAAATTTAATTTCTGTAGAGGTCATCCAATACTTAAAATTGATTCTGATTTTTGGTTTTCTACTGGTCAAAATAGTTTCACGTCACTTTAATTGCTTATAATAGCCAAATGGAAAAAAAATGACCAATTTCCATAAAATTTAGATTTTTAGATTTAGATTTAGATTTTTTGTTGAAGATGTACCGATTCTAAAAGTGAATGCAATAATAGATAATACAATTTTAACTAGACTGTATTGTCAGTTTAAATTTAAGGAAATGCAGGGACAAACAGAAGACAAACAAATCTCAGTTTGAAATAAAATCGAGAAATCTGAGACCTCAAAACAATTTTTTTACATTCTAAGTATTCCTCATTTAGCAGAGACACACCACAGCTTGTTGGTCAATGAGGTGTCAAGCAACAGCCATTAAAACATCTTAGCGCTCATCTTTTTGCATCATACTATACATTTTTGCCATACACCTCCAACAGTGTAAATGTATAATTTAGAAATCTGCTGTAAAGTGCATACATATTATATATACACTGGTACTGAATAGCCTCAATTCTTCTTAGAGATAATTATATAGAGTAACAAAGTTTCATTACAGTCAACTTCTATGTATTGGCACAATACAAGAGTAACTACAGGTGTTAAATCACTGTACAGTAATTACAGCAATAGTAGGTCTTTAGTAACTGATAACTATAAATGCTGATTTTCTCACTAAACTCAACAAGGAGATTAGCCAGCAAAAGTTCTCTCATTACTGGCACATTACCCATGTGTGCCAGTAAATGAAGTTCTGTGGCAGCAAGTTATGCCCTTCTCGATTATGATTCTATTTTCCCTGACCAAACTACTCTTACTCTTTAGGGGAAGTCAATCCTAATCCATAAATAAATCCTTTTTCTATATACCTTCTGTGTTACTGTCTGTCAGAGGAAGATGAACAAGTCTTCTATGAAATGTGGCAGTAAGTATAGGCTTTATTTCTGTCAGATTTTCATATCACAGATGTCATCCTTAAATCTATTGCTCTCTGCTGCATCTGCACCACAGTGGCACTGACAGAAAGGCAGCAATACAATGTTTATTGAGAGCCAAGGTCCCTACTTATAATTAGATTACAACCTTGCAGGTCTTCTTTCATTGTTGTTTCTGAA
The DNA here is from genome assembly GCA_001698575.1 of Mola mola. Classification (NCBI taxonomy): domain Eukaryota; kingdom Metazoa; phylum Chordata; class Actinopteri; order Tetraodontiformes; family Molidae; genus Mola; species Mola mola. The sequence goes on from KV751334.1 coordinate 1,972,853, forward strand.
AAAAACCTTGTAAGATGAGGTTTTTATTGATGATAGCGGCATGTTGTTCTGTCATTCAGCCCAGCCCACTGATCTATACTGAAATATTGCAATGTCTCACTGTATTAGATGAATTGCCTTTAAAAATGCCACAGATGTTCAAAGTCCATAATATATATACAGTATATATATATTTACAGTGACACTAGTTAGTTCCATTCAGGTGAAAACACCTCTGAGACAGTACAGTGACATAACAGCAGGGTGCAAGATGCAGGCAGGTACATCTTACTTGGAGCGCCATAACCAAGTGGCTGCCTTTATATACAGGGACATCTGTGCCGAGTATGGGGTGGAGTTTCAAGGGTCAAAGGTGATTGGGGACGACCGAGCTGAGATCCTGTGGGACTTCCAGATCCAGACCGATAAGATGGTGGTAACTAATCAACCAGATATCGTGGTGACAAACAGGAGAAGAAGTAGAAAGTGGTAGATGTTGCAAACCCATGTGACAGCAACATCAGGAACAAGAGAAGCTTGAGAAATACCAAAGGTCTGAAAGAGGAGCTGGAAAGGATGTTGGGAGTAAAGTGTCAGTGGTACCCATAGGGATAAGAGCACTCGGGGCTGTAACCCCCAAGCCGGGAGAGTGGCTCCAACAAATCCCAGGAACATCTGAGATCTCAGCGCAATCCTAGGAAGAGCTAAGATACCCTCAGACTCCCAGGCCTGTGGTAGAGGACCCGAGTGCGGAATCCTGCCTGCATCTTCTACCCTGCTGTCATGTGCTTCACTGTCTCAGGGGCATCTTTGCACAGTCTGCACATCTGGTCCTGTCTGGCGTGGTAGACCCCGGCCTCTATCGATCTTGTGTACAAGGCTCGTTCTTGTGCTGCCATGATCAGTGCCTCTGTGCTGTCTTTGAGACCAGCCTTTTCCAGCCGCTGGTATCTTTTCTTTATATCAGCCAATTCCTCTATCTGTCGGTGGTACATCCTGTGCAGTTGCTTGTCCCTCCATGATCGTCTCTCTTCTTCTTCCTTTTCCTCACTGGGTTTCTGCTGCCCGAGGCATTCACTCAGCAGGTCATGATTGGGGGCCATCTTCCTGATGTATTCCTGGACCTTGGTTGTTTCATCTTGGATAGTGGCTCTGACACTCACTTATTCTCGGCCTCCCTCTTTCCGGTTTGTGTACAGCCTCAGGGTGCTGCACTTGGGCTGAAAACCTCCATGCATGGTGAGGAGCTTCCTTGTCTTGATATCTGTGGCATCTATCTCCTCCTTTGGCCAGGTTATTATACCAGCAGGGTATCTGTTGACGGGCAGGGCATAGATGTTGATGGCTCGGATATTATTCTGACCATTCAGCTGACTTCTCAGGACCTCCCTTTCTCTACATAGGTATTTAGCTGTTGCTGACTTCCTTGCGGCCTCTTCATGATTCTCATTTGCCTTCAGAATCCCAAGGTATTTGTAGCTGTCCTGAACATTGGCTATGTTGCCTTCTGGTAGTTCAACCCCTTCAGCTGTTATCATCTTGCCCCTCTTTAATATCATCCGGTGACACTTGTCCTGCCTGAATGACCTGTCGATGTCAGTGCTGTAGCTCCTGGTGATCTGGATCAGTGAGTCGATGTCTCGCTCACTCTTCGCATACAGCTTGATGTCATGCATGTAGAGGAGGTGACTGATCGTTGTTCCATTTCTGAACTGGTATCCAAGGACACTCTTTGTGATCTGGCTGAGGGGTTTCAGGCCAATGATGTACAGCAGGGGGTATAGGGCATCTCTTTGGTTTTTGCCGCACTTGATTCTAACTTGGGCAATTGGCCTTGAATTGGCTTCCAGAGTAGTCTTCCACAGCCCCATCGAGTTCTTGATGAAGGCTCTTAGTGTCCCGTTGATCTTGTATAGCTCCAAGCATTCCAGTATCCATGTATGTGGCATTGAGTCGTAGGTTTTCTTGTAGTCAATCCAGGCAGTGCACAGGTTGGTCTTCCTGGTCTTACAGTTTCTAGAGACTGCCCTGTCCAGCAGTAGCTTCTATTTGGCTCCTCTGATATCACTACCAAACCCTTTCTGGGCCCTGCTCATATATTGAGCTATGTGCCTACTCATCTTGGCCGCAATGATGTCTGACAGGTGCTTCCATGTCGTGCAGAAGCAGGTTATCGGCTGGTAGTTGGATGAAATACATATATATATATATATACCTCCAGCAAATGAAAGCATTTTTCACTTTGTAATTCAAATGCCATAGTTTGTGCTCCCTGCATCTTTAACTTGGGAGTCCAATCTGGATGTGTCAGAAAAAGCAAATCAGAAAGCCGAGTGGGCGTGTGGCAGAGCAGAGGGACAAAGATAATGGGCTTTTAGAAAAATTACACCCTGAATTTTTTTTATGCTTGCCAGTGATCTGATTTCGAATAACTTGGACTTTTATCAAAAGCTTTATAATAATATTTTTACCATTATGGAATAAGTTTTTGCAACTTTGCAACTGTAACTATAAAATTTGCTTTTTTTTCCCCGTAGCCATGTAAACAAGACCCTCACTTTCATAATGCTTATCAAAAGTTTTCATGGAGAAACTAATAACTGAATTTAGTGTTGCCCTTCAGTGGAGTTTGAACTCGATTCAAGACAGCATTAAATTTGCATATTCAATTTGAAATAACGTGTAGTACTTAATCAAATATATTAAAAACTAAAAGTTTGAGGGTTATCCATAATCCATAATCACACTGCGCTTGCTGGGAGGGGAGGAACTCTGTTCTGAGTGGAATTTTTCATACATGCTCAAAGACTAACTGAATCTCAAACACTAAGACAGCTGTTGCCTTCTAACTTTGCAAAGTGAAATCTTGCTTTTAATGTTGAAAGTCCTTATCATTTGGCCAGTATTCTTAAAATATTGATATTGTGCTGATATGATCTTCATGGCTTATGAAAATTTCAGGTTTGCTGTTTGTTCGCAGTCAGAGCAGTAATTTGATTTCTGGGATATTCATGTCACCAAAGCAGTCAAGAACTACATTTGTCAACCTCAGAGTATATGAATCTATAAAATGAGTGCGTAAGAAAAGCAGCCTAAAGTCAGTAAGACAGCCAGAGATCTCACCCTTGTCAATGCAATGCCCTTTCATCTGACATGAATGCATTGCAATGCTGTGCAAGAAAGTAGTCACATTGCTGAAAAAAAAAGTTCAATTTATCAGAAAATTATAATGTAATATAATTGAACAAATTCAACCATTTTACATAGCTCAATTAAATTGTAATTAAACATTAAAATGCTGTATATATATATAGTATATGTATATAGTTGAGGACAGACAAGGAGGCTAATAAATGTCCTTCTACATAACGGTTAAATAAACATTATTTATAGCAGAGGGCCTGGGCAGTTGAAATGTTTGTATCTCAACTGCTATTTTAAAATTATATGATAAGATCCTCTAAAGGGGCTGTGAGATGTTAAAGCTTTGCACAGTGGTGCACCAGTTGATCCACTTCTGAACCAAATCATCTTGCACAGTGTTAATATGCTGGGTGCCCCTTCTCAAAACTGGCAAAAGCCATCAATCACGTCTCCCGTCCAGATGGAAGGATTCACACAAATGGGAGAGGAATGAAACAAAAATAAGAGAAAGACAGTCTTGTGAGTCTTGGAAGGAGGATGATGTGATTTCTGGACAGAGAGTGGGGCACAGCACAGATGTTAGGGATTAGCAGGTATAGGCCACATATATGAAATTATTTGCTGATGGTTATTTTTCTTCTTCTTCACTTGCACTTGGGGAGAATGATAAGCTGTTGCCTTCTTAAACCTCTTGATATTTAATTAAAACCTAACAGGGTGAGGCCCATTCCTGCCGTTACTGAAAGGTTTTTTTGTTTCTCCAGCAATACATACACTTTCTATTTTCAAATTTGAAGGGCTTCATGTGCTTGTATTAGGTGGCCAAGACTACAGTGTGCATGACATATATTACCATGCGGCAAGGCACACGATGCAGTCTCATCATTATGTCAAACAAAATCACAGGTCCACCACACTCAGTGATTCATTCATCACCTCACCCTGTCCTCCCTGGCCTCCAACCGTTTCCTCTTTGTTTACTCGCGGTTCTCTATTGGAGATTCATCCAATCAATGAAATTGCAGGTGATTGTTTGTCTCAATTCAATGTCTCCTTACAATCACTGCTATGATCAACGGGCCATTGCACTCCCTGCTCCCCCTCTCACACCAAAGGATTATCCATGCATTTTTGTGATTTCTTTTGTGCGTATTGATTTCCCTTATTATTTCTTCAGTATTTACCATTTTTTGTATCTTATTGCAATTTATGTTAGCCATTGCTGATTATTTTTTTGAACAAGTCATACTTAAAAATAATGTTCAATAATTCAAAATCTCATTTCTCATCAGCTGCCTCTGCTGTCTTGTATTTGATATGCAGTAGAAAAACGAGGCCTTTGTCTTTTAGAAACGTTGCATTAAGTACTACATTTGTGTCTTATTAATTCTTTGTTTAGACTGTAAAGAGCAAATTATTAGTTGTTTTAACACATTGACATCAACTGGTGTTTTTAATTTCAGTAAACTTTAGAGATACGTTAAGACACTATACTTTTTAAAGGTAAAACAACTGATTAGTTTTCACAGTGTAGATTTAAGAAACAAAAGAATTTGACCATCACCTTTCAGATGTAAAAAGTTCAATTTATCAGAAAATTATAATGTAATATAATTGAACAAATTCAACCATTTTACATAGCTCAATTAAATTGTAATTAAACATTAAAATGCTGTATATATATATAGTATATGTATATAGTTGAGGACAGACAAGGAGGCTAATAAATGTCCTTCTACATAACGGTTAAATAAACATTATTTATAGCAGAGGGCCTGGGCAGTTGAAATGTTTGTATCTCAACTGCTATTTTAAAATTATATGATAAGATCCTCTAAAGGGGCTGTGAGATGTTAAAGCTTTGCACAGTGGTGCACCAGTTGATCCACTTCTGAACCAAATCATCTTGCACAGTGTTAATATGCTGGGTGCCCCTTCTCAAAACTGGCAAAAGCCATCAATCACGTCTCCCGTCCAGATGGAAGGATTCACACAAATGGGAGAGGAATGAAACAAAAATAAGAGAAAGACAGTCTTGTGAGTCTTGGAAGGAGGATGATGTGATTTCTGGACAGAGAGTGGGGCACAGCACAGATGTTAGGGATTAGCAGGTATAGGCCACATATATGAAATTATTTGCTGATGGTTATTTTTCTTCTTCTTCACTTGCACTTGGGGAGAATGATAAGCTGTTGCCTTCTTAAACCTCTTGATATTTAATTAAAACCTAACAGGGTGAGGCCCATTCCTGCCGTTACTGAAAGGTTTTTTTGTTTCTCCAGCAATACATACACTTTCTATTTTCAAATTTGAAGGGCTTCATGTGCTTGTATTAGGTGGCCAAGACTACAGTGTGCATGACATATATTACCATGCGGCAAGGCACACGATGCAGTCTCATCATTATGTCAAACAAAATCACAGGTCCACCACACTCAGTGATTCATTCATCACCTCACCCTGTCCTCCCTGGCCTCCAACCGTTTCCTCTTTGTTTACTCGCGGTTCTCTATTGGAGATTCATCCAATCAATGAAATTGCAGGTGATTGTTTGTCTCAATTCAATGTCTCCTTACAATCACTGCTATGATCAACGGGCCATTGCACTCCCCGCTCCCCCTCTCACACCAAAGGATTTGGCCTCCAACCGTTTCCTCTTTGTTTACTCGCGGTTCTCTATTGGAGATTCATCCAATCAATGAAATTGCAGGTGATTGTTTGTCTCAATTCAATGTCTCCTTACAATCACTGCTATGATCAACGGGCCATTGCACTCCCCGCTCCCCCTCTCACACCAAAGGATTATCCATGCATTTTTGTGATTTCTTTTGTGCGTATTGATTTCCCTTATTATTTCTTCAGTATTTACCATTTTTTGTATCTTATTGCAATTTATGTTAGCCATTGCTGATTATTTTTTTGAACAAGTCATACTTAAAAATAATGTTCAATAATTCAAAATCTCATTTCTCATCAGCTGCCTCTGCTGTCTTGTATTTGATATGCAGTAGAAAAACGAGGCCTTTGTCTTTTAGAAACGCTGCATTAAGTACTACATTTGTGTCTTATTAATTCTTTGTTTAGACTGTAAAGAGCAAATTATTAGTTGTTTTAACACATTGACATCAACTGGTGTTTTTAATTTCAGTAAACTTTAGAGATACGTTAAGACACTATACTTTTTAAAGGTAAAACAACTGATTAGTTTTCACAGTGTAGATTTAAGAAACAAAAGAATTTGACCATCACCTTTCAGATGTTTCATGATGAGTCAATGAGCTTTGCGGGAAAAATAATAGTTGGTTTTGTTGGTCATGGGTCAGCAAAAAATTTCTGACTGAATAAAAACAGATTTTTGAAAGCAGTAATTGAGCTAAATATCTCCAAAGCGAGGGTGTAAATCAGTCAGATATGTCTTTGTGAGCTAAAAAAAAACAAAACAAAAAAACCAAAATAATGTTATATCAGCAACATTGATTGTGTGTGATTTATTTTCTGCTGTATTTGCAAATCCTCATTAGATTCTTAAATAAAGATGAACTTTGATGCCAAAGACAGCTACCCGGGGCTCTGCCTGAATTTTCCTCCAGCATGCTGACAGGCGGCTAATCCTTCCCTCTCATATCAGCTTCTTCTGAAATCGCAGCTTAGTTTGCATCAAGCCTGGACGCTTGATGGTAATGAGCTTGGCATTTTCAGAGCTATACTGATACTGGCTGTAGTCCATAAAACTGAGTAATTGTAACTTTTCCCTCAAATATCCCTAACATACTGTGAAGGTAGCACAAGAGACTCATACAATCTCTGTTTACTGTTCTTTGTAAAATTAAACCCATGATGTTGAAACTGCTAATGGCTTTACAAACCTATGATATAAGCATCTAATTATCTCATTGGAGATATGTAATAGTAATAGTAAGTAATAGTAAGTGGCTGGAGCATACTGACAGGCTGTGAATGTGCATCCTTCCTGCTGTGCCTCCCCACCCCCGACTCTAAAAACTGCTCTTTGATACTGAAACTCAACATGTACTTGAAAAGCGTGCTTTGTCTCTGCTTCTTTTGAGTGCCGGCCAGTGACTCTGCCATGGTGCTGAACAATAGTGATGGCCTGAGCGGTGCTGATAGATGGCATGGCTACGGAAGGCCAGGCGCTGTATCTCGCCTCAGCTCCCCACAGATGCAACGTGACCATTTAGCCCAGGGGTATGGCTTCTAATGCGGCTATTAGAGCCGTCCGAAAGATTTCATTTGCTCATTTTATTCAGCTGTCGAGCACACGTGTGCACACACATATGCACAGGCAGAGCCATGTATGTACACACAACACAGTGGCCACTTAGACTGTAGGTCCATGAGAAGTGAGAGCTGGAATAATTGGAGCCTCACAAAAAAGTAAAACAATGAGACTAGGCTTGACAAAATAGTGTGTTCTTAAACATTAACAGAGAATCTGCCACATTTTACAGAAAGAGAGACTATTTTACAATTTTAGAGCAATGGCACTAAAGCAGATCGGCAGCAGATTTACTCCTGAGGCAGGATATGTTTTTAAGACCATAAACAGGTGCACGGTCAGATCCTGTGCACATTAATTACCTTTACTTGCGTAAGTAGAGCTTATAATTTTGTTTGCTTCCTCCAATGACGTTCACAGCTTTTTTGCGCACTCGCTTAAGTTATGCAGAGAAATGGGTTTTGTCAATGCTGAAAGACAAGACAGTGTTAGCAACTATACTGCTGGTCAGTATCAATAAAGCCTGATTTAAGGGCTATTATGGCAGCTGTTGTTTACATTGGCACAGGGCTTCGTCAAGTTTCACCATTTTAACAATCATTACAATTAATGAATAATATAACAATTTGCAAAAAAGATCCAATGCAATGGTTAATCTGCATATTTATGACCATCACTAGAGAGCCGAGTGTGAAGAGTTGGTCAGGAAGCACAGAGGAAGCAATTAAGGGCTTAAAGTCTCGTTCTTTGGGAGAACTTAGAGAGAAGTTGACATTCGCCAGGGAAATAGAGACCATCTCTACCTCAAAGCCTGCCTCAGTTATGACTATTAGTGGAAAAAAAAACCCAAAAAAACAAGTCCAGTGATACTCTAAAGTGTTTTAGACACATTGTAGACATTTCAATGTAATTATATACCACATACATTCTATTATAACTGTTCTCTGCTTTATCAGCATAATTAGGAAATACTGATTGGATATACCAACTTTTCCTAACAATGTAGGGTTACCAAGAGACAGCAGGAGACCCATCCGTTTTATATATTGACAACGAATCTGGATATATTAGGTTTTTTATTTTCTCATTAATTTTGGTAATAGAAACAACACGCCTTTAACATTCATCACTGAATAAACCAGTGCACTCTTTATTGCGTGTATGTCGAATTGTTATTGTGAAATTGTAAGTATCTTCTTGGCTGTAAGTCCTGAGGAGGTGGAGTCAGGCTATATCTTCTTAAATCTCAGACCTAGACCAAAAGCACATATGTCATGTACGTCAGGAAGCCATGATGGAGAGACCCTCCGTTGTCTCCAAACCAGCCAAAAAGGCTGGGGCAACAGACCCTCACAGACCTTCCCGATGTTCCTGACGTCCAGTCATCTGCTTGGTGTGACACGGGCCTAAGGAGGAAAACTCTTCATCAATTCATGTTCATCAATAATATTTAATGTTCATCTTGTATTCTCCTTTTCTCAAAATAGTCATATTTTCATATAGTAAGTGACATTGATACAAGCAATCAAAACACTGTTTCTTTGATATCTTTGAATTCAGCTGCACAATTTGGATGTAAAAGGATTGTTATCTAGATCACTTTAGTTCATTCAGTCAGAAACTGGCTAAGTTTAGAGTCACATCAAAATAAACAGATGAAATAAGGAATGTGGATTAGATACTTACAACCTCTGATAAATGTGTTTAGATTGTTTCCTGTCTCCTCTCCAAACCGTCATTCAGTTCTTTGTTGACTCACCGGCTGTAATGAGGAACACTCAGCCATGGCCAACCCAGGAGTCCAGTTAGCGTTTTGATTTATTGACATGCCTTGCTGGCCTTTGCTGTCACCAGCTCTGTGGCAAAAGCCAGACTGATACTTCATGTTTGCTTTCCATGCATTCTCTCCTTTAGTATCATCATATTGTCAGATATTTGTCATTTGCTTCTTCTATAGCAAAGGGGACACAGCTTTATCTTGCTTTAGAGAACACACGAACGCCCTCTGATGAAAATTGTGTTTTTGACCTTGTTACACATCATATGGTGTTTTTTTTATGCACTACGAAACACTCCAAAGTCATGGCTGAGGATTTTTGCTTTTGTTCTACATTCCACCAAAGACAGTCTGCAAAGAAACGAACTATGATAGCCCAGGTATTCGTCATAGAAAGCCTAATGAACCAATCCTGGTGGCTCGAGGCAGTGATTTTAATGTAAAAATGAATACTCTGATATATCAACAAGTAGCTCTTCCTCTTTTTTATATCTACATATATTCTCTACTTTATATTAAAAAAAATATGCATGTACATGTACAGAAACAGTTTAGACCTTTAAAGACTCATTGTTTTGTGTATATATACTACAACTTTTTTATTTTCACTGCCTCAGGGCACCATTGTGCAGTTAGATATGGAGATGAAACCAGTGCATATTTATGACCATAGTCAGTGTTTTTACTGTACTGACCTTCTGATACTGACAGGAAATGGGCACAAGACGATGTTACAGTCAGAGGGTTCACGATCGAGCAGTTACAGTCGTTCCCTCGGTGACTGTATCAGACAGAGTTGAACCCAAAATCAAGTCTAAGAGACAGTTCAAGGATCAGAGGTCACTCAAGTGTCAGTCTGCAGAATTGTGTTGCGAAATTATTTTCCTGAAAAAGATGCAACTTGTTCTTTTTTTTTACCCTTTTGGTATTCTTTGTCATTAATATTATTGTCATAATATCGCTATACAAAGTATTAAAAAAATGGAATAAAAAATGGTGAAATAAACAAATTATTGTTATCTGTAAATGTGTCTATATTATGACAGCAGCCTGTGAAGCTTACTGCAGTTTTTGACACACTTCACTCACGGGGGTTTCATTGACTGACATTTCTGATATACCTGTCATTTAGCCTGATTTTTTCTCAAAAGAGGCCTTACTGCTCTTCACACATATGCTTCAGCCATTTTGTTATATCCAATCATTGTCAGTCCCCTTTTAAAATATTTTCAATAACAGAAGAGCCTGAAAACACAAGTTTAACTCTCAAATGTTTCACTACTAGTTGATACTTGATGCTCAATCCCATGAATTTCATTTTTTGCTTTTCAGAAGTGCTCCTTCACTCTTGTTTAGACTTCAATTTGAGTGGATGTCTTAGTTGCACTGGCAAGATTTATGCTTTTGTTATGTCTTGGCTGAAGGAATAAAAGCATGATTATTTCCAAAGCTTATCTTTTCCTGTCTTTTATGATTACATATCCGTGCCAGTGCAAGTTCTGGCAACACTTATATGTTAAGAAGCCTTATCAGAGTTTCCTTTCAGCCCTACTAAGCCTTTTTGGAAGAATCTCTCTCTGCACCTGTCTCTCCCATGAGCCTGCTTCTCTGAAACGTTGATGATAATCGCTGATAGTACGACAGCACCACCACAATCTCTGGACATCCTGCTTCACTATGTTGACCAATTAGAGTGTGTTTTGGCAGCTTGTTATTGATAACTTTTTTGAGTTCTCCGTCCCTATTCGTTGACCTTCGTTTGTCCCTGAGCTCCCCAAACTGGTCTTACAAAATGACTCATAATGTACAGTATGACTCATAATCATGTAGCAGAGAGTTGGGAAATGTGTTATGACGGATAGCCAGTTTTTATTAACAGTGAAATAATAAACACACAGTCAAGGGTGTCTGACAGGAAAACATTAATGAATAATTATCCTCCAGATTTTCTAATTCAGTGAGTGTATGGGCCATATTTCCTATTCTTAGTCATATTATGCATCCCTGACTTTCCTTTTCTCGTTTTAAAGACTGCGGTGAATAAGGCCTCAGAGACCAAAGCCAAACAAAAAGAAATGCGAAATGAAAAGGTTTAAGTTGAATCATATAAGACAAACATTTCTGCTCTGTAAGTGAACAGAATCACACCCTTTACACCCTTCAGGGCACTTTGTTTTTCAATTTTACATAGACAGGAAGACCTTAGAGAAAAAAATGATGAAAGTTCCTTCCAAGGAATTCCGTTTTCATTTCTTTTCATCATCTCAAACTGCTGCCCTTGATGCTGTCAATTTATGAATGTTTACACATTTGTGAAAAAAGTGTGAATCGTGTGAATTTAAGAGCCCTTCGGTTTAAAGGCTTTTTCTTTTTATTTCCATATGCATTTACAGTGTAAATTACTTCTTGCAGGCCTTATTGATGAAATGTTAAAGGGGCAGCTACAGGACCTGACATGTTATAATGTGTTATTATACATAACTAAATGAGGGACTATTGTAACCAAATACACACATGATGAAGATATAACTCAACTAAGCATGAACTGTAACAGTTAAATTTTTTTTTCTTATAAATTCTATGACATTATGTTGTAAAATTTGTTGTCAAAGAAGAAAATTTCAAATTTAGTTTAGTATAAATAAAAAGCAAAATGTTGCACATGGTCCTGTTTACTACTGATTGTAAATAATCCATTATATTTGTCTGAGAGTTCAGAGTAGTTAAATTTGATAAGAAAACTGCAATACGTTCATTCTGTATTATACCCTCATGTTAGGCAGTGTTAATATAAAAGCAAAATACAGTATCAGTTTGTTTTTAATATCTACTGGATAAAAATGTAGAATACATTCCCATCACCGTCTATCATGTTGACATCATATTAAATTTGAAATATACAACCATCTGGGGAGACACACATAAAAACTAAACATATTTAAAAACTGTTTCATTATTTGCCTTTAGATGGGGAATCTAGTGTACTGAAACCCACTAATGAGCTTTTTTTTATTTTTTTCCGAAAGCTTATAGAATTTCCCAAAGCAAAAGTCCAAATGAAAACGGCAGCCGGTTTACACTGAGTTCAGTGTTCGCCTGTCATTGTTGTATGAGACACATCCGAGGCACGGCAGGGGGTAAAGCCAATACTAATGTGTATGCCAGTAGGGAATGCAAGGATGAATACCAACGAGGATGGGAGCAAAGACGTGTGAAAAGAAAGAGGTTGAAGTGTACCTGTTTCAATTATGTTGAGAAAGGTCAACTGTTATGATGACAGATTATTAAAGATGCAATGAGAGGCGCACGTTATTAAAAATCTGCACATCTACTAGCAATCATGAATACTAATGTTCGAAATGAAATATACTTCACGGGGCTATGTTGAAAATGAATCCGTTCACCCTCAAACATTTTTTTTCATGTTTTCTTGATGATTTTTATACTCTGAAGTCCTTTGACTTTGTCGCAACGAAATGAGTTGATATATCGGTCATACATCAGGCCTCAAAAGAACTCAGTGTTGTGGAGTCATGACCGAAGATGATTGTCTTGTTGTATTTTATCTATAGAAATATATATTTCTATATATGAGCTTATTGCTTATTAATGTATTAAACAATCATTTTCATTCATTTAATCTAAAAAAACACTAAAGCATAAAAAAATAATCCAAACGAAGACCAATGAGCTGATAGGAGGCATAAATTACCACATTACTGGGATGCAACTCTCACTTTCATCAGTTATCTTTATCTCATCCTTAGAAGCTGTAATTGAGTCTGACTTTGTGTGTTTATCTTACAACGATGGCTTACAATTGATGACAATAAGGGCTAATTTCAGCATTATTCTGTTAGCTGTTACTTATATTGTTTAGCACCGATTCAAGAGTGTTAAAGTCAGTCCTGGTTTTATGAATGTAAATAATTGGCATGAAACTTTTAAGGAATCATAAAAATCTATTTTTGTGCAAGTATGAGGATGTTCCTGGAATCTGCGGGAGCGACTATCCTAGTTTTGAAGTCACACCACCGAGTGCTCCTATCACCACTGGTACCACTGATGCATTTACTCCCCACATCCTTTCCAGCTCCTCTTTCAGCCGTTGGTATTTTTCAAGCTTATCATGTTCCTTCTTCCTAATGTCCCACAGGATCTTAGCTCAGTTGTTCTCAATTACTGTTGAAGGTGTTTTCCACTTCTATCCTGGAACCTCCAGCCCATACTCAGCACAGATGTTTCTGCAACCTATGCCGGGCAACTTGGTTGTGACGCTCCACGTATACTTTAACTGCACCAGGGGCATGAGGGGCATCTTTGCACTTTTTGCACATCTAGTCCTGTCTGGTGCGGTAGACCCCGGCCTTTATCGATCTTGTGATCAAGGCCTGTTCTTGTGCTGCCTTGATCAGTGCCTCTGTGCTGTCCCTGAGACCAGCCTTGTCCAGCCACTGATATCTTTTCTTGATATCAGCCACTTCCTCTATCGGTGGTACATCAGGTGCAGGCGTTTGTCCCTCCATGATGGTCTCTCATCTTCTTCCTTCTCCTCACTGGGTTTCTGCTGCCTGAAGCATTCACTTAGCAGGTCATCATTGGGGGCCATCTTGGATTGTGGTTCTGACGCTCACTAATCCTCAGCCTCCCCCTTTCCATATAGTGCACAGCATCAGGGTGCTGGACTTGGGATGAAACCCTCCATGTAGGGCGATGAGCTTCTTTATTAATATCTCTGCCCTCTCCCCAGCAGGGTATCTGATGGCGGGCAGGGCATAAGTGTTGATGGCTCGGATCTTGCTCATCCCATTCAGCTGACATCTCAGGAACTGCCTTACTCAAGTAGGTATTTGGCTGTGGCTGACTTCCTTGTGGCCTCCTCACGATTTTCATTTTCCTGCGGGATCCCAAAGTATTTGCAGCTGTCCTGAACAATGGCTGTGTTACCTTCTGGTAGTTCAACCCCTTCAGTTGTTATCATATTGTCTACTCTTTGATTCGGCTACACAAACTTGCCTGAATGACATTCTGATGAAATTGCTGTGAACCCTAGTGATGTGGATCAGTGTGTCGATGTCTCACTCACTCTTCACATATAGCTTGATGTCATCCCTGTAGAGAAGGTGGCTGATGCTTCTTTTTAATCGGTATATAAAGACACTCTTTGTGATGATCCAGGTGAGGGGGTTCAGCCATATGCAGAACAGCAGGGAGGATTGATCATAAACTGGCCCCTGGAGTTGTCTTCCACAGTCTCACCAAGTTCTTGACAAAAGCTCTTAGTGTCCTTACTATTTTGTACAGCTCCAAGCACTCCAGCATCCATGTGCGTGGCATTGAGTCATAAACTTTCATGTAGTCAGTCCAGGCAGTCTACAGGTTGGTCTTCCAGTCTCTAGTGACTGCTCTGTCACCCTTTTTGGGCCCTGCTCATCTATTGAGCCATGTGCCTACGCATCTTGGCCACATTGATGCCTGACAGGAGCTTACGTGTTGCTGGGTAGCTGGAAAGATGAGTGAAATTGGTCAAAAAAAAAAAAAAAAATGCAGTAAATGCTGTAATTGTGATTACACAGTGTAGAACGAGTTTGTTGTGGCAGCTGGACTTTGATGTTTGGAGACCACATCCTCTGGGAAACCGGAAGGAATCCTTGATGTTCAAAACCTACCCCATTTAGAAAACCTACTCAAGTTGTTTTGTTAGCTAATCATAGACACATCTCAGTGCCACTCTGCCAAGCAGTCACATCTACCTCTCATTACTCAGTTATTCGCCCAGTACTAAAAGCATACGTCTACCCAAATGATGCATATTTAGTATTACTAGCTTAATGACAAAAACATGTAGCATACTAAACCTAAGAAGAGTCTGCGTCATAGGTTGAAACCTAGCGACACAGACCTTACAGCCCATTGTTGATAAGTTGGAAGCGATAACATGCAGTGCGACGGTGTTCTTAGTGTTTACAAACCGAATCTTGTCCTATTTTTGGACTGGATAAAGAAATCTTCAGCATTTTCCTCTTGTTGTAAGTTTTTCAATATGTAAACAAGGTTTCAAATTTAGCTGTCCCCCATATTCATTCTCGCTTATCTGCTTTCATTAAAAGACTTAATTTTAAAATGAATGTGAATAAATTGGACTTTATCCAAGTGACTCGAGTTGAAAGTTGAAAGTGATAATTAGATGCAGGCTGATCCCCTTGTATAAGGCATATTTTTTATGAGAGCATTATTAATATTCATGTAGTTAGCATATAAGGTACAAATCCCTGT
>KV751334.1:1988321-2000753 GCA_001698575.1 Mola mola
ATAAAAATTAAACTTTAAAAAAAAAAAGGAGAAAAACAGCCACAGTGAGCATCTGCCTCTTTATTCTGGAGCTTATAAAACAGAAATTATGAGCGGCCAGATAGCTGTAAACAGAAAGAGTAAGTGGGAAACCGAAATAGAAGAAAATACATTTTGAGAAGGTGAAAGTATTGGTAATTCCAGAGTTTGTACAATTTCATGAGCAGTTTTTACATTTTATTTTCTGTTTTTAAAAAAAGTGTTAATGTATTTCTGCTCCCCAAGCGAGTTAATAAGAGAGCTTACAGTAACTACAATTGTATTGTAGCTATTTTTGGATGAATACTTACATGGAAAATGTATTGCTATTTTTAGGTAGTTTTAAAGAAATTACTTTGACGAATACAAAAATAGGAAAAAACAAAAGTGTCCTCGACTTTTAAACATCAAATGAACAGTGATCTCAAGTCTTCATCATGAACCTCTATACACCATTGTTGATGAGTAAGAAAAAGTGTTCCATGAGGAGTGTTAATCATAGGAATTTGATACATGTTTAGCATAATAATACATGTGTCCTTGAATATTCAGCATATTATTCTATACTATACTGTGAATCTAACTGTCTAACATCGAGTTAAATCATTACCAGCTCTTTGCTTAGATTCTTGACGGTCTATGGCAGATTTGTCACTACGTGCTCTGGGCACTCACAGTGGCTAATATTTACAGTCATTGTGAAAATTGGGAATTTATTAATTTTCATTGGCCTCAGCTTGATGAGTATAAATAAATGAGTATAAATAACAAATTACCATTGCAAACTACTTTCTACCAACGTTT
This sequence comes from Mola mola, assembly GCA_001698575.1. NCBI lineage: Eukaryota > Metazoa > Chordata > Actinopteri > Tetraodontiformes > Molidae > Mola > Mola mola. The sequence continues at coordinate 1,989,144 of KV751334.1, forward strand.
ATAAGAACGCAGATTATTTGTTTCATAGGTTTTCATAGTTTTATCCGTCGACCGAATATAAATATTGATAACACAAGAGTTCCCCCAAAAATATCTTGATCGCCCCCTGGTGGTGGGCTTCAGTGCAGCATATCAAATAATACTGTCATTTTTGGCAGTTGTTATCACACGAGTGTATGTTCAAGTATTTATTTTTCTGATCAGTTTGATTTTAATAAATGATATGATGCAGTTTAAAATATGTGGATTAACTTATGAGATCTGCTAAAGACTTGGTGGTTGGGTGTATGAGCTGGAACTTGAAACTGTGACTGTGATACAGTGCAGGTTCTAGTTCCAGATGACACCACCAGTGGAAGTTCTCATTTCTGGGATATTTGGATTTGGATTTTTACAGTGAGAGGACTTAGTAACATGTTTGTTTATTTACCTGTGTCAGTGGTTTTGCCCCATATGTTCTGAAATTGACCTTTGTTTTTGTTTTGTTTTATTTATTGCTGTTGTAGCTTTTTTTTGGTTTAGAAACAAATAAAAACCACAATTTTCATAAACCATTTTTCCCAACAAATTATGCCTAAAAGTCAGTATTATTTGTCACAGTTTCATTTTTCTTACTTTCATAGAACCTGTGACAGTACAGGATAATATCTTGAGGGGGTTTTAAATTTTCAGTCAGTAGAACCTGTTGCCTTGCAGCAGAAATCTCACCATTATTGACAGTACATTTCAGTGCCACGGGGCTTGTAGCACACGTCTGAGGCTGGAAGCTGCTCTGTTAGCTTCAATATTCACCTGCCAAAGAAATCATAAAAAGCCATCCACTAAAACTTCAAGATGGGATGGAACAATAGCAGACAACCATCTTAAGACCATCTCTTGCCCTCTGCTTTCAGGAAAATGTGTTTAAGACCTGCATGGATGCCAAGAGCACTACTAGCCTCTTTTCACTAACATCCGCTGCAGAATCAGCTTGAGAAGAATGTTCATTAAGTTGCAGGTTTGAAGAGGACGTTACAAAGGTAGTAGTTAATGTGATACACATTCACTTCTAGCACACTTCAAAGCTGCAGTGAGTCCAGATTTTTAACAGGTTTGCATAACTGATTAACCTATCCTTGCATTTTAACTTGACGGAGAGTAATGAAAGATATTCCCATGATTTTACAGAATAAGACACAATCAGAATGAGTACTGAAGTCTTGTTGTACTGAACACAGCCTTTATCACTTTACATCAATCCTTTGACAAAGTTCTGGCTTTACAGGATTTGACTGAACTTATAAGTCATTCAGTAGTAGTTCAGTAGTTGATATGTATCAATCCGTGCTACTAAAACTAATATTCAATAGTGAACTTGTCTGGTATATTTACAACAGGTGATCAGGAAGAAAGATATATTTGATATATATAAATGATTACTATGAAACCTATGAAACAAAAAGTAATCCGTTCAAAGCAGTTTTATTTCCGAATTAAGATTGTGGATGTAGTCTGACACCGCTGTGTCCTGTCCTCTTTTTAGTCTTCATTCAAAAATCAGGACACTGTGAACTAGGAAAATTAGGAAAACATATCTGAATCATAGCTAAAACATTAGTTAGCCTTTGTACATTCTCCTATGAGGATGCAGGGAACCTTTATGCCAAAGGATACAATAACCAACCGTACAAGACACAAAGCATAACAAAACATAAACATGTGACAATACTGAGAGTTTAATATTAAGGCAAAAAAGTTTGCCTCTTTAAAGGCTTGATATCAGTGTTTTAGGTTACTATTTATTTGTATTTTGTTTTGTTTTTTTGTTTTTTTCAGAATTGTATGGAGTCCATAAAAATCATTATCAATCATTCAGCCCATTTCAAAAACATGAAATAGCTGTCCTCTGAAATAACTCAACTAATGTAATTTGCTCAAAGATAAAAATGCGTTCATGTTGAATTTTGCATCACACGTTATAAGAGGTCAACCAATCAAATGTCCCGGTCCTTTAAGGCTTCCATGTGAGAAACAGCATACACAACCAGGGCTATGCAGCCAGTATCAAATTTGCTTTTAACCTATTAAGAGTAAATTAACTTGTCAGTTTATCTACAACATGATAAGATAAGTTAAGATAAGATGCACCTTTACATCTACAGCATATGATTTGAGAGATTACTTTAGCATCCATTAACAAATCCATTGCGATTTTTTGAAATCCCAAACTACCAGTATCTTCAGCCATAGGTGTGATCTAATGCACTATGCAGTAGTGCCAGGGAGAAAGGGCACGGCACACAGCAGAACACCATTGCTACATGTAAATAAATTAACTGTCATTTACTTGTAAATGTAAACTAATTATCAAAAGAGCACACGCACAATCAGCCGTGTCTGTGTAGCACAATGCTCCTGATGTGTAGTGACCAGGAGGAGCCTGCCTCGGTCTCTACGGACGCGTATGGCAGTCACACCAAAATGGAAATATTCCTTGTGATGTGTCAATTAATCCAAATGCTGTTAACAAGATAAGTGCATCAGACGTGTACACATATGTTCAGAGGGACATCTCTTCCCTCTCCTCCACTCTGAATCCTTACTCTGTGTTGTTTCTGCTGAGATGGAGCTGCAGCACTGTTTGCCCCCCTTTAAAAAGCCAATTATTTTGTTCCTCAAGATGTAAAAATGCACATTTGTTTTTTTCAAAGCTCCTTGTCACTGGCTGAGCACAATTAATTCTATGTGGAGGCCAACATTTTTCTTCAAGACTCATCTTCCTCTGAAGTCATTTGCAGGTGTTAATGCTTTGTAACATGGTGTCAGTAAATTGGCAAAACTGAGGTTTTGTGTCTGTACTTCGACTTGTCTATGTGTGTCCGAACCTTTGACCTGTCAATTTAAACTTTTGTTTATTTCTCTTAACAAGACATCAACATGAGCATTGCTCAGAAAGGGAAGGAAAACATTGTGGCTGAATACGGAATGCTTGTAATTGGGTCTCAGACAATGCAAAGGAGAGCCACTTGGTTTGCAAAAGAATGCCCACAACTGTTGACTATTCCAGTACATGTATGTTTCCCAAGCAACAGACAAGCATCTAAGATATGAGATATTGTTGGTCTGCCTTTAAAACAATCATTTAGTGCCATTAGTGAAGATGATGACAATCCTTACATGGAAACATAAGTAATGGAGGCTATGAAAGGAAAATTCATGCATTTATATGATAATTGTAATAACTGCAGAGGTGAGGACCAATAGTAGGTAACAATACTTAAGCACACGAGGGAGAGAAAAAGAGATGTTCAACCAAATTAAGGGCTTTAGTGAAAAAAATCTCCCAAAAAATTGGAAAAAATCAATTTCAGAAATTAATTTTGTGCATTTAGAGAAATAGACCCAAATTAGGTAAAGGATAGATCAGCAGAACCAGAGATATCGTGTATTTTTAATTAAAAAAATCATCCACGTTACCCATGGTGCAGCTCAACTATTGTCATTTTGGTTTCAGGCAGGTTGGGCTGGCAACCTTAGTGTTTTTTGGGTTTTTTTTACAACTCCAAGCAACTTTTATTTGACTGATGGTGACTCAGGTGCTTTTAATCGGTATATATAAATCTGACATAAACCTATGGTGCAATGTAACAGATATAAGACAGAAGCATCCGTAATTAGATGTGCTTTGGGTAAAATGCATACAGACATTGAATATGTTCAGCTGCAAACAGATGTCAGGTTCAATATAGCACAAAATACAGAGAATAATATTAATATCAATCTTGATCTGAGGACAAATCCCCTGAGACCTTCACTAATCAGTATGATATAGTATTACAACTGCCGAGTTCCACATAAAAGGCTTTACTCTGTTTACCTGACTTTAGGAAAAGATTATTGCCCATGAATTAGGGGTTTATGTTTGATATCTCTAGAAGCTGATCCATCTCTTTCAGTTTGACTTTGATTACACTGATTCTGAACTCAAAGTCAAAAAGCACTCTATGTCACTTAAACCCTGTACTAGTTCGAACATCTTGTTTTTTATTATAGTGTAGATGTATAAATGGAGCTATAAATACACAAAAACATGGGGAGTTGCAGCACAAGGTAAAAAAAATAATAAATAAGTTTGTTATAATAAGAACATCCTCTTGTTATAATGACATGCTTCTTTTATAAGCCCTGGATCTCAACAGCAGGAGCTGAAGGTTTGACGGAGAAAAAGCGACAGGAGCCTGCTGTCCAATTAAGAACAAATCTAGCTCTGAAAGATCACTTTGCTTCTATTTCCGATAGGACTGACTCCTTTGTAGTACCATCCACATACTGATGACAATCCCATTAAGTTTTATATTGTTTAGCAGGAGCACAATCCAATTTGTGCATTTGAGAAAGGGGAGACTAGCTAATTAGTGGCCTCTTCATTTTTAGCGCTGTATTTTAACTTGTTAAATTGAAAATGTAAAGTGCAGCCTAAAGAATGGTGGACTTCTTCATGCTGTATGCCGTCATTGTTGTTTTCGGATAGTCTACACTGTGTCAGATTCGACTGATTTGGTGTGAAATGTCTATCAAAGTTTAGTTTAAGGCTATCAAAAATCAGTGTGGTCTAACCAGAACCTGTGTCAATTACACACCGGTGTCTTAAGTCACTTTGCCAGCAATCAAAACACTTACTACTTAATGTTTGAACTTTGAACTCATTTTATTGCCCTAAGCCAAACATGTGATTTTGTTTGCTAAACCCAACCCAAGCTGTTGTGTGCCTATATATAACCATGACCGTAGGTCATGTGACAACAAATGTACTATGAAAGTCAACTGATGTCATATCCCGCATGTCTACAAACCCATAGCGTAGATGACATTAAATGACACCTACAACGCCTAAAATGCCTAAATTGACATGCAAAAGGATGTTAAAGATGTTGTGTTACTCATACACAACCCCATGAGATCATGTTGCGCAAACAAATCTTGAGAACAGACTAAATATTTTCCCAGATATTTTCCAAATGGTCTGTTTTCAGTGTCTGTAAAACACCACATTCTAAGAACCAAAAACACAGAACATAATATAGGGTTTTAAGAAACATTGCATGTGTATGTGTGGCCTGATTATTCATTATTTGACAGAAGAAATAAAAGGAGGTATGCTGCACATTCTTGCCAATACTTTCCTCCAACAGAAGGACACATGACACTCTGCAGTATTTGAAACTGATCCATTTGCAAACAAAGCAGAAAATTGTCCATTCAGCACAGGGGTGCAGCGGTTAGCACTGTGCGCTGGCTGCCTCCTACAGCACCAACACACGCAAGTTAATTGCATGTGGGTGGGAATACTGGCAATTAAATGGTTGCAGTCTCTACATGTCAGACCTGTGATGAAATAGTAACCTCTCCAGGGTGTATCCCACCATTTGCCCAGTGTCATCTGGGATCAGCTCCAGCTTTCTGCAAGCATAAAAAGGGTAATAGGTCAGAGATAATAGATGGACGGAATTATTGCTTCACAATTAAAGCTGCCAGCTAAACACTAGTAATACATTTTGAGTTTGCGTGAGGAGTAATTTAGTACTGCTTCAAAACAGTATAAAGAGAGAGAAAAGTGACTACCAAGGTAGGTAAGAATGGGATGAATGAAAAGCTCTTAAACACAGGATGTCATGCATTGTTTCCTGTGAATCCAATTTGAAGGCAATTTTAGTCCCATACACTAATGGTGGTTTCCACGAGTAACAATGAAAACTGCTGGGTGGGAACATTGAATGTAGTATCCAGTGGGCTGCAAAACTTCAAAAATAGCAACCCCCCCACCCTCAACAGCAGCACCGCCACAGTAAGTTCTCATCAATGGTTTCTCAGTTATTTTACACTGTACTGTGTAATATACAGGAAGCACAAAGATGGTGTGTCATCGAGGACTCTGACATTGCTTAACGGATAACACTTTCCAATAAGGTTACAATAATTATCGTTAGTTAATGCAGTAATAAGAAGTGAATTAATTTGTAACCGGACCATTTAGTTTTCATGTTGAATAAGATATTCATTCATACATTATTAATTAACATTAACAGTAAAAGCATACCATTAAGTGTCATTTAACTGTTACACCTCTTCAGCTTTACAATAAGGGTCACAAAGAGCATTACTAAATGGTTAATCCAGGTTAATATATTATTTATCAGGAATAGGTAGCCATCCTTGCCCAAATGTTTCTCATTGCATATTTAACTGTTGCTAAATGGCTGTTAACTAATGTCTAATATTATGGATTAAAACTGTTAAGTACCTTTACATTGGGACTGTTAGAAAGCGATTACATGACAAATGAATTAATGTGTATTTAAAGCATTAACCAACGTTAATCAATATACGCTTATTTTATTATAAATATTTAAAAATAAATCAAATTGCAATTGTCCAGAAGTCGTGTCTCTGAGTAGGCAAGAAATCCTGCCAAATATCATTTTGGCGGTACCAGTGCAGAGCAGCTCAGTGTATAAAGTGTCATCATCGAATGAGGACTGGCAGTTCAATTCCCGATCCATGCAGTCATCGTGTCAAAATGTCCTTGGGCTACACACTGAACCCCAAAGTGGTGAGTTAATTTGCGCCAATGGATTCCAAACTCCAAATTTAGATACTTCACTTTCACCCACGTATGTTCCTTTGTGCGAAAGGTTGAATATGACAGTGTAAAATCACCTTGCTAAGTCAAAGAGACTTGAAAGACAATCATGCAAGTCCATTTACCATTTCCCAGAGTGACATAGACACACCACTGAACAAATATGAAACACTCAAAGTAGCTTAGGTCACTGGACATACAGCTGATGTACAACAGCCTTTAGAGTCTATTATATCTGTGAGATTCAAACTCAAAGATCAAGTTTGACCAGGGAAACTGCTGTTCGTGTCAGTAGGGATGCCTTGTGTCGAGGCTTTTGTGAGTCAGTCATCTTAACAGGGTCTGAAGGGCAAAAGAAAGTGAAGGTGCCACATAAGCATATGGAAGGTCCCTTCAATTAATACCTCAAAAGTATTAATACCTCAAAAAAGTCGCTTTTCTAGCTGACCCGGCCCACACAAACACATTTACGTACAACCTTTAAAATATGTATAATGCTGAAAAAGCCTCTCCTGCAATTATATTGTGCACTGAAAAAAAATCAGGAGTGAAATTTACTCAAAAAGCTCTGTACCAATTTCCACACAGAGATACTTAGTAAACATTACGTGGGATATTCTAGGATAAGTATACTAAAGGATAAGCAAAATCGACTGCAGTTAAGAATTATTTTTATTAAATGTACTCAAAAACTTCCACTGCAAATGTCTTAGGTTTGTCAGTATATTTTACTTATCAATCAATATTAGTTTTTATTTTAACTACCTTTGTATTTATTTATAAACTTCTTTTAACAACAGGGGGTTAAGATCATTTCTTCTTGGTTTCTTTATGTTTAGTTGTCAATTATTTAAGGTGATAAACATTTACTAGTTCTTGTTTTTTTTATTGTTTATTCAGTGCATTTTCATTGGTTTACTGCCTTACAAAGTTTGTTAGACTGTATGTCTGAGTTATGATTTTAATCTCTCACAAGGTTAAAAACAAACAAAAAAAAAACATCAAATACTTGCTCACGTGAGTCTACATTTAAGAATATTGAAGGCAAATGAGACACCAAACCCTCATCCACCAAACGTGTGCTCAGCAAAGTTGCAAGTCCAGTCATGTTAGGCTGTTTGCAGTGACCCATGGGAGACGTGTGCAAATTATCCTCAGATGTCTCCAGCTAAATGAACACATGGTTAAATCCTATTGCAGAGATCCAGAACATTTTACTTGATTTTTTACGCGTTGTGTGGCCACCGCACTTAATATTACTTGATTGTTTGAGTAAAATGTACATACCAAAGTGAATGTAAAAAAGTTTTACAGCAAATTAAAGCAAGTAACATGTTAAATTAAAGGTGGAATTCTAAAGTACAAGCATGTAATCTTCATGTAGGAAATAACACAGGCAGGGCAAAAAAACTCTCAAGTATCTCCATTTTGGATTATTCTATATAATCCTTCCACCACAAGCATTAGATTTGTCAGTGTATCCTATTCATTGTAATGAGCATTAAATCCCCTTACAGTTACGTAGTGCATGCTTCATTTATTCTTGATTCAAATATCCAGCATGATTTCAGCAGACTCCTTGAAAAATGTGAATTAAAGAATGCAAATCCTCTCTTTGTGCTAATAAAGTAAATTAATCGAGTCCAGAAGTGCTTTTTTTTTCAATCACTAAGTTCAATTAGCTCGACAAAGCTATACAGTGCAGCGGCAAAGGGCATATTGCAAAGTTGTTAATAGATAGCTTATTATTTTTTTTGTCATTAACTACTGTCAAAACACCTAGGTGATTTTGACTCAATAAATGTGGATACTTTACTGTATAAAAGAGATGTTTCTGCTTCCTTTCACTGATTGAACTCTTCAGACCAGTCCATCAAAGGGGCACTGTTCTCTGTAGAACTCCATCAGTGACAGTTATTGAGTCAAAACCTTATGTTCATTTATTGCCAGATATTTACTTTTTATTTTATGAATACATTTAATATCAGATACTTTAAGTCTTTTACTCAGGTAAAATTTCCCTTTTACCAAAGTGATTTTTCAACATAACTTTGCTTTTCCACAAATCTGAGTTGTGGGTACTTTTAACAGCGTTGCATAACTGGTACTTGAAAGCTTCTGACAGGTCTTGGAGGTACGCTAGTTTTTTTCTTCTTCTTCTTCTTCTTCTTTTTTTACTTTTCTGCATATTGCAGCCCCTAAATAATACGCTAACACATATTGATTGATGCAACTCCAGAGGAAATACTTTGGATGTGGGTAAAGGGCCAAAAGTCTGCATGTTTGAGCTCTAAGTCTGATTGGCTCTTCATGGCCAAAGGCAAATAATGCTCTTTACACTGGCTTTCATGTCAGAGTTATACATTTTTCTCTTCAGCCGCACATTTTATTTGATGTGCAAATGGAAAATACGCTGTCACGTGGGTTGGTCAGAAATATTTAATGGTCTTTCTTTTGGTTGTGTCTTTGGCCATGTGGGGACTGCTTTTATTCATACATTATAGCCTGTGTCAAGAGGTTTATATGATTGATATTTCTTATTTACAATATGAAGGACATTCTATTAACCTTGCCTCGCTCTGATAGCATAGACAGCATAGACCTCAAACCTTACAGTGTTTATCGCAGTAAACATGACAGCATTTATGGTCATATGTGTATAAATCATGTTGCGGTAGACATTTACCTGTATTTCTTTCACTGCATTCACTAAATTCTATGTAGTAATAAAAGGGAGAAAGGCAGAGTTCACGCAAAATGCGTATTTTCTCATCAACAATCTCATGCATCAGTTATAATTTATTTAAAGATCGTGGTATTGGATTTCCAGAAACTCTGTTATTTGGGGTTATATTTCCTCAATCGCCTCTGCTCTGCCCACGTGTTGGCGTCATCTCCATTTACTTTCCAAATCTTAAGCAAAACCCTGCAGACTTCTGAATCACCCTATTGACAGTGAGTTAGGTCATAAGCACCCCCAGGCATCTATAATTATGCCCCGACATGTCTTGCATGGCAACAGGCTGGCCGTCAAATTAAGTTTACATCCGCGATGATCAATGTGCTATGACAGTGTTGCCACACGAGACTAAACAAGGTAGGAAAAAATAATACTGCAGTACAGTATGTTGCCAAAGGAAATTAACAGGCCCTGATGGATAAAAGAAAGACAGAGGTAAACACACTGTGCTTCAAGGAAAGTTTTATCACTTTTCTTGGACACCAGTTGTATTCTTCAGAGGGTGTAAAGCATTTTATATGCTGCCTCCCAAAGGCTGGATGTGATAGAGAAAGTAAATTAATTTAGACAGTGTTTAAGGTGGAGACGTCGCACCAACCGTGGCTATGATGAATTAATGTTGACAGTTGTCTCCAGTGCTGCATGTTACATGAACTTGTACAGAATATTGTCTGACATCTGCAGTCAGACACTAATGCATCAATAACACATCATTACTTTCCTGTCTGGCGCAATCAGCAATAACCTACATTTCGCAGGGATATTTATTAAACAAATGAGAGAGGTGGGGAGGCTGGACAAGCCTGCAGGAAGTTATGTTGGCTGCTATGTATCCAATATGCCATTTAAAGCCGCCACAAGAGACATCTCTTTGGGTTCTTAATCATAGATGAATAAGTGAGTGCGGCATTGTTCAATCTATTTCTGAGCAGTGATGAGGTACGTTCAGTACGCTTAAAGCTACAGTTTCAGCACCATGGACAGGGACAAGTTCACAAACCAAGGCTGTGTTTGAAATCATGCATTTCATTCACTGATTTAACTTTGTTGACAAGTATGTTAGTGTTTTCGACCTGCATAATGCTGCACAGGCTGCCAATTTCAGCACCATGGACTGAGTTTAATTGTTTAATAGTTTGTTGATTTCATATATTCTCTATTTGGGCACTGCGGATGGGATTGTTTTTGGCACTTTAAATAACGATGCATTCTTGGACTTTAACTGATTCTTCGCACCATGGACGGATCCTGCAATAATAAAAGTATAATACTGTTCTCTGTTTTAAATAATGCAGTGTTTTATTTCAGTTTAAGCACTGTGGACAGAGCTTGACAACATCTGGCGTATAATATAGCTTTTGCCACACTATGCAACAGAGAGCTGTTTGATTTTTGTTGTGTTTTCAAAGTTAAAGGTAAAGGCAAAGGTTCAGGGTAATGTACAGTATTTCCTTAAGTGTGGTTGTCACTAGAGTCATGTGATAGGAACATTAGGAAAACATTTAAAAGGCTTTGTCTTTTACTAGAGGTCAGATCGGAGACGTACTAGACACATGGTACATCATTCATATTCCATAACAGGTTACTTTGCAACATTATGAAGATTAGGAGCAAAATATTTTGAAAAGAAAATGTTCTTATTACAGATGGTTTAAGTAAAGAAACTCGTCAGTAACAGCTACAGTGTATAGCCTTATGTGAAACGTCATTCTAAGAAAAGATAAAGTTCCCTCTGGGCACAGTTAACCCTTGGGAGTATTGCCATTAGCTGGAGAGAGCAGTTTAATGCCATAGCACATAGACAAAGTTTGGTATCCTCTATGGATAAAAGTCCTCTATGGACACAGTCGACATGCTTTTTAGTCAAGCATCCTCCATTTAGTTGTAGAATTGCATTTTATTTTGAGTTGGCATGAAATAAGAATAAAATCAATTTTACTTTTAGCAAGCACAGTGAAAATTATTGTGTCAAGTGTGCTTCTCTCCTAAACTACATACTCATCATTTACACTATCACCTATACAAATGAGTGCTTTTTTTTTTTTTTTTTTTTAGTTTATCATAAAATTGTCTGACTTTTTCTGAGCGCCTGATTGCTTCCGAGGCAGCAAAGGGATCTATTTTCACTCTAAACCGTGCTACAATTTCAGCACCATTGGCACGTCCAACATTTAAAGCCGCGTGTTGTTGTTCGTTTAATGATGCACATACTTTGATTCTCTGGCGTTTAGCACCACGGGCAGCGCTTGGA
>KV751334.1:2002574-2019349 GCA_001698575.1 Mola mola
ACGTAAGGATATGTCATGTAGTCCTAGATGGGAGAATGGCTGGGAAAGCAGAATCACGTATTTATGTTCACGTGTTGTTTAGGTTTCTTAGTTGAGCCTGTTTTTAAGATGAGTACTGGTGCAAAAACCAAGAGACCATAACTATGTTTGGCCCTCAAGGTTGTGCCTCTGATCTGAGAAATGTGCCTTGTTTTGCTCCCTGTGTTCTGTGTCCCACCCAACACAGTTTTTGTCAGAGCAGTAGGCAGCCAGTAAAACATGTCAGATTGGCCCATTAAGTCTGAGTATTGGCTGTTAAGTTCCCCTGTCATTAACCGAGCTGACAGCTTAGATCAGCATCACATTTTAATGTGGCTGAATGCAATATTGATAACAAACTGACTACAGCAGTTAGGATAATACCTTCCATCGTGTATTGGAAAGCTGTTATCAAATATTGATTACCCAGAATGTAGTTAAAAGAGCCACAGGGGACGGGATTGTATGGTTTTCAAGTTGTGAGATAATTTAGTCCAATCAGGAAGCCCTCTGGAAGAGTGCTGGGAGTGTTTTGGGGCCATCACAGGCCCGTGGGGACAGAGTTATCAGTGGACAGGTTCAAATGAGGGAACGTTACTGCCAAGTCTGGAAATTGACATTGACAGAAGGGAAGGGTGTAATTATTCAGTCCAATATTATGAGTCTTATGAAAAGGTTCAGTGCATCATGAAGGTACATTTTTCCTATGATTCTTTAAAATAAGATTAGAAAATATAAATGAATATTCCAAAACAAAAATATTAATCGGAATTAATTATCAATAATTAGGTGTCACACCGGCAGGGCAATGAATTCAGTTTTTAAAGATGTCAGTGTCCATTGTGAAATGTTCCAAAACTTTTTCGAGGCAGCACACTTTCCTCCTGTTTGTCTGCAGCACGGAGCCCAAAAACATTTGCTACAGCAAACAGTCATCTGTCGGTAACATTTCAGCACAAAGCTCCCCCGGTGACATGCCTTGATTCCCACATTTCAGATCTAGCCTTTCAAAACTCACAGCATCACGACACATTAGAGTCTCTTCACGCTCAGAGTCGAGGGGTGTTTCCGCCAAGCCGCCACGTTACGAGCTCCTGGACATCTCTCCTGCTAAGCATTATGATAGCTTCTATTACGTCCTGCAGTGTTGTGTCTCCCCTCCAGGCATATTTCCTGTTATCTAGGCCAAGCCAGACCTGCACAGGAGGCTTGCAGAGAAATATGATAGCTCATGAATGGGTATACCCCTGATAGCATGAATAAAACATCATGCGAGAGCGACGTGCATTCATTAAGCATGTGCTTAAAAGCACGAGATGCATACATCACTACATGCAAGCTCAGGTTGTATGTGAGTCTAAATGACACATCAGTGTTTTTGGACAAACATGACATACTAACAAACTGCACCTTTTCTGCACATGTTGTGTAGTTATTATGGGATGCCGGGTAACCCACAAGCACGGGTGTGTTGTCCTTTAAATATGTATAAGGCGTAACCCCCGGCTTGTTCAGTTGCACACGCTTTAAAATCAAATATTCATCATTTCAGATGACTGGACTTTGTGTTCTTTAACTGTGTGCAAATAGTTCAGAATTTTATCATAAATGCCCTGAGTCAATATTCTTAATCTAGTGTTTCATGAGAATCATATCTGAAGGAGGAGGGGGTTGGTTTGGTTTGGAAGGGGACAATTAAGAAGTGCTTTATGGTGACCCAGAAGAACGAAATACTGCAAAAATTCACAAAACATTTCACAAACATTTCACATTGCACTCAGGGCAGGGTAACATTTTATTGATCATGTGAGGACAGAGTAGCTCCGATGAGGAGACAAGAGTTCAGACAAACAATGGCCAGTGAGTTGATCCCGGGTACATATCCGATGTGTCTAAGTTTCCGCGGGATGGTTGCAGGGTCCAGGAGAAAACAGTAAATGAACAAGCCTGAAAGAGAAAGAGGCGGCGGAGCCGTGTATGGCCCTCCAGAGCAGGTGGCTGGGCCATCCAGATGCTGCAGAAAAGCAGCGAAGCAGATAATGGCCTGCCTAGATTACCTCAGGGACCCGATTACAGTGGAGCCTCCTCATCTGGGTCAGCTATGAGCTGGTTCTGCAGGGATCAGTTGTTCTCGCTGTCATCCTGCTGGCCTCAGCTGTCTCTCACCTGCTCAGGACCAGTGGCGGAAGCACTGATCCGGTCTCTGTGCACAAGATATACCGTACTGTGGCAACCATATTGGCAAGTTTATGTGATTTTGGCAATATCTGCATGAAAACACTGTACTGACTCCAAAGGCCAATGAGCCAGAACCTCTTTTAAATCTGTCTGGAAATATTTCCAGCTGAAAACTCAAAAATATTACAAACACACACACAGACTTAAAACTGACTTGTGAAAAATGCAAACTAACTGCAAAGACCCCAAAACATGACGACAAGAAGCTACAAATTGAGCTTCTTGAGTTTATGACAAAAAAAGAGTCATAAACTGTCCCCAGACTGATGCAACCTGACTCAAATGAAGAGATAACAACAAACAGACCCAAACTGACTAAAAGCAGACAAAATCTGACCACAAAATCTCACCGAATGACCACAGAGTGGCACAAACTGACCTAAACATGAAAAAGTATACAACATCCCCTCTCACGCAGTCTGACTTAATCCCAAACCTCATCGCCAGGGAAAGATAGTCAAATCACATCGCCACACAAATCACTGACAATCTGCAATAACTTCAGGCAAGCTGTTGATTCTGCAGTTAAACAATTGGAGTTTCTAAACTGTACCTTACTTCCAGAATGCAACCTAAAGAAGGGGAGCTTTCTTTGGAGCGCTATTCTTTTATGGTGATTTAAGCCGATAAGGGGGGGCATTTTTACAACCCTAAGATTCATCCTGTTTGTGTTATGTATATGACATTGTTACTTACTAATAGAGATGTATAATTTTAGATAGAAGAAACAAAAAAATAAAGAATCTCACACACACACACACACACACACACATATATATAAAATGTTACATTTTGTGTTTCCCATAATAAGGAAAAGGTGCAACAATATCCCAATAGATATGTATCCTGAGGCGAGGGGTGTGATATTCCAACACAGCGGCATCTCAACACACATACTCACAGGGATCATGACCTCAATTTTCAGTGTCCGCCACTAGGAAAGCACAGGTGCACTCAAGGAGCGATGGCTAGCTTGCTAGCTAGCTTGCTATTGAGCTTGGGTGCCCCTGAGGGAAGAAACATGTCCACTGAGTGAACCTTTTATGTTTCTCTCGACAAACAGTTCACTCAGGGGTAGCGAGGGACTGCCGCTGCTGGTGAGAGTATATTCTGCGCTGCATTCAAAATCTGATTGAGCCTGACAGGTCTGACCACAGAACATGGGCAGAATTATGCAGTTAAATTTGTGGCATTTCACACTGTTAATTGTTATCTGTGGGACAGAAAGTAAGCCTGATGTGATAATCCCAATTGTGTGTTCAAGTGTGTGCACAAGCCCTTGCATCCCTGAACACGATTGCGTGTTGGACGGATTAAGATTGGCAAATGTCCTTCTGATTACGTGCAGGCTAAAAGAGGACCCTTGAGCTAAATTTAAAAAAACAACAAAAAAAGCTTCTGTCATTCTAAAATGTAGTTCTGCTCACCACCAGTGTGTTTAGGGATTAAAAAATAGAACGCCCACCGGTTTCCCACTTAGCCTCAAAAAAGTCAATCTCCTCCTGAAACATTAATAGCTTGGTGACATCTTCCAGTGAGCCAAAGTCTTTCAGGTACCACGTGTAAATAAGGCTTCACTTCTCTTATTGATTTCCCCTTCAGGTTTTGACATCAGAGGAAATCAAGGAGCTCACTGTTATGATGCTCTCACAAATACAAGTGGTTTTTATCCATTTTCGCCTGAGCAAATGTCCCGAGCCCACATTCATCACTGTGCAAAGATATGGTGTGATGTTAGCCTCGTCTACCAGAAATCTGAATAAGGAATAATATATTTCTTTAAAAAGCACCTTCTGGACTTTGTTATTTTGGTGTCCGGGTTAGTGTTTACAGTATAAAGGGAATAAGGGGAACACGGTTTGTCTTAAAATTAAGAAATGTTTACCAGTCGATGGCGATTCTAGAGTCTGTTGGGGCAAAAATTCACAGAGGAACCTGCCACCATCATCCCCATTCTAATGTGAAATTTTTGACACCAATCAAAATATTGTGACATGTAGAACTTTTTTCATTTCCAATTTTAGTTCACATGAAAATGATCAAAAATATAAAGAAGAGTATGGTTTCCCGCCTCTGTCTCTGAGTGGTGCGCACTCGATTTGGTCACGGCCGGCAGAGCTGGCTGAGCGCTAAGTTAATTAATGTTATATATCAAACAACAAATGCCTTAAGGTACTAGTAATACGAGTAGATGTTATGTTATTCAAGTGTATCTCTCCACAGTTAACATCAAGGCTACACAAGCAGCATTCAGTTATTTGCTTTTACTTTCATATTTGGTTAACGTTACCTGCTCCACTTCTCTTTTTCTCTTTTTCTTTCACTCCCAGACAGTTAACTTCTCTGCATTTTCCTGACTTTGACAAGTTTAGGTTTTCACAAGAGTCATGGATGCTTTGCTTAGCAGTGCAGCAGGAGTGAGTGGTGTCACTTGGGGCAAATTCAGGGAGGTTTCCTACTGTCATTGCAAACTTAGCACATTTCGAGCCGCTGCTGTTGTTCAAAGCTTGTCACCCCTCTGTGGCTTTTAACTGGCTTGGGGTGGGAATCGACTGGCTGACTGGCCTGTTGGCTCTTTTACTAGGAATCCCCAATCAAAGGTAATATGGATTATGACCAGGTTAGGGGACAGACAATCCCATATACCATTACCTTTGTTGCCCCTCTATCCAGCCCTCATGCCCTTCTCAAAATAGTGGGCCTATCAGCCATTGTGGTCTTTGTAGAATATCCTCTCTGCATCGTTGCCCTCTAAGGTCCATCTGACAAGTGTAAGCAGTAACATAAGTATCAAATATGAACAGAAACTGAAATTTTCAAAACTGTGTGCATCAAGTTACTCCCAGAGGAAATGTAGATGCTTAGAGCACTGTAATGCTCAACTCAATAGTTCAATGGCCTGTTGGCTCTTTTACTAGGAATCCCCAATCAAAGGTAGTTTGAGTTCAGTTTGAAAAGTAAAAGTAAAAGTATTTGCTTTTTTGTTTTTGCTTTATTTGCTTGAATTTTTATTTTGGGTTTTTTTTTTTGGCCAGACTTTGAATCAAACCAAATTTTAATAGTTTCGAAAATGGAATAGACCTGCCACCTCAGTGTTTTGGGATACTTTGTCCAGATTTCTGTCATTCGACAGAATTATGGCCAAGTTGTGACCTGAAAGGCTTAATGTAAAGTCGTTGCAAGCCACGGGAGTTTGATAGTTGCGTGTTAAAGCAGGGACAAGCCACAGTTTCTGCGCTGCAGCATTCGTACATGTTGAATGCATTTGGACATCTGCTCAGGAATTATTTTGCAGTATTCTAAAAGACACCTGTCACCGACATCATCAGGGACTACAAACATAATTAAGTCACCCAGCAGACACATTATATATGTAAATGACATTAATTGCAGACATGGGTTTGAAATATTCATTCAGTTTAGTCACATCATTTAGGCAGAAGATCTCTTCCCAACAAGTGTAATCACTGAACTAATTAGGTCAGTCAGTGCAAGTTGAAACAATTTGAAAAGCAATTTCCGTTTCCAATTAATTCTCGATGAAGAGAATGAAAGTAATACAGGAGACAGATGTGTGAAACAGTAGAAAGGGGAGAAAATGCTCTAGCAAATCAACACAGCACTCTCAAACCACCGACAGAAACATACATATCACAAAATTCACTTCAAAACTTGAGCCTCTGCTCTTCTTTATTGAGATTTACGGGTCAAGATGTGTTTGTAAAAGCTGAGAGCGTATATGGATTTTAGAAGCATCTCAGCAGGATGTTGAGCATGAAAGCCAAACCACTTAGAAATGTTCATAACCAGGTGGAGAGTGCATACATTGTTAAGAAAAATACAAAATAAAGAGACCCACAGACAACACTTTCACTTAATACATGCTACTGGAGCAGTTTTTTTTCAGTATACTTGAATCCCGAGTAGAATAATGATAAAGGTAAAAGCTATAAGTTTGTGCAAATGCTGCTTAGACCTTGAAAATGTTGACCAACGTAAAATTCATCACCAACCATGGTTTCAAAATACGAGTATTATTCTGTAAGTGCATCTACACAGGGGATGTGAGCGAATATGAAAACAATGTATAAAAACAGATAGGAGATACAAATTGTATTTTTGCTTTTCTTCCCCTTCTGACCTTCTGAGCTTTATCACAGCAAGTTACAACACAGAAAGCAGGGCGTCCTTCTTTAGTATCAAAAATAATCCAGGTGATAATAGTGTGGGTAGAAACTGTTTCACACTGGCAAATGAACCAAAATCTCAGTAGACTCAAAGCATGAAGATGGGTTTTTGCTCAATATTTAGACATTTTCATTCAGTGCCAAACAAGTGTATTTATTCTGGCTTGAGAGCACAAACCCTTTGGTATGGATTTAAGGACTCCAAGGCGTCACTAAAATCTACCCCATGAAGGTACTTTTTGGCCAATCACAGATCATTTCAGAGAGAGGGGGGTCCTATTAGCTGTTCTACAAAGCTACATACACATCGACGCAGCAAAGGCCATATCAGTTGAACCTGTAAACCCTCTTACTGTATGATATCAGCGTTTTGAGAGACACGCCTTGTTACATACTGTTGCAGTAGGAAAAAGAAATGTTTTTGAAGCCTCAAGACTCAACACTTGCAAAGGGGAAATAATTTTCGACATCAAATGAATGCCCATCTGGTTCCTTTTGTTTTACGCAGTAGTTTCCAAAATAGTTCAGTTTTGTTCCACCGAAACCAGGGACAATAACTAGAGAAAAGAAATGCCTCTTTGTGTTTTACAATGTTTTTTCCTGTGCCATAAATAGAGCTTTCATGTTTCTGTGAGAAGGGGAAGGTCTTCTAGGGAATGTGGATGTTCTAATTTTCTTCAGTCATTACTCTGTGCACTATACATTAATTTCAAAATTATACATTTAAAGGAAGGCTCTGGTATTTTTCAACCTTAGTCCTATTTGTTGGTCTTTTAGGATCTAACCTTTACAAAATACATCTATTTTTCAAATAACCTGAAAACTGTATCCAGATACCATTTATCTTTGGAATGGTCTATAACGCAATGCACTGGTGGTGTGAAAATTAATTGCTTTTTTTCCTTTCGTGTGTTTTCAACTGAATAAATGCACAGATACTGTATAAAACAAATGTTTACAAGTCACTGGTTTTACTGCCTTTCTCTTCCAGTTGCTGATGGTGCTCCCCAGACACGACCAGCAAATTCAATCGATTTAATACACTATGTTACATTTTTTACCCACTTTAAAATTTTTTACACTTTAAAACAAGATACGTGCGTTAAGTTAAAAACTTTCTACAAGTCAGGTGCAATGTAGATTCAAAATTGTTGGATAATCCACCTCTGTTGGTGCATTGTGTAACTAGCATGTAAACTGCGGCCTAAAACAATTTTACGTAAAGTATCACTTTTGTGACACAAACAGATGCTCGGTCAGTGCAGGTTGTTACATTTTTGGAAAAGCACTGCTTGGAGTTATTTCTTTTGTCCATTCCTTCATCATTTCCCCAAAATTACCCTCGCTCTTAGCCTCCGCCTTCATACAGCACTGCAACACTCTGAGGAGACTCTTAGCAGTAACATATGGAGGATGCTTGCTGTTGAGTTAAAGCAATTCATTAATTTATGTAGCCTATAATCACAACTGAGGCTGTTTACTGGGAAAAAAGAGTTATTGCTTTGAGAACGTGTGCCACTGACCTTCATTTCTTGCCTTTCCTTTTCTTTTAAGTCTTTCTCTTCACTATCACCGGCTGTTATTGCAGATGGGCAAAGCAGTGACTCTTCAACACATTAAACTGCCTCTTCTGTTGCTCCTCGTCTCGCTCACTCCCTTGGCTTGATCTGTGTTGTCTGATTTTCTCTTTGCTGCGGAGAGGAAGGCCTGACCACGCTTTGATTTTGATGCACAGATTTTACAACACCAGCCTGGAGGTGAGATCGTTAGCTTCCAGGGGCTCAAAAAGGAGTGGTGAGGTACTTTAGGAGTCACTGAAGAGGCTGAACGTGTCTCCAGATGCTGCTGTGATTCACAAATTGCCCAGCTCAATGTTTAAAGAACACATGGTGCAATTAGTAGGAGTCTGTGCTTCTGCAGTCTCTTTTGACTCTTTTATGCATATTCATCAAAAATATCCATGGGTGTTAAACATCCAATTGGGAAAGCAATAACTACCAAGCACTATATTAGACAGACAGTGCATTACCCGGTCTTGCTCCTTAATGTTGTTCAACCCTTTAGAGGAAAACAACGCTCCAATGCCGTTTGCTTGACGTCACAGGCACTACAGGAAATGTCCACACTCTTAGTCAATGGAAAGTTGTTTCATCTGCTTGAATAAGAGGCAGAGTTTGAGATCATGTAGTGACAAATCCAGCCAGTCTGAGGGTCTGCATGCTGTGGGTCAGAGTCCTGCACGAGTCCATCTTAGATAACCTGCAGAACTGACCCGCAATTATTTCTAAATCAAACCCGTGCCCGTCTGTGTCCATCAATTGAAATCCTGCGAACCAACCCGTGGACCATGACTAGCACACAGACAGAAAAGTGTCTCTCGGATGCCACAGCAGCAGTTGTGCTCCTGCAGTTTTTGAAATGTTTCCTCAGGGACACTGTGATGTGCCAATCTTGTGGCTATAAAATACTAACAATTTTCTGTACTGTTTAAAAGCAGCAAAGCCAATAACAAAATTATTCATAAACTTTTCTCAAAGCCCCAATTGGTCTTAAATGGCGTATTATCCACAGTGTGGTACTTTCCAATGGCCGTCCTTGCTTTTTTTAGCTTCAATTTTCATGCAGCTACCAGCAAGCTGTGACATCGCAGCGCATCAGTGACGTTTGGGCCGGATGTCATGGCGTGAAATGTTGCGTCTTTCAAAAGAAAAAGAAAAATGGTAGCTTATTCTGCTTGAGAGCATCGGTGGTTTAGATGGTGAAATACCGCACGCTGTTTTTCATGCCTGCTTTTACCTGAAGAACGATGCCTCTACCCGTGAATTTATATAGATTGATATTTTACCTGTTACAAAGCACTTTTGTGGGTTACCAAATGGGTACCCTACCTGTGGCAGGACTCCGCTGGGGGCTACTAGACTGCAAAACGTTGTGATGCAGTCATGGCCAAACAGCTTAAAACTCACATATGTTACATGCAGCAGAACCTATATATGGCACAACCTTATGTTTTATCCACTGAAAGAGCAGCCTGTGGCACACTTGTTTGCTCTTTGGGCCACAACATTCAACTATAAACCATGACAACATATATTTGTCAATAACCTCATGCTTTCAAGACTAAGTCGAGACGTTGAAAAGTTAAAATATATCTTTGATAATATAGCAACGATGACTTGTATGTTTTGTTTTTTGTGAACAAGAGGACAGCACAACCCTAACCCTAAAATGTGACTGGTGCTCTACTGGATATTCAAAATGTCTGATCTTCTCCGTCATCACAAAAAGCATTATACATTAATCTCAATATTTATAATGTGTCAAGAAGGAAGCGACAGTGCACTTTAATAACAGGAGATAAAGAGATGCCCTGTGGCAAAAAAAACAAAAAAAACTAGGTGGCAACAATACGACTAACCTGAGACATCACAGTTGGCACTGTTGCAGTGGTTTCTCAACGGCAGTGACTGAGGAGCACATTGTAGCGGCAACTACAATGTGTACAACATTGTTGTTCTTTTTTCACAGAACGCAAAGGTACAGACTAATTCAGTGAAGCACACGTTTTTACAAACATTATAAAATGTGATGCTGTAAATACATTTCCCATGTGCTCTGTAGCTGACCTTATTTCCCAAAGTGTTGTTAGCATGAGATAGCTTAGCATAAACACAAGGAACATGAGTAACATCTACTAGCTCCTCCCCTATGATGTTTATTTAAAAGCTGCTGATTAAACATAGGAGCTTTAACATGCAAATTATTGAGCTTTTGTTTGTTTGTGTTGGTATTTTGCGAGCCAGTCTGGACTTTTCCCCCTGTTTCCATTTCGTTGATGATGATAAAGAATTTGTAAGACACAACTTTTATCTTCTAATGTTCATGTTAAGAGTTTTGTGAAGGCGAGTGCAGTAGCAGATGGGATTCAAGTCTTTCAAAACTCAACCTGTTCATACTGCGCTTCTCCTGTAAATAATGTATTAAGTGCCTCTTTTATGTTTCCGCTGTACAAGGATTGCACTTATCACCAACACCAAGAAGCCCATTTGGTCGCAGCCAGAGCTGTAGCAATATCATCTCAACACAACTGACATCCTCAAAAAGAAAATCCATCTCCACATCCAACAAATCTTCTCAGCATAGCTCTAGGACAAACTCACACTACATCTGTAGAGTGCCCAGCAAGTTTGATTCATAAAATTTGGATTGATTGACTAATTGAGAACTCGGTACCAGTAGTGGGAGTACAGCAGCGTACTGAAGTTTGTGTGGTTTTATTAGCCTCATCTAGAGACCCACAACAGTTTCTACAATTAAAAGACAATAAGATAATTCCAGTGTTTCTGACACGGATCAATTCCTATACAGTAAGTATGTGAGTTTAAATGAACGAAGAATTGCCCTAAATGTTGTCAGATTTAATCACACTGGATAAATACGTCCCATACTCTGAATGTATTGCTTTGGTACAAATCTTTGGCAGCAGTTTGTTGTTTGTTCTTTTATTTTATTGGTAAATGTGATGGATTTTATGTAAAATGTTCGCCTATGAAGCGTGAAATATTCGCTCAGGGAAGGCAAAGATATTATAGGTTCCACTTACAATATATATAAGTAGGAATTATGAGTTTTATGTCTTAGACTTTCCCATGGAGGGTGAATTCATTGTTTGATTTACAATAAAAGTTTTATTTCATTATTATTTATTACTAACTTATTCCAGGAGTTAGATTTTTTTTACTATCCACCAAAGAAACATCCATAATCAGGATTCATTGTGTATGTTGTGATGCATAATTTACAGCTCTGAACAGGAATGGCAATACTGGAGGCCACATTTGCAAGTAAAGGAATCCCGCGTATCCCAAACAAACTGTCTCTGTAGCAGAGATGCAAAAACACTTGCAAATCACACATTAAAACTAACAGAAATACCGTAAAATCTCAAGATGTTTGTTTTTTTACGTGGATTTGTCATGTTTTGAGGTCTCTTTTCCAATTTTGGCTCTCTTCCAGTGTCATAAAAACGTGTCAGGATGTGAAATCATCTCATCCCAGCAAACAGAGAGGAATGTTAGAGAGGAGTCTGTTCAGGGCTCAACACACACACACACACACACACACAAGTGCCACCAGGAGAATGTTTATCTTTAGACGGCCTGACACTGTTTGTACTTTGAATTATTTAATAAATGTGGAGAAATGTGGAGAAACTTTGAGACATCAGCCCAGCCCAGAAAGGTCAGCAGAAATTAGTGGAGTAGGAGGGAGCATTAACCTTTCCCTGCGGTGACTGGCAGAGAGACAGAAGTGGCTTGACTGCAGCCATTGTGTACTCTTTTGTTTGATGATAATTACACATCCTGTTGTTGGCTAGCTCCATGAATTTTTTATGAGCCTCTAGCGTGGATTTAGAAAGACTAGAGGATTTCTTCTCTCTAGCAGAGAACAACTGCACTGAAAGAGGTGGGTGTTTCAGCCAGAGTACCTGTCCACATGCTTGCATGCCCAAGCAGAGTTCAGCTGTCAATCACGGTGTCTCACCTCTATTTAAAAAAAAACAAAAAAACATCCAATAAATAAGTAAAATTTAACTGATCAGATTTATTCAACTCAAAGTACTCCTCAATTATTTGAGTGAGTTTTTACTGTAGCAAGACTACCTGAAATAATAAGCAGAGGTTTATGACCTATGCTGCAGCCACCACCAGATGGGGGTTAAGATGTTTGGCTTCATTTTTGGGACCATCTTGTGTCGTTCATATTTATATACAGTCAGCGGTGTAAGCATTGTCTTCCCAAATCGTGTACTGTATTACTGTAGCTTTATCATATAGTCCATGTGAATAAAGGAGAATTGCAACACTGAAGTGCTGCAACCTTCCTGCAGTGTATCCTGCAACATGACATTTTGCCTGTTTTGTTCTAAGAGAATCCTGGCAGCAGCTGGATATGTGTGTTTACTACATAAACTGCACAGCAGACATGACCCAGTGGCACAAACCAGCACAGCTCTGCACTCATATTGATTACCAACAAAGGGATAAAGGCAACAGCATATGGAGACACAGTTGGATTTTGATTAACATAACCCCTTTGGACATTCAGCTGAATCATCAGAGTCACTCCTTTTCTGAGGCTCTGCTCAGTACAACAGGGGGAAATTTTTCAAAACATCGCCAAAAGGAGATAATTTTAGTGCCATGCATTCTGAATTAAGACCGTTAACAAGATGGCTAAAATAGCTTAAAGGGCCTCACTGCAGAAAATTTGGGATAATGAAAATTTAACAAAGAGAGGCGAGCAATAGAAATAAAAGTAGAGATGTTTAGGGCAGAGCTTGCACATTCTTAAGCCATTGTGATGGTATACTGATTGTCTTCTTATTGTCACGTTGAAGCTAGAGTTTTCTGTTATTGTTTAACTTTTGGGAGGTTTAAACTAAATACTTTCTGAAAAAGGAGTTGAATCAAAGTCCAATATGACCCTGTTCACCTCCAACAACAGTTTAGAGTTTAAAACAAGTCATGTAAATGTTAAAACAAGCAATATTTACATGTTAGTATTCCAATAAGGAATCTAACCTTTTCCAAATCGTTCCAAATTAATAGATGAAACTCTAAACAACCTAATAAACCTAAAGGTTTTAAAACATTAGCTTTAAAAACACTGAGCTCATAAACTGTAAGCGGTGAACAAAAACACAGTAAGTAAGTTCACATGTCCAACAGAATGCCATATGAGTCACTGTGGTTGAAAAAATACCATTAACTCTCCTAAACTCAAAATCTGAAGAACAACAGCAAAGAGTTAACTGTATGTGCCACAAACAAGGTCGACGGGAAGAAAACAGGCACAAAACAGAGCTGAATAGGACTCAAAAGTGAAAATATCACCTCGCCTATTTATCTGGAAACTTTTGAACTTAACTAAGGTGCTTTAGATGGATTTCACACTAGGATGCCAAAACAAAAAAAGCTGCATAAAATAACAAATGTGTATATGCTGTAAATATTCCACCGTAAGTCAAAGTGAAATCTATTATATCCAGTCTTAGTTGACCCATTTAAGTGATTAAAAAAAAAAAAAAAATTATAATAAACCATTTTTCAGGCTGAAACTGTTTACTGCTCACAACTCTAACATAAAATCCATAAATTAGCATTTGTCTAATTAGCCTAGTCTGAGGAATGTGAGCTTCCATGTATATCGTGATGAAAATAAGGAGGTATAACAAGGGTCGTTACTTTACCAGTTCAGAATATTGTCAAATTTGTAAACAAAAGAAAATTTGAGGTTGTTTAGTGTTTAGCTGGGAAATCTTATTTTTTTAAATCCCGGTTTTAGACGAAAATCCCCAAATTTATTTCCACTGTAGCCTTACTAGCGGCTAAGGATTTATTGGCACAACGATAAATAAAATTTCTACTTGTCAGGTGATCACTGACAAGTGATCCACTTCTGCTTCCAATACTTTGATTTATCAACAAATGAAACTAACCATAATATAAACCTTTATTTGGTTATGCCTTAGTTGTTGCAAATGTTATCATACTAGTGTGATAAAAAATGTGAATATGGTTAACAGGATACAAAATGACAGTACCATTGTTATTGTAGGAATGCTAGCAATGAGCATTTACGTCTAAGCACTTTTGTTCCTGCAAGCTGCAAACATGGGTGTAAAAACTTGAGATGTGTTTAGACAGTCAGCAAATGAAACATTTTAGCTAATTTTCGTCCATGTCATGTTTATTTGTTCCAAAATATGCTAACTGTACAGAAGTTAGCTGTAAGCTAGCTACAGCAGACGGAAAAACTGTGGGAGTATTTCTCTTAGTGTTTGTGTTCTGCTAAATAAATTGTATCTAGGTATATATTGTCAGGAGTAATTCACACCCGTTTTAATTGCACCCTTGGCAAATTTAGGTGAAATCAGGGCTTTTCCTTGACTTTACAGTGATTGGTGGTTGATTATTGATTATTCCACTTACTGGATAAGTGCATGAGCTACATAGAATAGAAAGAGTCGTAATACGTCACTGAATATACATCATATAGCTTCGACAAACTACAGCATGTCAGACACGGTTGAGAAGGAGGATTTTTAAGGGTGCCCTCATCAGTTTTACTTCAACACATTTACTCAGGCATAGAAATCCTTATCAGTTAAAATCAAAGTAGGAAAACTAAACTATTAATTGTTGTTCAAAAAGTGACATTGAATTTTCAGTGAAAGTGCTTTCCATCATATTTTCTTTCATCTCCCATCCATTATACCCAAACACTTTGATCAATGAGCTCACCACGTGGGTCATTAGTAGGAAAAAGTCATTACATGTCTTGGGCATAGTGAATGATAAGGATGGTGCTGTTTTTCTTTGTCATTAAAATGTTCATTACCAACATGCGTGACTTGTTGCAGCAGAATACTCCAGATTTCATCGTTCTCTTATGTTTAATTGTTTCAGAACATAGATATTTAAACGTACGAGGTTTAGAGAATTACTTTCCAAACGCCGCATAAAATTACGCTCATAACCTTTTTTGAGGGGATGAGTGTTAATATCCTCTTTGATGAAATAGTGTTTATCAGAACGACGTACACATTTTAACTGAACTAATATTTCCCCAAGAACCAATCATATTCTCCATTTGCATATTGTTGTTTTGACAAAATTGTTGCCACTATTTGAGCTTCTTTGCAGTCACCCTTGACAAAGTGAGATATGTTGTTCTGTTCCTCAGTGTGGCATACATCACAATTTGACAGAGCATTCCTTTTCCACTCAACTATTGTTGAAGAGAAAGCATCACATTTTTGTCACAGGAGAGGAGAAGTCTCTCACATTCAGTTCTCATGGGCCGTCAGTGCCTTCTGAAATAACTACTGGGTTGTTGCCATGAGTGTTAGACTTGAAATTGTTTGTCATGTAGCCTTCTGGTGACTAACTTGGAAGAGCGACCTCAATCAAAAGTTTTTTCCAACCAGTAAGCAATGGATAATGTGCTGCAGATGCAAAATTATTACTTAAAATTTATACTATTTCAGTCACATCCTCTGTTAGGATGTGACTTATTTTACAATATATTCATTATGAAAAATACAAAAAAATAGAAATTCATGGCAACAAAAGAATTTTTGAACTGGTGAATTTGAACATAGATTGTGGGTTTGCCATTAGATCAGCTAACTTAGTTGGGACTAAGCTTATCATCCATATTCCGTGGTCAGGTGGAGGTATGAGTTTAAGAGTAGGCCATATACTGCACATTCAATTCAAACTTGCTTTCTATCTAATTTCAATTCCAAGGCATGCGCTGTCTGTGACAGGACAGGGATTTATCAAAAAGTCTTACCAGTCAACATGTGTTTTAATCATTTCACTGAGGCCACATCTGTCTGTTAACTTAGGCTGTGTTACTCCACACATGGTACAAACCAAAACTCACTCAGGCAAGATGGAGCAGATGGGGCTACACAGTGCAGGGTTGAAGGAGGAGTGCATTGCAGTAGGTATCAGCGGTGCTTTCACCTGAGACGTTGGTCAGGTGATGGAGGGAGAAAAAAAAAAACATCAATTCTGGCTATGCAATATGTGTATGCTCCTCAGAGAAATTTGAGGCAGTAAACACTAAGCTGCCTGCAGCTCTGTCATATGTATTATTGGGATAGCTATGATGGGAACCCAGGCTTAATCCTCTTCAACTCTGCAAGGCAAAGTGGGGAATCAGCACGCAGTGATTATCGCATGACGATGTTTATAGTTTTATTAAAGTAAATCCATAACTTTACAGTGAGGCACATAGCAGCATATGAATTAGAATTCTGGATGATTCACTTCGTCAAGTGGCAAATGAGTATCCACAAGGGAGGCTTACAATTGTGTAATACTTGTTATTACTTAAACAGCATAACAATTTTACAGGATCCACTGTTCCATAAAAAGCTGTTTATCGCTGTATTTAAGTTACCAGCCCCTAAACTGTCATCTAGTCCTGATTGATTTTTTGATCATTCTGTGACCTCTCCACTCTCCTCCCCTGCTGCAGTGGTTTATTCACATGACGATTCAGCTGGCACTCTATCAGCATTAATAATACAGCCTGACAGACAGTGTACAAGGCTGAGGATGAGGTGTCACTCACAGCAACAAACAAGTGCGGTAATGGATAATACGATAAATCGTGAGAGGGAGACAGAGACGGAGAGAGGAGGATCACAGGTTAAGCAGTTCAATTCACCTCCAATTATTCAGGTATTTGACAAATATATAGCCTCTAATCCCCTATGGATAAGCTTGTATGTGTTACTCACCGGGGCACAACAGA
>KV751334.1:2024731-2059470 GCA_001698575.1 Mola mola
GCGAGTAAAGTGCATACAATTTGGGAAAATTAGCCTTTTATGATGACATTATAATATTCCCGCATTTCTGTGCACCAAGTCCACAAATGAAACATCTGATTTTTTAGGTAATTTAAATTCCACTGAGCTGTTGCCAAGCCTTTCAGGCCAAAAAATTGCTGTGATTCTTTAAAAATGCACACAGTTGAGCAAGGCGCGCCTCACAGGGGCTCCCATGAATGAGAAATATCCTTGTGCAAACTGTTAATTGTGGGAGAGCAGAGAACAACACAGAATGAAATGCCCCCCCCCCCCACACTACTGCCTGGCCACATGACTCCTGTAGAGACTGAAGCCTAAGATATATTTTGTGCTTTCTGCACACTTTTTAAAGTGTATATTAATGCTCCTAATGATGAGTTGTGACTTTGTTTTACATCTCCTGCAGAGTAGATGTTAACAAATACTAATTTGCCAACATTAAAAATTTGTTCCAGCTGCAGCTCTTACTTGGAATGCTAATCTAGACACAGCCACATGTAATTAGAAAAAAAAGAGCACCAACAGACATATTTAGCCATACCCCTACATTATATTAGCATGGTTTTATTTTTGTCAGTTCCTGTGTATGGGTTTTTTTTAATTTTCTGATCATTTTTGTTATAATATAATTACACCACTTACATAATTCATTTAGAAAATAGCCACAGAATTAAAAATCAAAATATGATTGAAGTCTGAACCTTCATTTCAATTACAGTCATTTTTACACAAAGTGCCCCGTTTTCAGAAGATCAAAAGTAATTGCAAAATTCACTGAAAAGCAGTTTCATGGCCAGCTGTGTTCCATTCTATTCCTTCATTACTCTATGACAAATTAAGTGGATAAAAAGTCTGGAGTTGATTCCAAGTGTTGAATCGCATCCATATCATCGCAGGGCTGACATATAGAGACAAACAACCATCCACTCCTCATTCACAACTACGGGCAATTCAGAGTGACCAATTAACCTAAGCCCCAGTTTTGCATGTTTTTGGACTGTGGGAGGAAGCCGGAGTACCCGGAGAGAACCCACGCAGACACAGGGAGAACATGCAAACTCCGCACAGAAATGGCCTGACCCGGAATCAAACCAAGGACATTCTTGCTGTGAGGAGACAGCACTAAACACTGCACCAATGTGCCGCCTTAGTGAACGTGGAGTGGCCAAATAAACAGTTTGGTACATTCTGAAAAAGAAGCTGGCAAGTTCAGCAACACCAAAAGGCCCGGATGACGATGGAAGAACAACTAAATTGGATGAATGCAGAAATCTATCTAAAAAAAACAAAAAACTTGTTGCCAAGTCATTCCTGGAGCTACTGAGAGGTTGAGTAGGAAGCATAGGAAGCATAGGGCCACTGACCAAATTGCAATATTAGATGCGTTGGCAGTGTATTTTTCAATGCAGTGTTAACAGCGTGTTTGGTTAAAAGTATATAATGGGAACACACACTATTCAAACTGGTGTACAGTGTAGTGTATAGGTCGGTAATATGACTTTGTCCTAGGCTTTTGGGATAATCAAGACTGTGGCACCTTTAAGTAATAGATAGCTAGAATATTGAGTTTCAGAGTGATCACGGAGTTGAGCAGAATTGAAAATAAAACTTTTTAATTTATTCCCAGCAGAATTGAAGTACACTTTATACTTTTAAACTTTTTAACTATACTTTTAAATTTCCTTGTTGTGATGTTACGTTTAACCTCATTTAGGTCTGTGCGATTATCATTTGCATTCAGATCATTAAATGTGCATAAAGAATGATGCATTGCTATAGTAACCAACAGTGTATAAAGGAGTTAGACCTTGGGTTTGAGTGTGTTATATTTGTTGTTGTTCCGCACAGACTAAAACAAAGGATTGCAACACTTTTCCACTAATGCCCAAGTAGCTGGATGTTGATTTTATCCTAAAAAGGCTATATGCCGGATGTACTCATAAACACGCTGATTTATTTTTCTCAACAATAGATGCTGTTTGTCTGCATGCGCACGAAAAGAGTGGAATATGTCAGTGAGACGCAGAGAGAAAGCTTTTTAATTTCTTTCGCAGCAGTGGCCTACAGTGGAGAGGAAGCTTTCAAAACAATCAGAAGGAGTGGGTTTTTTTTGCAATAAAACACCCCAATGTTGACCTTACCAATCGAATCAGATTAAGATCAGACAGAGATTGATCTATTCTAAGCACAACAATTTACCATGTTTGACCAGATCAGTCTCAACTCTGTGAAGCCATATATGACGATAGAAGGAAATGAAATCTTGTCATCACAGCTGAAGTGTCTCCATGTCCATTACAAACAATAAGAAATTCCACTCATATATCATCCTACGTCTGTAATGCCCCAGCCTGCAGGAGTCTCCCCCTCCTCATTTTTCCCATTTCTCTACTGCAGGTGAATGAGTTCCAGCCAAGAATGTTGTCCATTTGCATCTTAGCTAACTGTATCATTGCTCTGGGCTTTCTAACAGTTAATACATTGTCTGAGAACAGAGTTGGGATGAAGAAAGAGCTGGAGCTGCAGAGCATGTGGCCGCTATTTGTATAGAAATTAGGTTTGTTGCAGGTAAGAGAAAACTCTCCTGTTGTGTTACTGATGTTAAATAAAAGGTATGAGATGTATGGTATAATCATCCTGACCACGACTATAAATATACAGTGAACAACCAGTAAGCAGGGAAAACCTCATTTCTTATTCCCTCAGTGGAACACACACACTTTTTCTTATAGAATTCTAAAATATTATAGGTTAGGTATTATGCTGTAGGTTACATAGGTGAATTGTCATTATTAATCAAAATTTTGAGGCCTAAAAATTCTCCTTCAACATTATTTTGTAACTTTGGCATAACGGCTGATCGTTTGGACATTTATTGGCTGCAGAATTATCTGGGAGAAAAAAAAAAAGAAAACATTATGGCATCATAAAGTGGGTATCACGGAACACATTATTTGCCATTGTAGTGTTCATGCCAGTGCTTTTACCTCTGACTTGGTCTCTGCCAACTAAAAATAATCCCTTTGTGATTGAAAAGACAAAATCACAAAACCTTTCATATTTCATTGTGTGTTTCAAAAATGCTCGAGAGATTCTGCTGCCCTTCTCTGTAAGTGCTACTCAGAAGAAAACAATCCCCTAGTTACGGCTTGCATCATCATAAATACAATAGAGCTGCTGTGTCCCATTCACAGATGCTTTTACACTGCTTTAAGCACTCTTGGCTGGCACAATTAGAGTTGTTCAGCATCCTTTAATAGACCCTCTTTGCTGTAGTTGTCTACTACTTAGTTAAAGTCAAGCCCAGTACTTTGCTTTGATTCATAAAGCCAAAGGGCAGAAACTGATTGGAAATCAGTTTGGTAATGTGGTAAGGCGCAACAATTACTAGCCATATGCCCCTAATAAGGAAGAGACATGCAGGAAAAAAAAACCAATGCAATCTCCTCCAACATGTATGGCGAATTTTGCAAACCACAAATTCAGACACATCTGATAACACTAATGTCAATTATTGTGAATAAATGCAAATTCTAACTGATAGCAGTGCAAGAATAACAAAACGTGATCATTAACAACACTGTTATATTATTCCACATTTGGCTTGTGGCTTCTTCTAGTAATTTACTTTATAGCTTGCTTAACTCAGCTTAAGAAAGAAAAAGATCCACATCAAGCTATTATGTCACTTCAATGCCATTTAGAATAGTCTTCCTTCAATGTTTTTTTGTTTTTTTCTTGACTTGCACACAAAATATGTTTTACTAAACAGCCAAAGTTTGGTGTTACTTGTCAGACTGAAAGACAGAAAAAAAATACATCTTTTTACTGAGAAAAAGCTGCCTCTATCAATACTTACTCTTGTTTTAATATTTCTTGGGTTACTCTTTAGCTTTCTAAATATGATCTCTTTCCCGGAGCAGATATTTGGGATGGTGACTGAGATGGATTCGTTTCAGTTTCCTACAACTGGGGACTGCATCTTCTATATCATTAAAAAGCCTATGGGCAGCTGCTCTTATTCATCTCATGTTGCACACTGGAGGTGATAATAACAATCACTATTGCCCCACAGGTCACACGTCTAACAAGAAAACACAGTCTGCAGCTAGTTGACTGCTAATTGCTAATCGGGGCCACTACCTCTTGAATAGATATATAGAGATACTTACTTGGAATACTTAATTATTACTTAAACTCATTATGTTGATTAATTTAGTTCACATTTGTTTAGTTTATATTTGTTTAATTTTTTGAATGCTTTATGATGAAATATTTACTGAATCAAAGTCAAATTGCCCCAATAAGCCCTATCTTGTTGATGAAACTTAAATAATGGCAGTTGCGATTGCTAAATGTTGACTGCATTGTTCTTTGTAGGGCAAAATAGGGTTGCCTTTTAATTTAAAGTACACAGATTAATGGCTGGTTGCACCACAGAAGGCTCTGCACAGTGTTGATTTACAAATGGGGAGCATTTATTTTTTGGTTGTTGGCATTGCTTTCACACGCAGAGAGACACATTTTAAGACAAGATATAAATGGAGGGAATCCGCGAAGCAATTACTCCACCTCTACAGTACATGGCAGCAACGCCAATAGAAAAGGTGTATCCGGCTACCTTTCTCTGTTCCGTTTCATTGAACAGCCTCTCCAGCCTTTCTTCAGTCTGTCAAGCTGCCTTGGCAACAATCCATTACAAAGGCATGGTGAACAGAAATGTACAGAGGTTGAAATGTAAGAAAATTACAAAAGGAATCTATTCGATGACTTCCCTCCCACCATGGAAAATAAGTCTGTAAATCAGGCAAGCGACCAAGCCTGAACAGCAGCCTTAAGAGTCTGTCTACAAATATACAATGCAATGAAAAGCAGAGCACTCACCCCTCAACTCACTGATATGCCTTTTAGCACATAATTTTCTTTGTTTTGCACTCAACTACATGATCCAGCTGCTTTTTCTTCTGACCTTATCCTTGTTTCTTCACTGTTGGCATGAGATTGTGATACTTTCTCGTGCCACAATCGATAAAACATTTGCCAGGATTTTCTGTAATGCCACAAGAGCAGTGTTTAATTCTAAAATCACACCCTTAGAAAAATGTGTCATCTACTGTGACACGATCACGTTGACATGAAAGTGAAAATGTCTTATTTTTGTTCGGCTTTTTACTGACGAAACAGCTGCATAGCATTGAAGTGTTTGAAGGGTTTTTCATTTTTAAAGAGTGTGCTTTGAACACCAGGCCAGTTTTAAGACTGAATTTTGCCAATTACAGTCCTGGTGCCTATTACTTTGTTTATTCCTATGTTTCTCCTCATGACAATATCACCAAATTAGCATCCTGCTCCAAAGAAAACTACAGAGAAGACGTGACAAAATATAATAGCGGTAAAGGGGCTCTGCGACCGTGGCAAACTCCTGATTTATCTGTCGAGAGAGGCAATCTAACACGTCTGCACTAATTTGTCATGATCGCCGTGATCTGTCCACAAACATCAATAAGGGACGGGCGTCAGACGGTGTATTGAAACTACTGTTAGTGGTCATTGTGGAGCTCCTTTGATTTAGTGTGGGTGTTTGTGTGTGTGCAACAGTCATTTTTGGTGGCTGCTGCTGATAAATGTCAAGGCAACTTGAGAAATGGCGAGCAGCCGTTTTGCTCCCACACACAAGCAGAAACAACACACACCAAAACATTCCTGTAAACAGCTCGTCCATAGGAGCTGTAATTCATCACGCAGCCACAGAGTACACTGAATAGTCAGGGGAAAGCGAACAGCATCGTACTGCAGGTGATGTAATGCAAAATATTGCGCTGACAAGAGATAGAATATATGTTTATCCATTAATGAGCAGTTGAATGTCTAAAATGATCTCCCTCTCAAGTGTAATGGATGCCTGCCACGGAATCTCTCCTGCGTGAATCTCATGGTTGCTCTAGTCTTTCCTGGATGACTGGAAACTTTCGTCATTCCTCTGCTAGAGATACAAACAACCTTGCAATGGAAATGAGCCGTAAATAAATTCACGAATTAAATCCTTTCACTCTTCTCTTTGACATATCTGCGTGCCATGCTATAATTGATTGAAAAAAATCCTATTAATACCCATCACAATAAAGCAACATAATGGAATATACAGGCTCTTGCAATGGAAAATTAAGTTTTATAAAGGGGGAAAAAAACACGGCTGGTGAATAAATGCATGTGCACACTATATTCCAACAGCGTGTTACCTTGGTAACTAATCTTATTAACTGAGGATTGGCTCCATTATTCAGCTTCTTCCTCTCAAACCTGAATAGATGTTATCAGGGACAGGGAGTCAGATGAGGCAAATATTGAATCTTCAGTGTTGTTTTCTTCTGAATCTTTCACAGTATTTAGTGTACTAAGTGTAATCCTTTTTGGAGAATAAACTGAAATGGAAACCTGGATTTCTAGCTCCCTAAAAATAAACTGACGTGTGTGGCTGTAAAATGGGAAAAGAAAAGAAAAATTTGTGGGATCTGTCATGAAATTTCTGCATGTATGCTAAATGTAATTAGATACACAACAACACAACATAGGTCCCTGATCATGCAGCAAGTCATCTTTCATGAAAACCTAACCACATTCAGGTTATGAGAAAGCCACTCAGAAATAATTGTAAGGGAGGCCTACAAAAGCTGAGGCTAATATGCATTGATAACTTGACAGCATAAATAAGTGAATAAAACTGTAACATGAATTACAGCCTATGTATTCTGTGATCAGTGAAATGGCCCACAGAGCATTAGGCAACAACAATATAGGCAGTGCGATAGCAAAGCTTTCCCACTGATAGCTGCTGCGCTGGGTTTCTCGCAAAGCACAGAAATTGCTGCAACATTCACATATTGTTGCTCCTTCTGCCTCTCCCACTCAACCATGTTATGGTATAATCCCAATAATGGAAAACTGACCTTGCTAGTGAGACAGCAAGTGAAATGTGACTGTAAGCAAATTTATCACATTCACAAATCAATCTTTTTGGTAAATTACTTGATAGTAATCTGTGTTTCAATTACATTCATGATAGATAGGATTATTTCTTCATCAATGTAGCGTAAACTACGGGGTTCCATAGTGCTGAGCAGACTTAGCTGGAGTTGGCTGGACCAAAGGTCCTAAAACCATGTCCTCCACCTCTGTCTATATCTCAGGAGGGCAACTGGAGGAGAATGACCGGTAAAACCCAGACCAGCAACGTGACCAACAAGAATGACCCACGCTCCCTCAACTCCAGAGTCTTTATCGGCAACCTCAACACAGCCATTGTCAAGAAAACTGACATCGAAGTCATCTTCGCCAAGTATGGCAAAATAGTGGGCTGCTCTGTGCACAAGGGTTACGCCTTCGTACAGTATTTGAATGAGAGGAACGCCAGAGCTGCTGTGGCTGGAGAAAACACCCGAATCATCGCTGGGCAGCCTCTTGGTGAGTCTTTCCATTCTGTTTTCCTGACTGTTAGACTGTCAGAAACTGTTGTTTCTGCATTACTTGCATTTTGAAAAGGCTAGTAAGATACAGTCTCTCGACAGTATTTTGAAAAAAAAAATTCCCTTTGAAATACAGAATGTTTTGTTAAAGCCAGTTCTTTGCTAGAGGAATGGATTGTCTCTCTTGGGAACACCGAATGCCTCAGGCGTCTCTCAGAATTTTAGTTAAGAACTTCCCTTGGCTCCTAAAATCTGAAGTGTCTGTGTTTGTTGTCATGCTGTTTTGGAGAAAATCCCAAGTGAATCCATTAACTGATCCTGTGAATGTAAGAAAAGTTTGATTTTAAAATTAAGCAGGCAGCAACTTTCAAAAACTATGTCAGTTCTTGAGACACTGCTTGAGCGGAGTATAATGTTAAGTGGTATTCATGCAGCTACAATATGCTGTGCAAGCATTGATTTCCTACTGTGTATTCACTTTGGGTGGTCTTTGAGAAGCTGTGAAATGTGAATTTTGTTTTGTTAATGAAAGGGGTCATGAAGAACCCTAATTCTTTACCACAGATACAGCAGAGCCCACTCCCTGACTCTACTGCCTTAAAGCAAAATTTACAATGATCATGACTGGTAAGGGATGTTTTGATGAGTCTTTACACAGCCTTACGTGTGCTAGTTAAACTCTGATCCAATATAGTAAAAAAAAAAGTAGGACTATCAGTGCATGATAGAGATGCACAACTGAATGCATTTTTACCTGAATGTAAAATATGGGCAGAGTTTATATTTGAGATCAAGGCTCTGATTTTAAGATTGGGGGTGTGATGGTAATAACTTATTGTAGGAATGTAGAGTCAAAGCATGCAAGGGGAACGTGGGATGGAGGTGAGGCATGTTTCATGGCAGAGCCAAGAGACATCACATCAAGAGAGTAAAGAGTGCAAATATCACTGGTTATTAGTGTTAAAGGAATCTTCATACAGTTTTAACAGAGTATAAAAGTCGTTTGTGAAAGATAGCGGGGTGCAGAAATTGATTTGTATTCAAATGCAAATTACATAGTTGATATAATTATTGTTGTTTCCCTCCAGACTCACTCTTAAGTGCATAAAAATACTCTGCTATTACTAATGATTTATTTAACATGTTTTTCATGTTGAAATGTTTTGTTAAATCCTGAAAATTGTCTGGAAGCACATCTACTCTTTCTAGCACATTGAAAAATTCTACAGAATAGAGAATCCCAGGCAGTGCACGGCTGTTTGCACTAGGTTGACCAATAAAAGATTTTTCGTGTAAAGTCTGTGTCGATTTTGAACTGGCACATTGTTGTCGGTTGGTTGTGAAATGTACAATAACTATCTGCTATAATGTCACAGCATGTTGTTATCTGGATAGCCAACCAGGTTTGCCTGGGAATAAATAGTATTTGCAAATTAAATTGAATTTAATTTAGTTAAAAAATAAATTAAAGAGCGTTTGAGGGACTTCAGTCTTTAAGCGACAGGTGACTTGGCACACACTGTACAGGTGGACACGAAGGTTGAGGTGGAGGTACAGCTGACTTTTGTTGACAGATGTAGCTTGCAGGCTTAACTTCACTCTAATGTGCTAACTGTCCTGCACAACTATGCAATGGATATTGTATTGTTCATACAAGGATTAACATGGTTCAGACCTCAAACTGATTACGTTAGCACCAACACTGATAAAAAGATGCATGGAGAAAAATTTTTCAAACAGTTAATGAAGACTCACTGTACAGGTGCAGCTGTTGATGGTTGGCGATTGTTGCTTTGCTGCAGATGCATGGGATTAATGTCCACTGGATGCCCCATAGTTGAGCTGTGCTTTTGGAGATGTGTGTTTTAAGCAGGACAAGTGTTTTGTACTTTTTGCTCTTAGGCTAGAGTATGATCTCTTTGACTGCTCTTGTACTCCATTATAAGGTATCCTCCGGTCAGTTGGAGTTAGTCGTGAGAGAGAAGTTATATGCAACATAATGAACACAACTGAGGTAAACACCCGTAATTTAAGAGCAGTACCAAGAGAATGGGCGTGTTGGCCAAGCTTAGGCCACACCTCTCCACTCGTTATGCTCCATGGCCCGTGTGTGACCAGGTGTTACATCTTGGAGTGTCGCTGGAGAACCAGAGCAAATGAAGAAATATTTCCCTTCGCTGGTGTACAATTTCAAGTGACATCTTAGCTATTATTTCGTTAGTCGGAATACTGATTTTTACAATATAGTTTTTAATACTAGTAGAGTATTTCTTCGATCTGCAGAATGAAATAAACAATGGTAACGGAATACATCTTGTTTCAAATGTGAAAATTGAAATTATAAGTAAAAAATTTTTACGACAAAGTGTTCAAAATCATATTTATTTGGCCAAACATGTAAACACATGCAAAGAATTCATTTCTAGTTATACTTTATTATACACGGACACTATTTAATGTTCTTTAAACTTTATTATATGGAAAATACAATGCACATTTTGTGCAGAAATACATGTATAAGCATACAAAACACCAAGAAAAACAATCAATTTGTGCATATTGTGCAGTTTTTGCAAGTTATTGCACTATAATGTTTGATATGAATAAAGTATCAAAGTGTTCTCATACTAAGTATATACTGTATAAGCTGTACTCCACCCACCCTCACGTGCCACATCGCCTTGTTGTTCGTTGTCAGTCCAGCAATTTCCCTAGTGTTTGTGTGTTTCTCGTGTTTGAGTTTTCGCCAGCCGTTTTGGATACCTTCACCTGTGCTGACTGCCTCACATGTACCGGCCAAGTGTCTGATTAAACGATATTGATATCTGCTGATATTTGAATCCAGCTTGATTTAGTACTTGATACTCACTAACAATGTTCAGACATAGTTTTAATAGAACAAACAGCGGACAGTGGTTAGCAGTCCACTTTGAGCTCCGCTTGTCTTGAGCCAGGGGGGCGCTGCCAGCCAACTCAGCCTCCGCTGAGGCGTTAGGCCACAGGTGTGATATTGTTATCCTGGAACTACATTAGCTTACCTGACTGCTCTCTTGAGATTAGCATATTGTTAGAAAAAAGAATGAGATATTCTAAACTGAGGCTACAATGAGGCTCATGCAATCAGTAATGTAAAGCAATGCATGCGAGTTTTCAACCATAAACACTGTGTTACATTACACCAGAGCCAACAATAAACTAATCCAGCCACAACCATTAGCTTCTGCTAGCATAGCTAAATCCAGCAACGATCCATGATATGCTACAGACAACTACCGATTACAGCATTTGCAGAGTAATTTCATTATACCGGTAAGAACGGTAAGAACCATCCCTGCCAGAATTGCATCCCACTTTGAATTTGATTCATTTCATTGCGAGAGACGAAGCCCCGGCACTGTGACTGAGGCCTTCTTCCCCACAATGGCATGTCTAATCCGTATTCGGTTGTCCCGCCCTCCCACCGGAGGGCATTAGCTTTGGGTCGCTCAATAAATGCGGCTCGGTGCTTCGACCCTTACGCTGAAATAACCTAACCCCTGGTGAGGAACCCAATTCTCGGCAAGCAGGCACATTTCGGTGTTACACGGGTCACTACTGAAAACAGACGTTACTTACATTGGGTAGAAGAGGAGCCAGCAATGAGTCAGACTGGAGTCCTCTAACATTGTGGAATCCTTCATTCTGGAAACACTATATCAATGTTGACTCTGGTCCTCTGCTTCTCTGAAGCCTTGTTAACCCAAGAACATGTTTTCTTTGGTTGAGAGGACGACTGCTGAGCGCTACAAACTGCACTCCATGCTCAAACTCTGCCAGCTGTCACGCACAAGCCCCTGGTATTGAATGTGGGAGAGAGGCCAACAGTTTGCGGGGAGGGGACCACAAGCACTAATGGCGCACGTGCCACCGGGCCGACTACCAAAAGAGAACTGAAAAGCAAAGATAACAACAAACACGGGTGAGTGTGATTGCAGCCTGTGCTTTATGTGAATAATAACACCTTCATGCTTGAAGAATAAAAATGCAGGTTTGATTTTAGGCTTACTGTTTCTCCTCTGCATCAACAGATTATTGGTCTGTATTATTTTTCTAAACTACATTTATTTATCACGACTGTCCCAGCCGCCTCTAAAACTGCTAAATGATGTAAGTGACTTCTTCATTTGTTGTTCTGCTTTTATGAAGGCCTTTTATGATAAGTGGTTAATACCTTAACATACTAGATACTGTGAAAACTGTTTTTTTTCTGACGTGTCATCACCTAGAAAAAAAAAAAAAAAGCAACAAAATCTAATGAAACATGTCCATTGTCATGTTGTTGCTGGATTGCAAAAATACAAATCAGCATCAAATTTTTGATTAACTCTTAGTCTGATTAATGTTAGCTAATGTGTTGTGGCTCCAGCAGTCTTTATTTAGTTGGATTTTTGGCATTTTGGATGTCACAATCAGTGAAAAAGAAGAAAAGTACATCAGTTTTCAAAACCTAGTCACAACCAGGATTATTGCCAGTCAGAGCCAGAGCCATTCCCGGAACACTTTACCATGTGTAGAATAACAGTTTTAGAAATTGATTTGTTACTTCTCTGTAAAATCATTTTGCTCCCTTCATGTGCGATTGCTTGTTTTTGGTTGAGAGAGCAAACATAATCGAAAGTATTTTCATTACTCTGGAGTTCAATTTAAATTGACCTTGCAGCAAGGCAATGATGCCCCGACTGTTATCACTCAATCTACAAGTCATGTGGCGGGGGCATGACTGTGGGATACATCCTTAATTGACAATTAAGGACACCCTCATTGTCACCTCTGAAGCTGATGCTTATTATATTAACATGGTGGAGAGATGAATCTGCCACATAATGATATGGAGCTGAAAAATGACCTCTGCAAAAGGATCTATCTTCCTGTTTGAAAATATTTCATTAAAGTGATATTACCGGCGAATTGATTGCATCTCATTTTCACAGATCTCATTCTGTGTGCTGATATTACTATTGCTATGCATATACGATGGTGTGTTAACAGTCACTGGCTATGTTTATTAAGATTGTCCAGAACCCACATTAGCTCACAAAGAAGGACACTGTGTTGCGGGGGTCTGAGAAGCATTGCTATCTGCTAGCCGTTGCCAGTGGAAAGGAGGTCAGGTCATTATACTGCGACAGCATAGATCCACCTCAACTGCTCAGTCGCAGTGGTGATGACAAATCAGTGCAGTCACTGATGTGACATATGTCAAAGGTCAGAGCCTGCTGCCACCACAGAAGATGAGACTGTCAATCTCTGTGCATATGAATGAAAAGCAGTTGGTGAAACACAGTGGAAAATGGGATGCTCCATATCCCTATCAAAAAATGAATAGGAGTTTTTGAGATTACATGTAGGATTATGAGCATGGTAATAAGAACTAAATAGCAGTGTGTGCAATGCTATTTTCAGTCGCATAAGCGCAATTTAGAGGTATGAACAAGAAATGTCTGAAAGTACATCACGTGAATGCAAACGCTTAAATCATGCAGAGTAAATTGCTGCTGTTGTCTCTTTCTCTGTGGTGCTGTTATTAAAACCCTCATGGATTCCCAAGTAATACTATTAAGTCTACAAGAATATAAGTAAAGCCTTTGGTGCTTGAACTCTACAGAGAGATTATTGTGATTGATGGCCGGCTTCCTAAGCACAGCTCTACAGATCCCCCCGTAGAGTCCAGACAGTGGTGGTGGTGGTGACTGATGATTCTGCTGAGACTGGAAATAATGGAGCTGGTGGACTTGCCAGGACTGGGTGGAGATGGGGAGGTTGAGGGTTGCGCACAGTAGCAGCATGAAGGAATTAGGCAGGGGAGAGAGACATATTTAAAAGGACCACAACAACATGATAGGCTAACGATGCACGAGTGGCACTGGTCAATTGCATAGGATGGATGGATGAAGTGACAGCCCAGCCCCAAAACAGAGGTAATATGAGTGAAGTGAGAGAGAAGAGTGACTAAGAAGGTAACAGAATTTAATATGTTGTTATTAATATGTTTAATATGTGCATGCAAATAAATGCATTTAAAGATACACAAAGTCATGTTTGAACTTGAATGTTTAGAAAATTAAAAGAGAACACAACATACTTTATCGTCTATATATTACTGGACATTATCACTATCCACAAAAATGTTTTAATGCTTTTGTAGCTGAGTGGCTTTCTTGTTTTTCATATTAATGATTTTTTTAGGATAACAAGTCAATTAAACCACCAATAGACAAGTTTTTTGGTTTTTTTTTACCTAAATTCATCACTATTGGGTAAATATTGTCGCTGTCTGAAGAAAAACATTTATCTCCAAACCTATTTGTTCAGAAATGTCAATCAGGCAGTAGTGGAATATGAAAACGCAATGATTGACTTAATGACATAAATGTTGTGATTGAATGATGTTTTAATGCTTTTGTAGCTCTAATTGGCTTTCTTTTTTTTTTTCAATTAATGGCTTTTTAGGAGGATAGTCAATTAAGCCAACAAAGGAAAAGTTTTCTTTTTTTTTTTTTTTTTGTTTAAAATTGTCACTATCAGGTAAATATGGTCGCTGTCTGATGAAAAACATCAGGAGCATGAAACTGAAACTTTCACAAAATTAAAGGGTTTTTTTGTTTGTTTGTTTTTTTTACTAAACTAGTTCACAAAAATAAACCCAGAACTGTGTAATAAGACACATCTAGGAACTGAAATGAAAATGTTGTTAAAGAGAGTCAGCAGTGTCAAGATTAATATTTTTAGATGGAACTGAGTTATGGTGTAGCTTCAATTATGTCGGGCCATTTACAAGCATTCAGCCTCCTGAGTATGTCCCATTAGGTTTGTAAACTATTGAGAAGCTATATCATATTTTCACACCGCACATTACCCTAATCAAAGCTTTTTTTCTGTATGTTATTTTTAAATCTGGATAATCAATAGGTGAACAGTCATCTGATATTGAGTTTATCATCTTTCCTTAGTTTGAAACTGGGCGTTATTAAGACTATTTGAAGCTATCTTTTTGAACTCCTTGCATCATTTCTCTGTTTGCACTATAACTATTACATAATAAAATGTTTTTGCCCTTCAGTCAGTTACATACTCAACACTAACAGCTGCCAGGAAAGAATGTGGGCATTGTCTACACTGTAGAAAGTCAAAATCGTCAAAAGTTGAGATATGTGTTTTTCAACAGACAGCAGCAGTATGCAGTATATTGCAGTGTAAGGGTTAAGGGAAAATGAAACTACGCATGTGCTTTCTAACACTTCCTCAGGTCAACTTTCTAATCTACAATGGATTTCCAACCAATTGAATATTTGTACAAAATTTTAAACTTCTCTTACATCATTACAATGTGAAGTCAATAAGCTAAGCAGCAATTTGCGGACTTGGTCTGGGGGAGGAAGATTACTGTGTATATTCCATGGGATTTTATTTGCTATATGTGCTGCTAAACATCTTTATATCTAGTATTTACTTAATGAATCCATGCATGCTTTTCATAGGGTTTGGGTTAGGGTTAACCCTCACATCAACATTCTTTCTACTAAATCAGTAAATAGTAAAACCAACATGTGAATACGACCGTGTGTTTACTTTGCCTTTACTCTGGCACCCACATCAGTTTTTATGTCCAACTGAAATTATTTAAAAGGATGCTTGGCCTTTGGTCAGGACGCAGGCTCTGCTAGAGGTTGTCTTTGTCCCATCTATAGTACTAGGAAATACCTTTGACATCAAAAATGAAGCACAAAATTAATTAAAAACAGATCTATTTGTTTTCGCGTCTCTGCATGCTACTCAAACATGTAAACCATGCTGCTTCCCATACAAACTGGTATCACTGAAGTGCAATGAGGATGCTACATGTTATTTTGCAAAGTGTATAATACAGGTTTAAAACGTGATCTAATCTTCTCAAACTAGTCGAGATGCAAATCCAACCAGGGGAGAGGTTGAATTACTCAAAATATATTCAAATTATTGCTGTCATTGGTGAATTGATCATGCTGTAATGCTGACAAATATTATCTTCTTTTTCTACAGTTCCTGATGAGAATGAACTTTATACTTCTGCTTATGATGCGTGTTGTATGTACTTTTAACAAGCCCACAACACGCACGTATTTATTGGAGTCATGTATGGTTAGTTTCTCCATCGTGGCCTAATGGACAGTACAGTAGGTACAAACTTCACTCTTGTCTTATCATTTGTTTCCCTCTCCTCTGGCTTAGAGCTGAATGGGGGAAATTCCTTGTGACACAGTGACATGATGATTGCTGGCATTCATGAATCTCAAATGCATCCAAGCCGTTTTGGTCTTCATCCACTGAGATGTATCTGCTGGCTCTCTTTGGCGTAGCTCTTCAGTGGACTCACTGAGCTGCCACAGAAACAAAAAGTGACAGATTTTTTGCCCTCAGCCATCCCAGCATGCACCAAGCCTGAACATGCTACCACCGAGTTCTGAATCTGCTACATAAAAAACACCAACAGTATATAAGCAATATGCTGAATAGCACTGCTGTATGTTGCAGCTAA
Source organism: Mola mola (assembly GCA_001698575.1). Lineage (NCBI taxonomy): Eukaryota > Metazoa > Chordata > Actinopteri > Tetraodontiformes > Molidae > Mola > Mola mola. The sequence continues at coordinate 2,040,770 of KV751334.1, forward strand.
ATCAAATTCAGATTTATGAAAAAAGTATTATTAAAACACTACTTTTCATGTATTTCCACAACATCCTTTGTGATCCATACGCCCTTCATGAGGCTAAATGAGTATGTCTTTTTTGTTGTTTTTCTCATCTGCAGAAACTGCTGTTTCAATAGGTCGTGATGTGGCACCGTGTACTTGTGTTTATCTGTCTGCAGGCAGCAGACGTGATTGGCAGATGGTGATTGAAGCACTGATGGATAAGGACAATGAAAGAATACTACCCAATATTTTTCTAAGAGGGCCCATGTATGAAGAGACAAGCTATTGTACAATCTTAGAGCAGAGAGAAGGACAGAGGAAACAACAAAGAGAGGTTAATAGCAAAGAGCGGGTGAGCTAACGACATCTCCGGACAGCCCGTCTGGTCGCTAGCACACCTGATAATCTCCCCCCTGTTGACTCCTGTACTGAGCAGCCTGACCCGCCCAGAGGAGATCTGTATTCCCTTCCACTTGGAAGTTTCATGGTGAAGGTCCATCCCATTACAATATTAATGATCAGAGTAAAGGATAATGTGTGATGGATCACCAATCATACTGCCTCCAAATGGCATTGGCAAGAGTTAGGCACATAAATAATAAAGTGATTTAGATGCAAAATCCATCCTAAGAGGATTACAAAGGCAGTGGCACTGCAATCAATCATCATTTTGGGCCAACATGATGCATAGCAAGAAGCACAGGACACACAAACTGAAATATATGGGAAAAAGACAACTGAGCAGCACAGGTAGAAGGACAGCCCTTCCCTAAAGTGTGGCCACGTTTTTTGCATTCTTAAAATCTAGCAGAAAAAACTATACTGAAAGGATATGCCAGCCTGTTCTCATGCCCAGCTCATCACTTACCAACATTTCTTCATAGCCACTTGAGGAATGTCCAGGCGCAGAAGGTACACCCTTAGGTGTCATGGAAAGGTGTAGCCCCCTGCTCAATTTAAGGTAACAGATAACATTTAAATGTGTAAATTAAAAAGTGGAAAAATGCAGAGAGTGATGGGGGGGGGTCACACTTACACCCACTTCATACACCAGACATTTCCTAAACCATCCATCCAACCATTGGTCCATTGGTCCACTCTTCTGGGATCAGGTCACATTGGCAGTAGGCTGAGTTGTTTAGTCCAGACATCCTTCTCCCCATCAACAATTCCCAGCTCCTCCTGGGGGATCCAAAGGTGTTTTCAGGCTAGATGGAATGTAAAAGCCCTCCAGTGAGCGCTGGGTCTACCATGGGGTCGCCCCCCAATCGGATGGCCTGGAAGACCTCCCAAGGGAGACATCCGGGAGTCATTCTATCCAGATGCCCAGGACAACTCAGTTAGCTCCTTTTGTCGCAGAAGGAGCAGTGGCTCGACTCCATGCTCTCCCCAGATAATTGAACTCCTCACCATATATGAGGCTGAGCCAAGCCACCCTCCCAATTAAACTCAGTTTCCTTTTTCCCACATAAACGTAATGAAATGCCACCAATGTATTGTCTAAATTTTTACCAAAGTAACATAGAACTTGTGAGAGCAAGCCATGGTCTGTGATTTTTAAGGAAATTCTAAGCACATCAACCATAGCCTGGATGTGATATAAAACAAAAACAACAAAAAAAAAAACATATGACTGACAAGTTGTGATTAGACTGGGTCGCAGCCATAAGCTACAATGTATTAGTGACCTCGGTTGTTTCCTGATGTTAATTTTTTCTCCTCCAAATACAGCAATACAGTGTAATTTTGGAATATTCTTTAAGGAACAGTTTTATCTTCTGTAAAAAACATTCTACACTGTCCATTTATGGGTGGTGAGATGGTGAAAATAATTCAGTATATACAGTATGTTGAGAACTTTATTGGTTAATCCAAAAGGACGGCCTTACATCGCAGCGCTGGAGTGTACATCTTATTTGGTATAATGTTGTATTGTTTTCTCTTTGCTCATGCTGTATGACCCCATATACAGGCTGTGTCTGATTGTTTTTTGAGTGTCTTGATTTTTTTGTGCTCAATTTATGAACCACAATGAAAACCATTTGCCCCGTGGGATCAATCAAAATGGTCTTGACCTCAACCTTCCTTTTCGCTGACCAAAACCAGCCTGCAGATCTCCTATATGATCTCTTTCTCATGTGTCCCCTTTCTTTTTGTCCTTTCAAATTGATGTGATGAGATTGGCCAGGCGATTCCCTCGTCAGATAAAATTGCTATAGGACTGTGGTGGAAATTGCAACCAAAACTTAATTCATCATATCTCATGCACTAGGGGTTCCTTCAAACAACATTGTCAGGAGCAAAATTATTCTCTTCATTGTAAAGAGTTACATGATCAAAATCACTATCATACTTGCCTGTTACACATCAAGTTAGCACCAGGTTAGCAGCTTATCACAAAGAGTGGAAGCGGGAAACAGAAAGCTGGCTATATCGGAATGGGGGGAACGATCTTCTTTTCATCCTCTTTTCACGACGCTAACTATTAATTTGAGCCAGAAGACAATGTCCTCCCCCAAGGATTAAAAACCGCAGTCTTTCTTGAAATATGTAACTATAGAGAAAAAGATAAGTCTGTAAAATAAATTGCAAGACTTCCTCATAAAACACATGTACCTCTTTAAATGCCCTTAATATCACCAGCTTAATGATAGAAGTGAATACCCAGGAGGGATTTTTTCTTTAATGTCTAGCCAAACCATTCCCCCTCCATCTTCTTCTCTACCTGGCCGCTGTAACTCTCTCTATCATTCCCAATTAATGTTCAAAGGCTTGCTTTCACTTTCAAATTTGCATACATAGTTCTATGTCTACAATAACTGCACAGCTCAGTGACTTTATTTTGCGAGCCAGGTTCAGAGGCATGTAAAGTCATGAGTAAAAGGCCTTATGGGTATTGCAGTTCCTCCTGATCCACTGGACCGAGCCTTGCCAAAGCCAACCCTGACAGGCTCCCTCTGTGTCTTTCATGTCCCCATGTTTGTTTCTGAGGCCACAAGAGTATCCGGAGTGCCCAAGCATATTTGTGCGCTCATCATGGGGATCTGTGTGTGCTGGCAAATTCATGTTTGGACTTCGGTCAGAGAAAGACTTTAACCAGAGCATGATCACATTCTCTGTTTTTCTTTCTCGCTGCTTTCATATTTTCTTTCTTCCCTTCCATATCTTTCCTTGTCCTTGTGGATGATTAGAATGCAACCTGTTTGTCTGTCTCCTCCCTCATTACTCAGGCTCGAAGGGACTCAGCCGGACGTTGAATTCACAGTTGGCCTCACCCAGCACTTGGCAAAAAAGCTTCCATATCACCAGCACTATACACACTACACATGACACACGCCAGCACCGGTACGGAGCACAGTGCAGGCTCGTACTCATACAGAAACATCAACAGTATACCCGAGCCAAGGATTTATGTGGGATGTAATGAATTCAGAATATAAGAAAGTATTCCTTTTGTGGAAACAATGCAGGTGAAATTTGAAGATTTCCATTGTGCATTCAATAGGCTTTAATAAAGCCACCCAGGAAACCAGGAAAGCACATTTCCCTGGCTGCCAGGATGTCTTTTTGTCTCTCTTTCTGTATCCCTCTCTTTCTCTCTCTTGCATGCATTCTGACAAATGCTTTAGTGGGCCATGAGCCACAGCATGGACAAAGTGAGATGGATTATTGTGTGGATTTTGGCAGGGGAAAACTGTGGCTAATTCTCTGATTAGACACCAGGGTTCAGAAGGTAGAGAAACACTGAGCTGTGAATCAGAGTCGGAGCGCCGGGCTCTGTGGGCTCCAGAAACCTGTGTCCATGTATCTGTGCGTGTGTGTGTGTGTGTGTGTGTGTGTGTGTGTGTGTGTGTGTGTGTGTGTGTGTGTGGGGGGGTTGGTGTTTAGGTGTGTGCATATGCTCATAAAATTCATGAAACACACTTGTTTAACTTTGTGTGTACGTGTCTGTGTTTCAATAGTGCTAGAGATACAACATGAAATATCCTTCATTTTTCTTGGTATTATTATTAACATGAGCAATAATAGATAATCTCCATTTTTATCTTAAAATCAGTAATTGACCTGAGCATGATATGCTAGTTGCCAAACTTTCAAATGTTTCAGTGATATCCAGGGGGTAGCCTAATCCTCAATGATGGAAAATCCAAAAAATGTAAGATTTAAACATTTTGTCACTACAGAATTTATTGACAACTTTTCCAATGCAAAGGCTACCACAAAACAACAATTAGAGTGTTTTATGTTTTGTTTCTTTTGTACCAGAAAAATAAGTGTTTACATCAATAATGTGAGTACCAGGCAGCAGAAAACCAACATGCTATTTATCATTTTATCCTGATGCACCGAGCCAGACAGTAAAATGTTTTGTTTTTCTCAAAACAAGATTATGATTTTAAATTAACTGGTAAAGTGCCCGTTCAGGGCTGGTTTGGCTGAAGTCCACAACTGGTGCAACCTCATCGTCAACCACAACGTGGGGTGTAAAGGGAGGGTGGCGCTGTTCCTGTTTTGACTCAGAAGGGCAGAAAAAGACAAAGAAGCACTCAATATAAAATTGGCAAGATTTTTTTTAACATGCCCTCACTCTTCCAAACTGCAGCAAAGCACACATACACCTCCTCAGGTCATCAGCAACACACCATTTTGACAAACGTTTTTTTTTTTGCAATCTAAAGGGCAGACAGACAGATATTTGCTAGTGTAGATGGCTTATTAACATGCAAACTCTCATGACATCTAGGTAAATTTTGTTATTTTTTATTATGAAAGAAAAATTCAGATCTTATGCATATGATGGGGCGTATTAAGACAGTTTTCCTAAAGTTTGATTTCAAGAAAAGAAAAAAACTATTGCTTTGCACTCATATTGCAGTATATCATTCAGAAAATCAAAATGTGTTTTACTTATTGTATCAGCAGATTGTTGCCAGACCCTAAGAATCATGACTGACTGTTGGTAATCCTAATATCTCAAGACTTACACTATCTTTATGAGAATTGCTCATGAGTGTCATTTTTGAGCCAGTGCCTTCAAAAGGTTGTTAGAGAAAAGGGCACATTGCTTCTTGTTGAGGTCTTAGCACTGCTGGCTGTAAGACATGGAATGATATTTCAGATTCTGTATATTGTATATCTAATATTGGTAACACACAGCAATAATTTCACTTTGCAGATTACTTTGTTTGCATCACAGTTCATAAGAAGTCTGTAGGATGTTTCCTCGAAATTTAATTGACAAAAATGACAAATTTAACCAGCATACTAATCATTTCTTTATGTTTTAATGGCATTCCGACAAGCAACATTAATATATTCATTTGCAAGCTACTGACAATCCATAGGATCCGCCAAAGATACTTTTAATTAGACACAGCTTTTCTTCTTATTAGGCTTTAATGAGGTCAGAAGAAATAATGCAAAAAGGTGTCATTATTATGATTTTATACATAGAGTACTGTGGCAAGAAATGTTAAAACCACTGAAGAGAACACGCGAGTAACCCTCTCTCATTGCTCATCTGAAATCTAGCACTGATGCTGCATGAGTCAGTATGTAGAGGACACATCCATCTTCATTCCTGTCTTCATATCTTCCATCGGACCAACCAGCCACCTCAGAGTGTTACGCTACAATTCCCCTCCCCTTTTAACTGAGCAAGGATCCCGGAAGCCTTTGTCCCTTCTTTGATAGGAGTTAGTAAATAAACTGATGGGAGCCCAGACAGACCAGCAGTGGGGACAGCCACTAACAGGATTAGCTCGACGCCTAACAAGCATCCTATTACGTTCATCTACAGTCAAAGAGGAAGAGAGTTGGATAATTGCTCCCCATGCATAATCACAAATGCCTGTGTGAGAGCTTAGGTTCACATTTAGGGCTTGCTGATTTTTAATTTAAAGCATACAGCATGCACGCTTCCAGAAGTAAAAAAAAAAAAAAAAAAGTAAAAAAGTAAAACAGTACAGCAGAAGAGAAATGAACTTCAGCCACAGATCAGGCGAGCTAGCACTGATATAGTACATAGATTACACCTCAACTACCTGTAAGCGATATCAAGACCAAAACTACATCCCTAATGTATGGTATTAAAACCCAAAAAGTCAAACTTTCCACTAGATATGCAGGTTGCCCCACTGCCTCTCATATTTAGGAATGAGCCTATAGACATCATCTGTGTCCCTGTGAAGTATATCCAGAAAAGGGAGCCTTTTGTGCAGGATTAAATGTGCTACTTTTGCATGCTAGGAAATACTGATGGGAATAGGAAGCCTGTAAATTGTGCCATGTTATGCTATGATAGAGACCAACGCAGTGCAACATCTACACAAAGCATCGGCTAAGAGGACGTGACACGGACCCCCAGCATGGAAAATCTGCCCTTTAACACTCAATAATAATTGATCCAGTCAGCCATGTCTGTCTATTAATTGACATCGTATTTATCGATGTGAACATCAGGTCTATCGGCAAAAGAGAAATCGAGGTAATAAAGGCAGACCTATAGTGTGAGCAATGGCTTGTGTCCTGCAATTACACATGCAGTGATAATTACTGCGAACCCGAGCTTGCAAGGCTCTGCAGCATAACCCCTTTGACTCCCCCCTGCTTAGCGTGTGCATTAAGAATCACTGTGACAGGCTCACTAGGGAGTTCTGTCCCTAAATGAAGATGGACAGTACAAACAAAATAGCATTAAAAACAGCCCATAACCTCACCCGGAGCGATCCCGTGCTCTCTCATGTGTTTATTTTTCCTCTCACATTTCCTTATTTGACTCCACATTTATTCTCCCTCCATTTCCCTGCTTTCTTAACGCTACATTGCCTCCACCCTTCGCCAATCCTTCGGCCGCTTACTCACAAAGCCTACATCCCAATTACGCTGCAGAGCTGAGGATTTGTGAGTCACTGCATCTGCTTTTTAGTGTGGAAATACTGACTCACAGCTGGAGGACAGGACCCAGCCTTGGGCCACACTGTCCGATAAAGGTCACACTGAGCATGATAGTCATTAACTACCTCAAGTTTATTGCAGTCAACATTTCGCATTATCTGTCGCCGCAAGTAGCCCCCCTGACACCACGCAAAAACACTTTACAGCCAGGCCATAACCATCCCAAGGTAGTCAGACCAGCGTTTAGGGCACTGGTGCAGGGTAAAACTGCCTGCTTGGCCTTTTTAGAACTTAAGCCTTCCTTATGGGAAGTGAGCGAGCAGTTAGAAGGATTATTCCACCACTGAGAGGGCAGAGTTGCTCCTGACCAAAGACCCATGCAGACATTCTGTATCGTTTGTCTCACTGATATACAGCCATTAACCAAACATCTGGTGGGTACTGGCTACTTTTATCCTTTTAAACTCAACTTCTGTCCGACCAGCAGAAGCATAACAGGGCCATATTTGAAAAATATGTTTGAGTTCTAAATTTAATTTCAATTCTGATTATTATCTTTTATTGGGCTGTGGGAGGAGTAACCAGAGGGAACCCACGCAGACACAGAGAGAACATGCAAACTCCGCACAGACAGAATCGAACCCAGGACTTTCTTGCTGTGTGTGATATATATTCAATAAGTGAATCAGTATGAGATCATCACTTCTACCTGAATAGACCCTGTTTCTGAAAAGTGTCCTGAATAGTTTGCCCACTCAGTCCTGCTTCAGTAAATCTGAACTGCCTGCTCACTTGGTGAAATTTGCAGATGAATTACAGCCAAAGAGGTACTCAGTGCACTCTGTACTGAGCAGGACTGAATGTCTCGTCCCTCCATTGAAGGAGAGAAAGTGAGACACACAGCAGGCTTTTCTGTGTCTCCAAGGAAAAAGTGACAAACACAAAGCTTCATGCTCACTGGGAGGGGTTGTATTCACTTCACTGTATAGCAACTGGTTTGAAGTGCATTTCTGACATCGACGACTGCGTTTATTCTGTTCGGTCGTCATTATTAAAAGTGTTTCTTGTCAAATGCAAGACATTTTTATACAAAATGTTCTCAGATGATGACTACAGTTTAAGTGTAAACACAAAAGATGTACAAACAGTAACTCAAAGTGTAGGTTCTTGTATTTTACAGTATTGCTTTGTAATGTAAAATGTGAAATATCTGATTGGGCCTTTGCAGTTGATGGCTACTGGGACTTGAGTTGTAAAGAGCGTGACCAGTTTCTCTGTAGCCCGACTGTGTGACAGAATTATTAATGACTAGTGTCTCTATTTATGCACCTCATCAAACAAGAAAAGACTGGCTGCCTTCGTAAGCTAGCTGTACGAGCCGTCCTGTCAAATGAAATTTGAGCCTCGGAGAAGACGAGTGCTCGCTATAACAAAATGGAAAAGTCATTCACATGCTAATTAGGTTTAAAGTGATGAGTCAAGACAGTATCGGTCTCTGCTCCTCATACATGCAGTCCATGAAGATGATGGAATCTGGAGAATGCACTGTATGTGGAAAAGGCCTTTTGACACTCTATGGTCACCGAGCACCACACTGTGGTGTGTACTTGTTATAACCACTGTTGGCTGTGCCACACTGTCCACTTGTGTCTGATATATTTATGTCCACTGTAACAGACACTGTGTTTTAGCTTTAATTCCAAAAACATCACCTACTTTTCATTAAATGAAGTTTGTTCTGATGGATTTCAGTTTCTTGAAGACATCATGCAGGCTCCTGACCCAAGGTCGATTCTGGATTTTGGTGCAAATTAGATTCGTCACGCATTATATTGAAGGCCTGGGAGCAGAAAAGGCATAATGTTCATCATGTTGGCAAAAACATTAAGTATAGCTGTCATAATGCACATGTGTGTTAAAATCCAATAAAACATCTGGAGCATATGTTTTCTTGGATTTAGTAGTGTATTAATAATTCACAGTGTATACTAATGCATTTCAACATATTAATGCATTTTTTATTTATTTTATTTTTTTTTTACTTTTATATGCATTACACAAAATGTTTTTTGTGCCTTTGATGATTAAGGCTGATACAGTTACAGAGGAACAATAATACAGAGAAATAATACAGTTTGATATACGTGTAATGAGTCTAAAATATATGAAATGTTCACTGTCTTAATGAAAAATCATGATATTGTATTCTTATGAGATGCACAGTATATAGAAATGTTACACAGAGGTTTTAATGAAATATTGGTACTTTTATAAGCTATACTTAATTACCTTTACAGGAGTTGTATTTCAGATACATTTTCTATACTTAAAGTGGCAACAGTCAACTCCCCCCCCCGTAGTGTTTCCAGGTGGTATTATCACTGGCACCTCTGTCACTCTCCTGAGACAAGCTGTTACCTTTAAAACGGGACAAAATCATGAAGTTACTCATTTATTAGGTCTATAATGTGGACGTTAAATAAGACACAATGACTCTCACTTCTGGAGAAGTTAGCATTGAAGACTTTTTTTAATAGAAACGTTATTAAAACCCATGGTAAACATGAAATGGTGAATTTTTAAACCAAACCATATGTCTTTGGAAAACATAATCAAGTGTTTTCATTGTGTACAATTAAGGAAGTATCTGTGATGCCCAAACCTATGTAAGTATTTTTTGGTTGCCTAAACAGAACTAGTTTTGTTGCCTGAAAAATACAATCCCCAGTCTTCTGTAAGTGAGATTTCATGCTCAGTGACAGACAGAATTGCATATAGAAAAGGAGGTTAGGAAAAAAAATAGAGGTTTTGTTTTTTGTTTTTTTTCACTTAAAATGTTGAAGTGCATTTGTACAACTATTTCCCTTCAGGCATAACGCTTTCTGCAGCCATGTCTGCATTAATGTTTGTGTACTCTACTTAGAAGCTAATGAATATATGAAAAAAAAATAGCTCATTTTCTTTTCAACTGGTGGTCTACAGTATGCAGCACTTGGAACACTTTCCTTGAAAGGAATTTGTGTAATATATAGTGCCCCCATTTCCATTTAGAGACAACAGGAATTGTTGTTTTCACAATTACCATTATTAATATTTAAGTTTAATTTAGTTATCCTGCTTTATTGGAATAGTTGTTTCTACAACATTTTAGATGTTTTTTATGTATATCTTGTGTGCATGATGTGGTGGCCCCAAAACAAGTTTATTTGTTTGTTTGTTTGTTAAGTCTTCATGCAGGCAAAATGTTGGTAAAACATGTTCCTGATATTGACATTTTTTTGTAGATTTTTTGTGAGAGCAATATGAGGTGATATCAAAGCTTTGTGAATCTAAGTTGCTGTAGTGAAAATCAAAAATCAAGTCTCCTTAGCTTTCTGGTTGAAATCACTCTATATTATAATGGGCTCAGTCTTTAGTGACTCCATTACATCCAAGAAATGTTACTGTCTGTGGAACAGGTTATTCTGACCCCCACCACTCTGCGTGGTTGAACGGCTGAGGCTCTGATAGTGTCTGAGGTGAACTGCTTTTGACAACTTTTAATGCCTGCATGAATAACAGTTGTTGTGAGTTCAACATTTTAGTATTTCTTAATGTGATTCCATGCACTTTAATTAACCTGAGAGATGGAGTGAGAGAGAGGGAGAGAAGGTAGGAGAAGAGTGGGGGGAAAAGGAAATGAAGCAAGCAGGAGGGGGGATAATGCAGATTAGAGCTTAAATACAAACTAAATGAAGACACGCATGAGAGGATAGACTAGAGGAATATCATTTGTGTGTGTTGTGTAGAAATATAGATGAATAATCTTAATAAGATATATTAGATGATAAATTCTCTTAAACTCAGATTTTAGAAAAAAAATTGTGTAAAGTGAGGAAAAAATAATTAAAAGAGCATGTTAGTCTGTATTTTCGTGTAGCAATCCCATTATTTGGATAAATGAATCTGTGTTGACAGGAGGATTCACATACATGTTTCTCTGAGTTTGACAAATGACTCCTGGTTAAGAAATGGCCAATCAGGGGTGACGACACCCCTTCTTGAAGGCTTAAACTGAAGTGTTCTTGAATTCATATTCACATCATCTCACACTATACATGTGTGAGAAATAATGTCAGCCAGAAACTCTGGTCTACTTAGGCCACGTTGGGGTTTTTGATGCTACATTTAGTTCTTTTATTTGAGGGGAAAATTGTCAACACACAGGCCCCAAGACCTGCTGATTCTTTCATACAACAGAAAATTAACTTTTTTTTCTTTTTCATTCAGTAAATGTGAGTTTATACGTGTCATTATTGTTATGTCATTCTTATATCATGTTTATTTTATCAGGTGATGTTTATTTTGTGTTAGGGTTAGGTTTATAATATTTGCAAACAGATGTAAATAGCACATTGGCAATTACAGGGTGGAAATTGCATGTGCATTTTGTAACTGTAATTGGTTAAGATGGAGTACAGAATTTTTTTGTTGTTGTTGTATAAAGTTATTTTTATAATAGTTGCATCTTTCATCTTCTTCTTATAAACACATAAACTCTGAAATGTTCCTTTTATGGGAGCCATTGAGCTGTCTTTGGGCTGTCGTGCTGGTTCTTCTCCACTAGAGGGGGCCACCTTCCAGTGGGAATATTTCTGAAAACCTGCTGAGACTTTTCCAGAAGTGTTTGCTGTCAGTTACTTTGTCGCTTGTGGTGATTTTTCTGTATATTGGATGCCTGTTTACAGTTCAATGGACTCTCATGCGGAACCTGGGAGAGACAGTCATGAAATGTATACAAAAATGCAACTAACAAGGCAAGAAAAAAAATCTACTATGTAATTTCACTGTGAATGTAGATAATTTAAATGAATGTAGATGGCCATATTTTAATACCTTGAGAGTGACAATGGTCTGTAGTCTATAAACAAATGGTTTCACAAGCATAGCATGGGGAGAAAATTTTCTGTTTGGGACTGGATAGGACTGCTAAGCAGCTGCAGCAGTTGACACACTAGCTATGTTTGCAATTACTCACTGCTAAAAGCCGTATCTACAGTACATCTAATGAGCTGAGAGAGGCTGTAACTCACAGGCCAATGAGATGTGATGGCTTGAGCAGATTTATATCCATCATGTAGAAAATCTTCCCCGTGGGCATCTGCAGCTTCCCTCCATCCCAGATCTAAATGAAGGTCATTTGTTAACAGGGAGAGTATTTCAAATGCCGGAAGAGAAAGTAGAGTACATTAGTTTAGGTTCATGCACATACATATTTGCTGAAGCTTTAAAAGGGCAATGATGTCCTCTGACATTCCTTAAAGAAATCACCACATCTAAGTTAATGTTATTTGATGGTTTAGTTTTTTTCTATTGTTTGTTTGTTTGTTTTTTTGTCAATTTTTCTTGCATTCTTGGGATTTAATTGGATTTAACTTGCAGTGGCTGCTTTAAAGAGTTTGCAACACGAGCAGCCTCGCTTCCACATATACCTTGGAAATCTAAACAATTCAATATTTGGAACAAACCTTAGACCTGGTGGCAGTAGAAACAACATGAACATCTTATGAGATATTTAGTTGAGTTGTTGGTCGCCATACAAATATAGTATTCACTTTTCTATTGTCTTTGCTTCAGCTCCTCAGAGCCAATACCCCCACCACTGCTAATTACAGCCTTGGGTAGTGCCTCGTTCTGATAACCCCCAAGTCCAATGTAGGTATCACAGGCAGTTGCTTTAAACTGCATACAGGTCACCTCAATCTGCTCAAGGAAGCAAGAAATGCAGCTGGACTTCTATCTGCTGCCGCTGTCCACTCATGTGTTTCAAGCTTTACTCTCTGGCCTCACAGAGGCAGTTAGGCATCAACAGAGTATGTTCATGTGTGCAGTGTCACCTGGAGCTTTGGCAAAACTTTGTGGTCACTTCTGATCCCCCAAGTTACAATCAATGTAATACCAAAACAACATTTAACCACAAATACCACAACACGCCCCATCGGATTGACATTATTTCACATTTTCATGTCCAACAATTGAACTTTTCTTATTTTTATCCAGACAGGATAGATGTATCACAACACTTCAGCTTTAGCGTTTCTAAATTGCTTAATTTAGGCTTCAGATGAAGTCCATTACATTACAGCCATTCGGCTTAACTTTCTCATTGATTGCTGAGTACATCAGTATGCAGATATAATAGTGTTTGTTGCTACTCAGTTTTTATATGTATTTTGAGGGGCCCTCTTGGTGGCCCCTGACCATATCAGAGCCTTCATTTACTTTTAACCAAAAACTGTCACTTGATAGCAGGTAAAGTGCATTTCCTCTATCTGCTCAGGGTTGTAAGTTTGCTCACACATTCACTACATTTCTACTGTTATGTTGCCTAAATGTCATCCCAATTTAATCTGTACAAAGAAACAACAGTATTTACTGTATTTTATGGAGGCCTGGCTGGCAGGACGGTCATCATTAAAAAAAACATATCCGTACTCAATATTTACTGTCGACTCCTGAGGGAAATATGTGGCTTTGTTGTTGGATACTCCCTCATGATTGGCTGTTACTTGCTAACTTTGTTATTTGGTGACGAGCAGGTAAAATCTCCAGTGGGTTTTTTTTTTTTTTAATAAAAACATCTGTCTGGTATATCTGAAAAGGATTACATGAGCACATTGATAACGAGACAAAAATGGTAGTGGTTTAGTTGTTGTTTAGAAAGCTAAAATGAGCTAAACATTAGTTTGTTCTGTTATTGATATAAAAATATTGATTAATAGTTGCTTTAATGACCTTGTGGAAATCTCCAAGTGGTTGCTGCTGAGGCGGTCCAGATGATCATCAAAACTACAATGAGTGAACACGAACAAAGCTTGCTTTTGATGCTTTGTAATTTTTGGATATTAACTCAAGAACAACATTTTTGTTTGTTTGTTTGTTTGTTTTTTTTTTATCTCCAACATGAATGCAGTGCTTTTAAATATGTGGAACTTTCCTGATAAAAAAAAACAAAAAAACACTGCTGTTTCCACTAACAACAAGGCTGCTAAAGTAATTAATCTATCTTTAATGGTGAGAGAAACAAAATAAATCACCAAAAATCAGGACAAGAGTAGCGATAATGAGGGATTAAAATTTTCTGATTCTGTTCCATGTTGACTGCATGTTTCCCATTGTTTTCCTGACACTGTTTGTGTATTAACACATTATGCACAGTAGATGTCCCCACTTTACTTTTAAATGTACTGGTTGTTTACTCAAACTGATTACATTTCCTATTTCTTTCCTCCTCCCACAAAATATTAAATAATTAAATGTTAAGAAAAACTGATACAGAATGCTAAATAGACATTTTTTTACAACAAATGGATTTGGGCTACAGCCCATTGCATGAACAACTAACAATATCTCTATTGATTGATCACGTTCAACATAAAGACTAAAACAATACCATTTTCATTCTAGAGCAGCACTTTTAAAAGGGGAGAGCTATTGATTGAACTCTCGACAGTTCTACCATAGTTGGCTTTTGGAGTATTTTTCCACTGCATAATTAGTCTAAGGCCTGTAAAAGGTGTTATTCAACCCACACAATAGCCCAGATTCCAGTTGTCTTTTTATATGTAGGCAAGTACACTTTTAAACTGTATGGACTGCTACATCTTCTGTGGTCTATAAAGCACTAGCCCCAAAGACCACCGATAAAAAAGACGGGTACTGAAAAACACTGTTGACAGGACACCTAACATGTAAACATCAAGTATGACTCTTTAAATCATGTTTTGTTATTTCTTCAACCCAGATGTGAAACTTCCGAAGTATATGGGACAAGCAACAGAAGTTGCAGGTGGCAGCTGCTGTGGAAGAGACATCACAGGAGAAATTTTTTGAGCAATTATAATTGGATTCTCTGCAGACTTTCAGGTTGGCATCACTTATATGCGCGTAGGTTAGGTAACAATGGGCCCATAAGGACATTCCTAATGACAATCTAATCAGACCTTTTGATATTACTGTTGACAATGCCTAACCTGGTGAAATAATCCTAAACCCTTGACTGTCTGCTAATCGGATTTCCTGAATTGCTCTCAAATGACCCTCACCTATGTTTTTGGTATCATCCTCTCCAGGTTACTCATTCCCTTTTCAAATCACTTGCTTTTCAGTGTTGTGCGACACAGTGAGCCTTCGTCTGCCCCTTTTGTACTTTCCTGATGGCCCTCACATATTTTGATTTACGCATCTTGATTATGATCCATCATTTACTGCATGTAAAAAACGTCATTCCCACTTGTGTTGACGTTTGAACATCAACACTCAAGCATTGGGATGGAGACAGGAGAGGCCAGGTCAGCAAGGCGGAATCATTTTGGTCATTTTGCTGACAAGAGGAATAGAATCCCTTCCTCCCTCATTTCTGCTAAAATTGCCTACTGAATACAGTGGAATGAATTTCAAAATCAACATCCAGGCAGGTTCCTTCTCCTTGTCTCCTTAGCAACACAATCCCCTTTGCAAGTAAGATGAGATGCACCTTTTCTCAAGTGTGCCCAGAGGTTGAACGAGGAGTGGAATATTTTTCTGTGCCAATGTGCTTGATGGAGTAAAATAATAATCAAAGTAGCACAGTTGAGAGTGGTTCGCTGGATGACAGGTTCTTATTGTCTTTACAGGAAGGATCTTTCACCACTTTGTAGTTTGAAGTAAGTAAGTAAGAGAGTGTCACCTTGAAGGTCACATACCGTGTGTGAATTTCAGGGTCTGGTCTTTCAAAGGTTGGATAGGCAGGAAAGTGTGACAACCATGAATCATTTTGGATTAAATCATTCTCAGCAGAAAGTCTGAATAAATTTGAAGCATTTTTGAAGAGTGGAAAGTATCGAAAAACACATTTAGCATTCTTAGCGCGCTAATGATATGTATGTCAGTCAGTTTGGTCCACACTGAACTATATCAACGAAAAACACCAACTCTACACACCTACTAGAATTGTGTTCTATATTGACTTTTCTTATTCTACCACGTCACTATGAGTGTGACATTTTTGTTGGTTGATGACAATTGGATGTACTGACATAAGTCAGTAGAGACATTTTTTGTGGAGTCGATGGTTATTTCAGTAACTTTGGAAGGTGTAGTGTGTTACATAGTTGATCAATCTCACGCCCAACTCGTCAAAACTGCATATTCTAGGTTTTCTGTGGATTATCTGGATTGTTGGATGGCCAAACTGTGACTAAGAGTCTGTATTTTAACTTTGACTCCATAGAGTCAGGGTCTCCTCCGAGTTTTTTGTCTGTTAAAAGGCAGTTTTTCAAGTCACTGTTGCAATGCGCTTGCTCATGGTTGGATTATTTGGTCTAGACCTGTTTGAAAGGCACCTTGAGACAACTTTTGCTGTAACTTGGCACCATGAAAACAAAAATGGACGTGACATCCTAACAAATTGTTCCTTAAATCATTCATCAAGATTTAAACGCGTATTGGTTTTAATCAAACACTTGACTTGAGTATGTATAATCACTTAATTAAAAAAAAAATGTCTTCTTAACCAAGTTCTATTGCTCTTTCACTATATATGTGACTTTTTGCACACTGGCGCCCGACCACACACAGCTAGTGCCCTCTAATTATCTTTGTCCCTGTCCGTCAAACATCCTGTCTGCACTGCAGGTCATTTTTTGTCTTTATTCCAGAAATATGAACATAGAAAATGTAATAAAAAACATTATTTTTGATCTAGATCGTTGCTTCCCAATTTAGTTGATTTGTGGCTCTTGACTCGACTAATGCACCTGTGTGGAGGCGATGCGCGACACTCCTCTTCCTCTTCCTCCTCCTCCTCCTCTTCCTCCTCCTCCTGCTCCTCCTCCTCCTCCTCCTCCCTCTCCGCTGTCTGATTCTCGCTGAAGCGGCGCCTCGATCAGCCTGAAGGGCCAATTTCTATCCAGTCCTGAAGTATCGCAGCGAGGCGAAGTCGTGCCGTTCTGCGTCTCTGTGGTGCCTGAAAGCGGACCTGATCGCTCGCAAAGCTGGACCCGTACATAATGACCATGTACAAGGGGAAGCGTCGCAACCACCGATGTAAGTTTTAGGCATCATCAGTGGAGGATGGCGCGTTCGCGCTGATGTAGGCGGATGCACGTAGCACATAGTGAATCGTGATTTGTGCGTGCGGATCTGCTTTAAAGCCATTTTAATTCAGCCTGCAGCATATCGTGTGGAACCTGTCTCGCTAAAGCTCTTAACATTCTTACAGGCAAAACAGTGCGGACCCCATGAATCAGTTGTCTCATTGTGAGGAAGCAAACGCTGGTGTGGAGGGATTCTGTGAGCTATTTAGATAATCGGTGAATTGCTTGCTGTATTGATTTTATTTTGGTTTTTTTAGTATTAATTGAAACGATTTGCTGCTTTCTCTTGTCTTATTTATCATAAACTGATGTTGAGGCTATTGATTGAGAGTCATACAAAATGAGCAACCTGAAGGATTCTGTCAACTATTTTCTGACATTTTGTGGATCAAATGGTGATGTGATAGTTAATAATCATCAGATTGATAGTATCAGCCAGGAAAAGCTTAACTCCAATGAATGCGCTTACATTTCAAACATACGCCTACTGTGGCTCAGCAATAAATGTGGATGCTGCTTGACAGCTGTTTTGCTGTTTCTTCCTTATTATGATTAGCTTTTTATGGCACACCACTCCGTCTACATTTACACCTATTGAAACCATTACCTCTATCAAAATATTCAGCACTGTAAGGACATTACAGCATTGAGCTGATCTTGTTTCCACCTTTTAGACTTTCATATAATACTTTTATACTGCGGCTTCTCTGGGAGTTATTATTGTGGATGCTGTTTGGAATAAATCAGAATTTCTTTGAATTTTTTTAATGTCTTAACATAAAGGACATGAAAGACATGAAAGAACAAAGACATAATATGAACTCGCATAACCTCATGGATTATCTTGCTCTTCATCTCACATGTCTCCAAATCGGCAATTACCCTTCCAGCAGTGTTATTTCAGCATGCAGTATCCACACACATTTTTGCCAGGAAATGCAGTTTTTGAAGTTACCCATTAGTTAACTAGTTGTCACATTCCAGGCTTTACATCTGCAGGTTTCAGGTTTTAGAATGCAGATTTATAAAGGCAACCTGATTTTCTTAGGAACAGAGAAAATTCAAAACTATATAGTGGTTGACATGTTCTGCAAATAGATTTCACGTCACTCATATAGCTCGCATACAGACAAGGTGGAGGATAACCCAGATTTGGATGACATGCAGGGAAGAGTCGGTGTCAATAAGAGGCAAAGCAGGTGAAAAAATCTGGAAGCTCCTTCAAGGACACGGACAAGGACATGTGAGTCAGATTGGCTGAGATTGTTTAAGAGGCTTCTGCACACTATGTGTCAGGTACGGCACACAAGACCCGACTCTGTGTAAGAAATGGGATCAGCTCGCTGGTGCTTGATATGTGTACGCGGTCCCTGTGTGCCACTGTAGACTTTGATGTTAGGGTTATTATGTACTGATACTGTCTGTTTTTACGGACAAGGACATGTGAGTCAGATTGGCTGAGATTGTTTAAGAGGCTTCTGCACACTATGTGTCAGGTACGGCACACAAGACCCGACTCTGTGTAAGAAATGGGATCAGCTCGCTGGTGCTTGATATGTGTACGCGGTCCCTGTGTGCCACTGTAGACTTTGATGTTAGGGTTATTATGTACTGATACTGTCTGTTTTTAAAATGAGAAAATTGCAGTAAGTTATGTCCCATTTCTACTTC
>KV751334.1:2060559-2106787 GCA_001698575.1 Mola mola
CATATCACAATCACAGAATGTACTGTATCATGATTTTTCTACTGCAAAGTTTTGTATACATACTCAGACTGGACAATGGAATCAATAATCACAATATTTCTGACTACCTTGATATTGATGCTGCAACATTGGAAGGATGACTATTGATACTTTGACAAAATATTCACACAATGAGATTTTTAACTGATACTCATCATAAATGTGGATTTTAATGACTGAAGTGGGTGAAAGTAGAGCCGCACATAATGATTAATCTGCAGGTTATTGTCACTGTTAATCGATTAATCGTTTATTCTATGAATTGTCAAAAAATATGTTCAAAAATCCCTTCATTTTATGGTATCAAATCAAATCAAATTTCCTTTGTATAGCCCAAAATCACAATTTACACATTATCTCACTGGGCTTTGACTAACTGTACAGATATGAGACCTTCTGCCCTCAGACCCTCGAACTGGGTGAGGAAAAACTTAAAAAACACTAAACAGGGTAAATAAGAAACCTCAGGAAGAACCACAGAGGAGGGATCCTTCTTCCTAGGACGGACAGACGTGCAATAGTTGTCACTTGTAAAGAACACAATAACATGATAATAACAGTTTACTAAGAATGTTTGAGTTCAAATAAGTCTATAAATACATATATATTATGGGTATAGTATGTTGGTCCAGAAGTCATTGTAGTCTGTTGGCTAGGCTGGGAGCAGCAGGCGTCAGGCAGGACCACAGCAGCAGCTCCCACCACGACCCAGAAGGACCTGCAGGATGATAAAGCACAACGACTCCGGGGAAGAAGTAAAGTTAGTGTAAGGATATGGACATTTAGAGGAGCAGAGATGGAGTCTGAGTCAGAGGGGGGAGAGAAGAGAGTTCAGTGCATCATGGAGTGTTCCCCCAGCAACCTAAGCCTATAGCAGCATGGCTAAGGGCTAGATAGGCCAGCCCTAACTACAAGCTATAAACTACACTCCTAAAATCAGAGAGTGTGTCTGCCTCCCGTACCAAGAGTGGAAGATAGTTCCACAGGAGAGGAGCTTGATAGCTGAAAGCTCTGCCTCCCATTCTACTTTTGGAGATTCTGGGGATCACCAATAACCCTTCATCCTGGGAGCGTAAGGTTCTGGATGGGTGATAGGGTACTATGAGCTCTTTAAGATAAGATGATCATGAAAAGCTTTGTAGATGAGGACAAGGATTTTAAATTCTATTCTGGATTTAACTGGGAGCCAGTGCAGTACGGGGAAAATATGGTGTCTGATCTTGGGTCTAGTCAGAACACATGCTGCTGTGTGAATTATTTTT
This sequence comes from Mola mola, assembly GCA_001698575.1. Taxonomy (NCBI): domain Eukaryota; kingdom Metazoa; phylum Chordata; class Actinopteri; order Tetraodontiformes; family Molidae; genus Mola; species Mola mola. The sequence goes on from KV751334.1 coordinate 2,061,861, forward strand.
TCTGCATCTTGTTGAGACAGGATGTGCTGGATTTTAGCAATATTACGGAGCTGAAAGAAGGCCGTCCTTGAAATCTGTTTTACGGTCTTTATAATCAATAAATAAAGTCAACTGCTAGCAGCCTCTTGTATAGTAATGTGTTGAAATGATATACATTTTTAGAAGTTTGAAGATGTATTTTCCACCTAATTACCATCAACTCCATCCGGAATTTGTACCCCCCCCACATTATAATGTAGCTATGTCTGAGTGAATATATAGCAGTTTGTTAAGTGTAACATTTGCAATTAGTTGGTTTGAGACTCCTAATTTATTATTAAAATTCTTCACTTTTTTTGAGGTGTTCTCCGCCTCAGCTGCTGAAAGGACATGGAGAAAATTTAACCCATGAAAAAGCTTTTACAAATAGTTATTGCTAATTAATTACAAAGTAGTGATCCACTAACGATATCTCTTATGATGTTATGTGTGTGAAACCCTGTTGAGTCCCAACCATCAGGGCAAATTTCTCCTTATCAAAAGGTGAGCTCTGCTGTGTTTGTTCTTTTGCCTTTTGCGATCAGTTTAATTGGGGAAAAGCAAAGCTCTCAGCCTCTGTTCATGTGAGTCTCGAGCGTGGGTATTTGAGTTGAAGTCCATAAATATTTAAGATTTTGCAGCTCAGGAATCTGGAGATCAAATGGGTGCTCTAGCCCTCTGCACCATCAAGATTTGCTTTCCGTACGTGTGTGCGTGTGTGTGTGTGTGTGTGTGTGTACAGTCATTGTTCTCCAGGCGATGGAAGACTTTGAAGCCGGTTGCGTGCTAATGTAAACTGATCACACAAAGAAACTTCCTGTCGCCTTGCCCTTTTTATGCAGTTTTATATTTTGCACACGTAAGAGCCCAGAGCTCTCTTTGTTTCAGCTGCAATTTCTGTCATGATTGAAGGCTGCAGCGCATGACAAATGAATGTGCCATTTTGTGTTGTTGATGTTAGTGCGCACTGCTGGGGGATTAGAATGGGGGGACAAGAGGCAGGCTGTTACATTGTCTGTCAGATGTCCCTTGTGTATCTTAAGCCACGTGTCAAGGGCATATGTGGTTGCATATGTATGCATGAAGAATATCTGTATGTGAGCAATGTTTTTTTCTTTTTATGCCTTCCAGACTAGACGTCTTTTCAGCTTTGCTCCATTTTTGCCCAGGCTTTCAGTTTGGGATGTCTACGGGAAGGAATACCAATTATGCGCATCATAACCTGCGTCTGCTGCTCTGCTTCTCTTGAATAAATCACAAGCAATTATAGACTTTAACCCCATTCAGATACTTAAATTGCACCTACGATGCAGCTGCTGTAGTTTCTCCAGCTGTGCAACTCTGCACACCATACTGTCCCGAAAATGTGACTTTTATTCATCAGAAGGAACCTAATGAGAGATCTCTATACATGATGAAATGATGTGATAGAGTTGTCACAAGATGTCGATCCCCCCCAGAGTTCCTGTCTCTTACCCTAGCAGCTCCGCTCGTTTAGTGGAGCAAAGGCTGCTTGGTGCTTCTTCAGGCAAGAGTCCAATCAGTGTGAAATAAAGACAAGCATTCAGTGACACACGCACACATAGTGGCATCTGCACACAGACTGGTGCTGATGCAGAGAAAACACCAGCACTTACAAGTAAATGGTGCCTTGTTATCCATGTCTCTATGTGCTGCGAGCATTTTTGGAGAAGATATGCAAAATGTGAGAGTTTGTCTGTTTTTCATGAGGAAGAATATTCAGACAGACATGCTTTAGTTAATTGGCTGCGTATTAATATTGGATTTAATTTGTCGACAGGCTGCAGCACTGTAGCAGGCTTGAAGAATTGTTAAAGCATTATGGTAAGCACAGTGATGTAATCAGAGTTCCTAACATCTCAGACTTTCCACTGTCGTATCTGTGAGGGATGTGAAACACTGTATCTGACAACTTTTCATGCATGTAGGCCAGTGACATGAGCTGATCCCCTTGGACTTTTGTCCAGGCAGCCTCACAGAGGCACTGAGGCAGGCTGGAAGTCACAGTGGAGTGTTTGCAGAGGGAGAGATGCTCCAGTTTTGTAATAGGATGTTCACTGAGATGTTGCAGACATATAAAATAAAATGGTTGTGGAGTGAACTGAATTATAGAGTGGACGGAGGCAAAGTGGATTTCTCTTCGGAAGTACTGTAGTTATCGCTGTGATACCAGTGGACATCCCCACAGTATGAACCAAATCAGACACTTAAAATGCAATTATTTTATTAATAGTTTATGTCATTTTCTAGATCAAAATGCCAAGAATAAACCAACCAAAAAAACAGATACGCTATTTTGGTTTAAACTCATTTCTGATACACTCAAATAGTCAATTGACAGAGAATTTATCAACCTCAAAATAATAACAAAATAACACTGAAACTTGCAACAGATTGAAAAGTGTAACGTTATACATTTTTATATCCTGGCAGAAAACACACACCTTTTTTAATTGATATGACAATAATTACTCAGTTAATAACATGTAATGAGTAATAAAATGTTAGGTCGGGGGTGGATGATGAAACTGTCATATCACAGTATATGTATTATAGGCCTGCAATAGTTGCAAACTGTCTGTTTGCTGCTGTCTTCAATAATGAATCAAACATTTTGGTCCTGAAATAGTGAAAATTTGGATTTCCCTCAAGCTTAATGTGACATATTCAATCCATAATCCTGTGATTAATAAAATCTGCAGTATATTAAATAAACTGGAAAAGTTGACCAAAAGCGTTGGTCCATGCTTGCCGTGTTCCCAGGATAAATGTATGGAACAAAATGGGATTTGAAGATAAGGTTTGTGCTGTGGAAACATTTCCTTCCTTAACGTGTGACTTTGGTAATAAATAAAGGCTTGCCATTTATCCTTATGCAGCTCTGTAACTGATAGTAGAACACTTCTTTGATATAGGGAAAGTTAGCCTGGAAAATACTGACACAGCTACAGTTGGTTGCTTTCTTGATGGGGAAGGATGCTCAGTAAGGTTTTGATCGTTAAAGTATTCAAACATGGAAATGCTCAAAATTGACTGTTTCACAATTTTTTTTTTCTAGTAGTGGATATAATAAACACCATATGGACACGTCTCACAGTTTATATCATCCAAACATTGACTTAATGCAAGAAATACTATGTGTACCTCAACCTCACCTTGAATAAAGCTGTTTGATATTGATCTAAAAAGTTCCAAGAACAACGTCTTTGATATGCAGATGGCCCCATCCGACTCTGTGCTGCTCAATTTCCATGTATTAAGCTACTTCCATTCCACGGTGTAAGCCTGCTGCTGCTCTCCTGTGGTTGAGATGTCAGATGCAGTTTCTCTACTAGAAAATGTCTCAGGATTGAGAGGAACGAGGAAAACACTTATTTCAGTTTGAATGGACAACATTGCCTTGCGACCTGATAGAGGAGCTTGTCAAGCACAGAAAAAAATGAGCTTGTTACGCTGGAGAATGAAACCAATGAAATGTTAGGTGTAATTCAGCATGGACCACAGAGGCTTTTTTGCAAATGAGAACCTAAGAGTTATCTGGACTTTTATGATGTTCTCACCAGCGTTGGCCTTAACTGCAGGTAATGATGTACAGTTGTTGGAATTCGATGCGGCAATTCCTTCTACCCAGACCTCCTGCCTTTCTCACCAACAATCCAGTATCAGTATCGTTTCAGTAAGGAAATTCATTTTCCACATCTCCCTACCTGTCGCTTCTGCACATTCATCACCTGCTCGATTCAACTTCTTCACTACGTTCTTGTCTGTTTGATTAGGAGACTCCTGCTGAGGAACAATTTACATGATTAGTTTCTTTGTTCAATTAACTAAGACATTGGGGAGATTGGTGCTAGAGTCTCGTTCCATGAGGAGATGATTGGCAGCTCCCCCTGCATCTCATTCTCTTGTGTATTTTCTCTCCATCGCTGCCTTTAATGTTTATCTCATCAAATAGATAGTTTGCGTTTGCAAGGAGAGGAGAATGAAAAGAAATAAGACGCAAAGGGGGAAAAGTGATAAATGCATTGTAGAGCCATCAGCAATGTTCTGTGGGGAATTTTCCTGTCATTGGAAACGAAAATAACACATCTCTCATTCCCTCCATATCCTCATTGATATGTCTAAAGGAAGTCTATTGCAGTAAAACACCTGACTCCTGTGCTGCTGTCTGCAATAAAGCTCAAGCGGTGTCACCAAAGCTTAAGTAATCAGTCAGATAAAGTTGTTTTGTACCTTGATGTTGAATGAGTGCTGTAGGTTTTAAAGTCTGCCCTGTAAGTTAAATATCACACTTTAAATTAGCCTTAGTACGAGCAAAGCTAACTTTCTTTTCAAAAATGTCGCTTTAAAGAAATTGTTACTTTCAATAAAAACACACAAGGACTCTGAACACTCATGGCTGCCATCTTTTCATCTAAAAGAAATCATAAATTTATGAATATTTCTTTTTAATACCCTTGAGTCTTAGAAGCCAATTAGAGGTGCTGGCAAATTCAGAAGGCTTTGATGCGGCAATTGGCACAAAAACATGATGTCATTCCTGCCAAGCCTACTCATATTTGACTCATAATCTGAGTTAATTTAAAATGCAGATCGATTAGAATTTTTCAGACTGTGAGACAATCTGTCCATGGCCCATTTGGTTAAAACCGAAAAGTCTTGGCAGCTTTTCAAATGAATTTAAAGCAATTTTGTGCAGACTTTCCAGTGGATGTTTTTTCGAGTGACTCTTACCATCTTCAATTGTGTTCATATAGTTGCTTAGCTTTAAATTATTACCAACGCCTACGATGATAAAGTCCACATAAAACAGAGGGCACAGCGTTATATGTTTCCACATACTTTGTCCAACTAGGAGTTCCAGGTGAACGTGACCAAAGTGGTACCAAACAGCATCCAACGGCAGATCAACACCCAAATGAGGTCAACTTGATGACAAGAAATACCGTACCAAGGAGGGGGTTTTTTTGCCAGCTTTAGCCCCTGGCTGACTTAGCTAATAGGTTCTCTGCATGGCTTACTAAGCTAGCGATAACTGTCTAAAAGCAGCTACAACAGATGCCAATCAGAAAACTTGGTCTCGCTCAATGTTTACCCTGTACACTTAGCATTTGTTAGCATGTTCTTTAGCAACAAATAAATCACTATAAGGTTAGGGTTAAGTTTGCGCAGACGATCTTTCACCCAACCCATTAAATAAAGTTCAGTTTAAAAAAGTTCTTTTTTAGGCCCGTTGGCAAGAGCTAATAGAGATAATTCATGTGTTCCTCATTCCTTCCCCCACATCTATCACTCTCTCTCTTTCCCCACCTGCGCTTCGGTTTAGCAATGCGATCTCAATACATATCACAATAGAGTTTGTTTTATGTAAATTTCATGAAATAATGTCTACACAAAGTAACCACGTACCTTATGAAAACGTATTATTTTTATATGATAGACAGTCCATGATAGTCCATAGTCCGTGATAGACATTTTCCCTCATCCCACAATATATATTGTCATATCGCCCAGTCCTACAAGTGAGTGAAAATTAACATTTAGTATATTTAGCATATACAAAAAGATGTTTTTGCCTGATGTTTGTGTTGTTGCTTTACAATGGTAGGGGATACCCTGAAGTTGTGTTTTTGCACAGTAATTAGGGAGGTGACACTCTAGCTCGTCACTGAGATTCTGCTCCGGTTGTGCTTCTCATGTGGCACAGAAGATGGACGGATGTTGTATTATTGGTTGAAATGGCCTACTGAAAGATATAAGAAAATTTAGAATTTTGTTTTCAAAGAAAGGGTCTAAGGGCAAAGGGTGTCACATCTGTACAGTTTGTCAAAGCCCAGTCAGATAATGTGTAAATTGTGATTTTGGGCTATACAAATAAAATTTGAATTTGACATTTGAGAAATACGAAGACATTGCTTTTTTGGGGGTGATTTTAGCTTATATTGTTTAATAGGCATCATCTGGTAATTGTGGATGTGATCTTAAAGATACTTTTTAATTAGGTGCGCCTTTAAATGGTCCCCTTTTGCCAATTTTAAGGTTTGATATTACTCCAACTACTAGACACTTGAAATTTAACTATTTTATATCTATTTTCTAACTTGTCATAGAAGTCTGTCTGTATTGATGAAGTAGTTGGGTTGTTTTTTTGCTTACTGTCATTTCAACAATAATTCCATCAAACAAATAAAATCTTTAACATTCACCAGCTGTTGTATAAGGCAGAGATTTATTTGTTTTAAAAAAAAAAGATTGAGTCCCTGCTCATTTATTTTCAAACTCAGTATGAGGGCCCGGGCATTTCTGAGTAGATAACAGGCTTATAGCAATTGTTGTTTTATCAATTATAGCTCCTTTGCTCCACCACAGCAGGTATCCAAGCAAGTCAATTGCTGCAGCAGTATCAGATAAAATCAGCTGTGTGTCCATTGCTAGGTTTTGTCTAGCAAATGAAGAACATCTGACATTAAAGAAAAGTTTATCGTACAAATCACTGTTTTTTGTTTCTGGCTCAGGTTGTGTTTCCAAACAAGGCCATCACTTTTACATTTTTGCCTACTGTACTTGTAGTCCAGACCTACCATATGTTTAGACAAATGATTTTATCAAGCCCATCTGAAACAAAAACCCTGTGCAAAATTAGCTATTGCACGCTGACTGAATGGTCATCATTCTAATCGAAAAGACGCATGGCACAAGCACAGTTTTGCTAAAGAAATGAATTTTCAGGAAACTGCCATTCTCTACATCCTTTAACACTCTGCCCACACTAAAATAAAGAAGGTTTTTGTCTCACATGACACAATCTCTCAATCACTCACGCTCGCTCCGACCTTGTGATGACCGTTGCAATACATGTTGCCTATTAGCTTTCTTCCGAAGCCTCAGGCATTTAGCTGGTTTTACCTCCCCTGTGTCTGAGAGACACAAAAGCTGTAAGGTGGAAACGGAGAGCAAGAAAGATTACGGTCTGATTTGTTGTGGCTTCGGCAGGACTAGCTGGTTTTGTTCTAGCTCCAGTAGAAATATAAGAGTTTTTTTCTTTTCCCTGCATTCTCACAAGATGTTCTTGAGTCGCATTGATTGTCACAACAGTATCTCAACCCTGTAGCTCCCCTGTAATATGTTGCCTTATGGCTCATTTTTTGCCCTGATTTATTTAAAACCTCAACTTTCATTGCTTTCCTGTTATTCATTCATCCCTCACTAATAAGAGGAGAGGATAAATAGGACTTGCAAAGCTTTTGTTTGCGGCTAAGGTTTCGAACAGAAAAGGCCTCGCAGGTGACGCTCAGCAGTGAATTGGCTCGTAATGAGCTTCTGCAGAGAGACAGGAAAAACAATGGGATGTGAGAGAGAGTGACAGATGGCAAGGCGTGGGTGGAAATCCTGTAGGAGTCCATTTGCGAGGGAAGCGAAGGTGTAGAGGATGGAAAAAGAACAAGGTGCTGAGGGATAGGAAGGGAGGCCCGGGGTAGAACAGAGAGCGTGAGCAAGATTAATGAATGAGACAGAAATTTAAGCAGCAAATGAGACCAATGAAATACATGAGCAGGTGTCTTCAGGGTTGCATGAGTCCTTGTTTTCTTGATGTAGAAACACAGGTCGGTCCTCTGGGATACTTTCAATCTGTCTTTCCATTGCTATTTACCTCCAGAACATTTCCCCTCAATTCCACAGCCAGTAGCAGTGTTATCTTAAATATTGATAGACATAATTTGTGTTTCTTTCACAGATGTCGCCTTCAGAGAGATAGGATATAGGAGTCGAGCTCAAACATGTCTAGAAATAATTCCTGGACTGTGAAATTCAAATTACATCATGTGTATGTGAGTGCAATGGTAAGGTCGTCATTTCATTGTACCCACTTCCCAGACAGAACTGTTCTACCTACCTTTTAAAAATCCTGTGTTCAGCATTGGCTCCATCCCTGTCTGACCAAGCTGCAGACTGAGCAAACAGACCAACCGGGGATGCAGCACCAAGGAAAAAGGAATGTGTTGTGGTCCCCAATTCAAGGTGCATGTCCATCGTCCATAATGGACACTTTAGTGCGGCACAAACACAAAGTTCCTCTTAGACCTTTTAACAGCGGTGAGAATGATAAAAAAAAAAACATGATGCTCTACACTGCTGCTCATAGAGGCCCATTTCACTAGCAAGGACCACATCATCAACAAGATTCATTCTACCATTTATTGACAATGATTGAATGAATTGTGAGCGATGCTTGAAGACTGACGTCAGTTCTATATGAACTGCTTTGTGAGGAGGCACCCGGGTGCAACAGACTCTCTTGGGGTGCAACAAAAAAGAGAAGAGAGAGTAAAAAGAGAGACAACAGTGTGTGGAGGCATGCAGAGCATGAGAGCGAAGGGGAGAGATTTCAGGGGTGTATGAAGACTGTAGATGCTGGAAGGACGATGGTTGCGTTGTGGTCCTGCTACTGATGCGAGTTAATATCAATAAAAAGAAGTGGTTAACATCAACTGTAAGCTGAAATAAGGCTGGAACTACCTGTTGATTAGCAATCATTCAAATGAATGTAGTTGAATAACATTTTCATCATTTTGATAAGTCAAAGATGACAACTTCAAATGTTTTGAAGAAAGATATTCAAGTTACAAAAACATAAATGTGAAGAAAAACCTGAGAAGCCAAACATGTACTCATCCGATCTTAACAAGATAAACGTGTATTTTCACTAAGGTGTAACATTTGTAACACCCATTAAAGATTAAAAACTAAACCTAAGTGTGCCGATTGATTGGTAACTGATTGGTTTGATTGGATTGATTGGTCACTGCCGTAACCTTCCAAAAGGTTTTGTTGACCAAATAAAATTATCTCAGCTTTATTTTTGTTCAAGTTGAGGAAGTTTATTCTCATCCAAGATCGAATATCCCGGAGACAGTCAAGCAAAACCTGGATTTGAGGGGTCGATCATTTGTCTTTAAGGGCGGATAGATTAGTACATCATCAGCAAAACAATGAAAAAAAAACATTGTACTTCCTGAAAATGGACCCCAAAGTAAGCATAAATAATGAAAAAAGGAGGGGGCCCAAAATGGAGCCCTGAGGCACCCCACAGCTCAGCTGGGAGGTGGCTGAAGAATACTGGCCCAGCTGGACAGAGAAACTGCTGTCTTGAGAGGAGGACTGAAACCATTTGAGGGCCGTACCCCTAATGTCCATATATAGCACTTATGCCATGTTGTGGTGCTATAAAGTAGATGAGACCAGCTGATGAGAATGTCAACGGCTCCAGAGCTCCAGACTCAGGATAATACTCGTATAAACAGGCATGCATGAGAGATCTGGACAACATAATGGAATGAGAAATAAACCACAGGGCTAATAGTGCAAAAGAATACTCTTCCTGACTGAACTTTCATTAGTGCTTCATTTACTTGGATTGTTGGGTGCTAATTAAAGCTTTGGTCCTCATATATCTCCAGCTAAACCTTCAGTTTAATGAGCTGAATCATCCCTTAAATCAAGTTCATGGTCAAGTCCAACATGCACCGTCAAGTCTGAAGGTGCACATACACACTCGTTCACTCATTTGTCTATGCCGCTCTGCATAAAAAGTCTGTTTTAGCATGTTTAAATAGGTAGTATACAAACAGACCTGGGTTTAATCCTATTTCTCATGAGAGCAGCCACTGAGAGAGGGAGGCATGACTTTGCAAGAAGCTTATTTCTACCCGAGTGCAATTCCACTTCCAGGGATTTGGGTACTTCACATTGTTTGGTGTTTGAAAGGCGGTCAGGGGGTCAGATGCTTCAATTATTAAAGGAAAATATGTATTGCTGGCTGGAGGGGACTAAAAAAAGGTTGAGAGTGCATTTGAAAAACAACTATTTGTCATAAAGCACTTTTAAGTGATTTATGCACCTATGAGAAAATGATCGAGTAAGTTAACAGGACAGAAGTCATTAGTCTCAAGGGCATCTTGCTGTTTTGTATTGGTTTGATTTTTATCCTGCCACTTATAAAATGGCCTCTGTGTCACTTAGAAATTATGCAGATTATATCAAAGACAATACAGTAAAACAAACAAATAATTAGTCATTTAATTGCCTTGTTTTGAGAACAAGGCTTGCATATCTTATTCCTGACCTCAGATGAAGAGACTGCTTTTTTTACTCAGTTAAGTCCTCATCCTCATACCTACTTTTGTGGACAGTTTTCATGCCTTTTAAGCGTATCACTTTCAACTGGGTGCTTATTTCAACCCAATGGCTCCTCTCCCAGAAGCCACTTAGAGTGTGCTCAAAACAGGAGGACTGTGCAACACCCTAGGCAATGCACGGATATCAATTGAAAACATTCTGACTGGCCTGGCTACATACTTGATGGTGATTGTTTTGTTTTGTTTTTTAACAAATGTGAAAAGCTATAACTATAAATCAAAGCACCACTTATATCATTTGAGAGGGCTTTTTCTTAATATATACTATACAATTTTGTTGTGTTATGTTTTCAGTTATTCTCTTCTTCTCTCTTCTTGTAACGAGAGCAAGGTCATAGGGTTTGCCTGCTTTTTATTCAAATGCGCATTAACATTTTCACAGTTAAACCGTTGAAGCAGTGCAGGGCTTCAAAAAAGCATGAACTGATTTTTTTTTTTCTTTTCTTTTTTTTTCATTAATATGAAGTAATGCATTCATGCTCCGTGTGGGTAAAGTTCATACCTTTAAATTAAATAACACTGCAGTGTATAAAACATTTGTGTTGACAAGCATTAAATAAAATCCTATAATACTTGGACCTCGATGTTGTTATGGTGGGGCACTAATTTTTCTAGTAGTTGTCTGACTCCAGTAACAGAACTTGCCACTGTTAGCGGTGAGTGGAAATGGGGCGGGGCTTAAGTTGCACATCCATAAATCCCCACAACCTAGAAGAGGCAAAGGTGCACAATGACATCAATGCCATTTTAAGGCCAAGAAGGGAATATCAAGAAAATAATAGTGAAATATTTACTCTTATTTGACAGAAACAAGTTGTTAACAATTTAATCAATGATTGCAGCTGTTCTTTTAAGGATGCTTTACCAGAGTTTTCACAACACTAACCCTGGCAATGCATCCAAAGCTATTATTGAAGTAATTTATTGCTCAGAAATGCTAAATTGTTTCTGCTAAAACTTTATTTTTGCATGATTTATGTAAAAGACTGACAGGTGATTTCTTTGTTTTTCTGTGTTTTTCAGACATAAACATGGCAGGCGAGCCCAAGCCTTACAGGCCTAAAGCAGGCTCCAAACGGCCGCTCTCAGCTGTTTATAGGTAAGATTTGCCCTCCACACAACATCCTTCATTTGCAGAGATGCAGCATAAATATTAACTTTAACATCCTGCTAACATAAATGTCAAGTAATATTTGGAATATATGGATTCCCACTATGTTCTCTTTTTTAATTTGCTTTTAAACCTTGAAGTATTAATTGAGTTTTTCTTGCTCCACACATTCTCCAGACATTTCCCCCCCTGGTACAGGCCTGTAATGTTCAAAGGAAACGTTCATTAAGCATCAACCTGATTTTTCTGCTCTGCTCACATTTCCTGGTCACAAACAGATCAAAGTAGTTCTTGTTTACTGCAGTTTAATATGACAGAGGGGAAGACTTCTTTTTCCTTCTTTTTGTCAATGGGAAACTTTTTTGTGTGCTCTGACAGTTTGTCCATAAGGAAAGCTTACACACCCACTAATTCACTCCTCTCTTAATTGTTGGTTTGTTGCAATAGACGTCTTACTTGAGCAATTTATTAGCTCGTGCATTGTATTTTTAAAAACCATCATTTGTATTTTATAGCAGCCACTTAAAATAGCCAGCTTCTAATATGGTAATTATGACGCACGAACAGGAGAGAAAAAAAAACAATACTAGCCCACTCTGAACTGAAATAGTAGTACATAGTAATTATCCTAATTACCAATTCCTGGGAGAATGGTAACATTTTAAAACAGCTCCTTCTTGGCCCCTCGTCTCTTTATTTTTGTCTCTCTTCCTGAATTCTAATAAGTTGCTGTCCTGAGTGTGTATTTAGCATTGATTTTTCTCTGCAGGGTCAGACTTTACTTCTTGGAAACTTTTTTTTTTTTCATAGTTTTCGCATGCCAGAGTAGATTAGCTTTGCTGCTTAACCTGCAGCGAGCTTTAGGCATAAACTAGAGCATGTCCATTTGAATCAAAACAGCTTTGGTTTGATCTGCTTTCATTGGACAAATCTAAAATGGCTCCTCACAATACAAGCTTTTTTTTAAAAAAAAAATCTCCTCCTCCCTCTCTCTGTGGGCCCTCCTCCCTCCTTTTGTCTCTCTGTTTTTGTCTCTTATAGTGGTTATGAATTTGATTATGAGTACTACAGGGATGATTTCTACAGCAGGTATGTATCATTTACAGTATCTTAACAAAATACTTATGTTTGAGGATATGGGAGTTAAAGGGTCCATCTCTTAAAACTAACTGAACAGTTTGTGTGTCTATTAAATACTTATGGAGTTGTGTTAACAAGAAATGTATACATATTGATCTGATTTCCCATTATTTTTGCTGAGTTCCTGTTTCTTTTCCTCGCACACATGGTCAGATTTGGCTGCTAAAAGAACGTAACTACTTATATTTCATGATCAAATGTTCTTATAAGCTAGGCACAGTTTTTAGCTCTTCTTCAATCTTCAGTGCAATCCAGTTTAAAGTGAGCTGCACACGGAATGACTGACACAGGAACAGTCAAGGCAACTGTGCAAATTGCATTTAGCCTCTCAGTTTGGCAACATAAATCAGTGAATAAGAAATCCAATTTCTTTTGTTGTTTTTAAATAAATCGAACACAAACACAATATACATGTGTGACTTTGATTTACTAACAACAAATTAAAACAATTCAAAATATTTCTCACGTTATATTTTAAATAGCATCTTATAACATAATATAACATGATTCATTTGAAGACCTATATTTGGTTAATATGAAATAAGAATCCCATATCATAATGATGTAAACATTTATTCTTGTGTTGAAGAATTCCATGAAAACATGGAGAAGGGTTTGAAGACAGTCTGAAGTAAGGGAGGTATGGGACACTAAAATCCAACATGGCAGAGTCCAAGGCAGGGAAGCATGAGTTTGGTCCCCATCTAAATAGGACTACCATTCTGGATCCTGTTATGTGTATGGCAGACCAATTCCCCTCATCAAGAGTGGTAGTGAACTGTCCTTTATTTGAAATAATTAAAAGCCAGCAACAACAGTCTGATGAATCTCGACAAGGTCCTCAGTAACAACTACTGGGCCCAGTTTAAAGGTCGTCTCCTCAGCTCCCCAGCCATACACAAAGAATATGTAAATTCAGGGAGGGTCCGTTGGGCAACACAAGAGGCTTTGGAGGGATTTTTTTTTAATTTACATTAAAACATTGTTAACATGCACAGCGTCCGTGACAATCCAATACAGAATTCTGACAAAACAAGATTCAGTCACAAGCCTGAGTCAGAAGAGTGATGCTTTTGTGCGAGAAAAAAACAGGCACATATACAGTGCAAATAACTCTGCCTAGTTCATCATTTCTCCTCACTGCCTTCCCAGTGTGGTTCTAGATATTTTGGCAGACAGCCTTTATGGATATTTAGAGAAAGATGGACTAAGATGACTGGACGCCCCCACAGAAAGACATCTGGTCATCATAGTGGACCAACATGAGACCTAGAAACTGTACTGTTTCTAGCCATACGCTTCTTCCTGGCAGTATTAAAGAAGAGGCACTATCAAGGTTCTGCTAATTTTGCTTTTAAGCACACATCATTTTCAATAATTTATTCACAGCAAATGTAATGTTGTTATCTAATGGCTTTTATTATAAATCAACCAAATAGGAAGTTGATACTGTATTACAGTCGGGGCCACTTTATTCAAAAATACATTTATTGCATGGAAAAATAGTGACACTTACAATTGGCAGTATGGCATTCTGGGATCTGGCTGTTCCTCCACGAGTATATGTGGAAAGCCATAAGCAGGGAGAGCCGTTTTCCTTCCATTTCATGTGCCAACATAAATCGCTACAACAGATAGACCAGCAACTGGGATCCCAGAACAGAGCAGGCATCAATGACAATAAAGATGACACTGAAAAGATGTATACATACAATGGAGGCAATGGGGTGGAGGTGGGTTACATAGCTTGCAGAGAAAGCAGCATGTCTGAGCCATCTAGAACAGTTTATAGAGAGCAGTCAAAATTACTTCTTCTGCCTTTCTTGGCCTATCAGTACTAATACTAATGTGCTCAATGTGAATGTACAAATGTAGAGAATCTAAAGTAGAAACCATAGATTCACTAAGAAACTAAAAAAGTACTAAAAGCTAAACTCAGAGACTTTCAAATTCTGTTCTGCTGGGGTCATTAGGGGTTCGTGTCTGTTGATGCAACGTCATTGAGGTCTGGGCCCTGCTGCAGAGGTCCAGTAGTCTGCTTTGGCTCTGGTTGACCTGGTAATGGAAAACCAAATCAGTAGAACATTGCTTGGACAGTGAAAGACCCCATTATGTTTACCATAATGATGGCCATATTAAGTAAACTGCTCAGTAGCAGGGGACTATTGAGAAAAAAACAGGACTCTACTGGCTATCCAAACAGACTGTTGACATGACACAGGTAAAATGTTACTTATCAAGCACATATGCTCCGGTGAGTTCTCCTCCCTCCTTGGCTGCACCGCTTACTCCTCCCGTACTGTTCCACTCCCAAACACCTCATCTAGTGTTCCTGTGACACCAGAATATGACCTTACGTTCAAAAGGAACAGGAATTGCTTGTCAGGCAATGTTCTCATCCCTTCTTCCCTTACCAAGAATGTCATCATACCCACCTTTGAAACCACGGGAAGGGCAGGTGCCAGATGCCCCTGAAGGCCTGTGTTGTCACAAATGAGTGTAATGCAGCAAAACGTGGATGCTCATCAAAAAGAGAAAGATGAGATAAAGAAAAAGAGGAAAGAATAGCAGGAATTTAAAGAACAAAAAGGGCAAGGAGAGAGGAAAAGAGCAGGACAAAAGAAAGAAGCTGTCTTGTTGAAATGATAGGTCACTGTGCAGTATGCAGAAATGATACACATTGTTGTCAGAGGCGGCGGATGAGTGGGTGCAGTGTGAGTGCTGTCAGCTCTGCTCTTGCCGTGTCTGTGTCAGTGCTTCAAATGGAGACTGGTTGCTAGCAAAAGAGAGAAGGCCATCTGGGGAAAAAAAACAAGACTATAAAGATTTTATCAAGATTGTTCTGTTTAGATACACACGCAAACTATTACAGTGTTTATATCTGGTGGTTATTATTCCCATTTCTATTGTTTATGCTTTATCATAATGCATTACCTTTTGTGATTTGTGAACTTTTCATTTCATATTACTCCCAACAATTATTAATATTATAATATTCAATCAATTAAATTTTATCAGACTTAATGTCATGTCTTTAATGTCTATTCATTAAAGTTAAATAAAGTTAAATTAAAGTTAGCTAACACAAATACTGCCTGATCTAACACTTAAAATAAAATTTAGAATATTGAGTGCTCACAGAATTTGGACACCATGTTAGAGTTCATACCCGATAATTTTCTCATGATCCTTGCAGTTCATTAGGTGATAATCCTTTTTTGTTAGATGACCTGGTGACTCTATTGTCATGATTTTTTTTTTTTAAATCCAAGAAAAAGCTACGAAAGAACTGCTGAACTTCCCAAAAATCTGAGCTTCCTCAGCAGACTTCCACCAGTGATTCCAAAAAGGTTTCAACACAGAATCCTTCTGCAAACTACAGATGTTTAAGTCGTCCTGAGCCCATGTGGTCGTCTATCCTTTATACATGAATGTGTTTCTCAAAGTGACAAATCGTGGCCTATCTTTGTTCGTGAACGACAGACCCTTTCAAGGATGCCCCATTCATACAGTCCTGATATTGTTACCTGACAGCTGTCAACAATGAATGTTCCAAACAGAATGACTGCATTTTTTATCAGTAAGGTTAATGGGGTACAAGCTGAAATATATTATCACATTGTTAACTATATTGTCCTAATAGGATTATCATTGTATTAACTTATATTTGAAAAAATGTTTTACAGTGTCCTACATTTTTTTGAAATCAATGTTGTAGGTGTAAAAGGGGCTTTTAAATGTAGCTTGTGCCAATACACACTAATGCAGTTAGTCTTTGACATGTTGCTTGGTCTGAGTTGTGGCTCAGGTGGTTCTCCAGAGGTCAAAGGATCGGTTTTCGATCCCCAGCCCCCTGCAGTCCACATGTCGAAGTGTCCTTGAGTAAGATTCTGAAGCCTGAATGGCTCCCGATGCTGTGCTACCAGTGTATGAGTGTGTGGAAAGGTTTCCAGTCTCTTTTTGCCTGCTGATGGTTTTTGAAAGTCTGGATTTGATGGTTCGGGTAGTGTTTATCAGTTGGTCAGTGGGTCTTGCACTCTAGATGTATGACTCCTCCTCGTAAAAGGTTTTCCCTTTAAGATGTTAGCAGTAGGTAAGACACCCTCAAATAGTCAACGTGTTGAAGTGGCTGAACAGATCAAGCGTTCAACTCAAGAACGCTTGATGAAGAGTGCAATTGTTTTCTCTCTCATTCATCTGCCAGTGATCAGAGTTCCTATCTGCAGAGACATTTTTAAATGCCAAGCTTGTTGTAAGCTGTGACAGACGTCTGTTGTCAGGGAGAACAGTCAAGGCTGACACCTTCATTTGACATGTAGCCCCGTTTTCTTTTCATCCTCCTCACTTTAATAGATTCTATGTGTGAAGAGTTTATTTGCCTGCATGTTGCTTTGGTTGTACAAAAAAAGGAATTGTCTGCACATGTCTTTTGCTTTATGTGTGCTGTTTGACAACAGATTTCTATTGACATTCTACCTTCCATTCACTGGGAATAACAAGAAGGCTGTTGAAGAAGGTGGTTTAAAAAAAATTAAAAAATCTATTCCTACTAGACGGCCACTTTCGCAAAGCTATATTATGGCAGTAATGCTTTAAAAAAAAAAAACTGTGAGAAGTGAGGTACAATTGTGTTTTTTCTTTCCTCAAGGCTTTTTGATTACCACGGCAGAGTTGCCCCCCCACCCAGAGCTGTGATCCCCCTCAAACGCTCCAGGGTGCTCGCTCCCTCCTCCCGCCGTGGGAAGACTACCTTCCCTATCAAAACATCCTCCTCTTCCTCCTCCTCATCCTCCAGACCTCCCACATCATCCTCCTCCTCCGGGGCAAAGCGTATGTACAATAAAGAACATTTTTGTTTTACATGTCTTGTGTTTACACTTTACGAGTCTCATTTATTTATTTTTTTTATTTTTCAAAGGAACACTGCCTAATTACACTAATGGCATTTTTTCATGTTCATAAAACCAGAGGCTTAATGCTAATCTCAAAAACCCCAGCTCTTCCACTGAAAGCATAATGCAGCCCTTGCTACTAACAGAGCCCCATATTAGAAGCCATTTGAATCAATGCATAAGCCCAGAACAAGCCACACTGCAATGTGGAGCAAAAAAATTAATTGCAAACGCAAATGTAATCCAAGCTTTTGCAAGCCGCAGCCATTCAGCAAAACAGTGTCTCTGCTGTCATCCTGGAGCCATCTGAATCTCATTTGGTCCTCTGATCAACCGGCGATGCATTATAAAATAGGAAATGTAATTAATGTGAGATTGAGGCCATTTCTGTGGAGCCGTGTTTTCCTAAACATAAGTCTCAATCCATAGCCTGTGTAATTGGCTACTGTGTTAGTCTCATTGTTGCCTTCCTGGGCCAGTGTTATCAGCGTGAGCAGCTTGGTAAGTTCTGTCAGGGGGACCCAGTTGCAGTTGGTATTATAAGAAAAAAAAAGGCCATCTCCCATCCCCATTTAGACAAAGTCATAGAATTCTCTCCCCTCCGTCTAACCAGTGCTGCTGAATGTTTGGGAGACTAATTTGCCCCTGCCAGACTTGTGAAAAATCACTGCTTGTATTGATTTCTGCCTAGAAAGATTGAACACAAAAATAAGGTTAACTTGGCCAAACAACAGGGTGGGTTGGTGTGGGCAGTTTGGGCTGCATGCAAGCGATAATTCCCTGGAGGGAGAAAAGGCAAACAGCTGTCATATGCATGAATTATGTGGATGGATAGATTTGTGTTTTCCACATGAAACCCTCTTTGATGCATCGCGTTGACTGTCAGTTTATGAAGACAGATTCTGGCTTTTTGCCTATTTGTCTATTAAAGAAATACAGGGAATAATAAATTAAATTTCAAGACTGTTTTGTACCATCACATTGATAATAGGAAATATTGAATAAAACCCCTTTCTGAAGAGCTACATGTTGAGGGTTGGTGCAGTATTCTGGGTTTTCTGTCATCCTCTATTTGTCATACACAACTGTCAAAGTATCTAAGTAGAATGATGAAATATTACTGGATCTGCACCAAAATTTAAAAGTTCGTCCTTGGCCTGTTCCCCACCAATTTTTTGTAAAACTTCCACTGTTTTTTGTATATTCCTACTAAAAACAAAACCAAGCAACAGACAGGGGTGTAAACTTTCTATATAAAGTCAATAGGTGGAAGTAAATGAGAAGAATGTACCCCGTTACAATCACTCTATAGTTCACAACCACCAGCATATGACAATCAATATAATGTTGAGAGGTAACTGTTAACCTGCATATTGAGTGGTTCATATACAGTTGTTTATACTTTTATGTAATTACAGTTCAGGTCCAGAATATTTGGACAATGACACGGTTTTTATTATTTTGCCTCTATACATCACCACAATGGATTTGAAATGAAAAAATCAGGATTTGATGAAAGTGCAGACTTTCAGCTTTAATTTGGGAGGTTTCACAAATGTCATTTAACGTTTAGGAATTGTAGCCATGTACTGCAATGTACCTCCATTTTCAGGGGCTCAAAAGTATTTGGAAAATTGACTGAAAAGTAGTTTGAATGGGTAGGGTTGGTCTGTTCCCTCATTACTTCAAGACAAATGAAGCATATAAACGATCTGGAAGTGATTTCAGGTGTTAAATTGGCTTTTGGCACCTGTTTGACAGAATCCTGGCAGAATCCTTTACTCGGTTAAATAAAACCCCTTCACAACATGGAGGCAAGTCAACAATACTGTGGAGAAGGTAGGTGTATCATTGTCTAAGTCTATAATTGAGAGATACCTTCATGAACGTAAATACAGAGGGTTTACAACAAGGTGCAAACCACTGGTGTCATTCAAGAACAGAACAGATTAGACTTTGCCAGAAAACATCTAAAAAGCCTCAAAAATTCTGGAATCAGACAGATGAAACCATGATAAACTTATCAGAATGATGGGAAGAGTCTGCAGAAGGAAAGGACCAGCTCATGATCCAAAGCATCCCAGATCATGTGTCAAATGTGGTGGAGGCAGTGAGTCCGTTCCATTGGCATTTATGGCTGCCAATGGAACGGACTCACTGCTGTTAATTTATGATGTGACTGCTGACATAAGAAACAAGATGAATTCTTAGGTGTATAGGGCTGGACTCTCTGCTCAGTTTCAGCCAAATGCTACAAAACTGATAGGATGACGCTTCACAGTGCAGATAGTTAATGACCCTAAACATACTGTGAAAGCAACTCAAGACTTTTTGAAGGCAAAGAAATGGAATAATCTTCAATGGCAAAGTCAGTCACCTGATCTCAACCCAACAGAGCAATTTTTCAGTCCCTGAAGATAAAACTGAAGGCAGAAAAACCACAAACAGGAACTGAAGGTAAATGCAGTAAAGCATCTTCAGGGAGGTAACTCAGAATTTGGTGATGTCCATAGGTTGCAGATTTCAGGCAGTCAGTGACTGCAAAGGATTTTCATCCAGTATAGCATCTAGTAATAAAAACTGAGGTTATACTTTACAGTTATATTAGACTGTTCAAATTCTTTTGTGTCCCGGAAAATGGAGGTACTCTAAATAAAATGAATAAATGAAATCATTTTGAAACTGTAAATGATATATTTCTGTGAAACCTCGTAAACGAAAGCTGAAAGTCTGAACTTCGATCACGTCTCGATTGTTGGATTTCAAATCCCTTGTGGTGGTGTATAGAGGCAAAATGATAAAAACTGTCATTGTCCAAATACTTCTGGACCTAACTGTATGTAAAAACTGTTGTTTGTTTTTCAGAGGTGAATATTCCCCTCTTTTCTCTCTCTTATGATATTAAATGGGTTTGAGGAGTTGATTTGACAATTCAAGGCATGTTAAATCATCACCATGGGCACCAGGAACGCGTTATGGAACATTTTAATAAGGTATTGATCAAAATAATAATGAATATAGGGAAATTTCCAAGCACCACAACTTGTACAAATTTAGGGGTTCTTCACATTTTAGCTCTCTCATTGCAAAACAAGAAAATTTTGTTGCAGTGATCTCATGATCTTGTGAAATAGCTTACCTTACGTTTGAGTGAACATTTTGCTTTTATTTATGGTCCTACCTGATCAATTGTCAAAACACTCAGACGTGAAAATGTCTGTTATGAGGTTACCTATGGAGGGAACTACAGTATGGCTTAAAAACCTGACCCACAGAATCCCAATTATGTTTGAATTACATCAGCATCAAAAGCCACAAAACTCCTAGTCCCATTTAATCTTCACAGACTCCTCAGTGTCCTGAAGAGAAAGTTTCTGTGGTTCATTATGAGCCAAAAATTGGATCCATTACTCATTCCCTAAATCTTTTTACTAATTCTTAATAAATAGCAATGTTTTTGGTTTTTTTCTCACGTTTCCTTTCACCCAAGCTATTTAAAGAAACCGCATGGTTGAAAACGATTTGGGATTAGGATGTGTATGCTTTCTCTCTGTGGTTTATGTGACTGGTAGCACAAAACAAT
The DNA here is from genome assembly GCA_001698575.1 of Mola mola. Lineage (NCBI taxonomy): Eukaryota > Metazoa > Chordata > Actinopteri > Tetraodontiformes > Molidae > Mola > Mola mola. The sequence goes on from KV751334.1 coordinate 2,082,822, forward strand.
AGAAGGCCTGGAGGTGCTGATAAATTAGAAACTGTTCCACACTCTCTTATCATCAAAGCTGCCCAGTGTGAGCTCAGATAATGTGGGAATATAGAAGTTAGTGTATATGTGTGTGTGTGTTATTTCATCTACAGATGGAAGCAGGTGATAATGAGAAGGAGATAAAAGAGAAATACTATTGTGTCCCCTTGTTTCTCCATGTTGCCCCTCCAGAGAGGTTGATTTTCAGCTTCTCTGGAGATTTAGGGTTGATTCCTGCTTCATAATACATCACGAGGCTCAGTCTTTGAGTTTCACTCACATATTACACTCTCTCATTTCATTTACTGTTTTAAAAATGCATTGTAAAACACTATGCAGTATGCAATGGACCTTAGCTGGACGGCAACTTGTTTATCAGCATGAATTCTAGTAAAAGCCCTGGTCACAGGCAATATGTTTCTTCTGGGTTGTGTCTCAGAAACACATTGAGGCAATTTCTTTTTTGGTTGAACTTATTAAATTCTCATAGTCAATGATCAATGTGACCTCACAAAACAGGTTTTTGGCCATAACTCAAGAATTCAAAGGAGCAGTCAGAAAGCATAAATATCTACGAAGGCCCAACAGCCCCTTAAATGAAAATGTCTGGCTCTTACCCTTTTCTCATATTTGCAACAATATTTCCCCAATTCATACACCAAAGAAGAAAGTTTTTGCAAAATCTCACAAACAAAAAAAACAATCACAGTTGGGTGAAAACTTAACCTTTTTGACAGAGTTTTAGTTAGTTTTGCAGAGTAACTAGAGGGTGGCTCTAGAAGAGCGCAGACCTCTGCCAAGGCCAAACAGCTCCCTCCCACATGTCAGTGGACCAGCGAATTTTACTCACAGTGCAATGTTTGTGTTAAAATATTTAGCATGGTTTCAACCCAAAAATCCTGTAAAAATCCATTAAAAATCCTGGATTGATTTGATCATCCAGATCACCACCAAAATCTCATCCATTCTTCCTTAGGCCATTTCCCACCTCTCCGGAATTTCATCAAAATGTCTGTAACTTTTGAATTATTAAGTTGACAAATAAATAAATAAACTAACAAACACCAGCAAAAACATGATCTCCTTGGCAGAGGTAATAATTCATTCATTATATTACAAATATCATTTTTATTATATTGACAAGAGATTTCTATTGCAATTCTATATTACATTCACTTGGAATAACTAGAAGGCTGTTGAAGGAGGTGCTTGTGAAATAAATGTTAAAAAAAAAAAAATCTAGTTCTACTATGTGGACGCTTTCCCAAAGCTACATTATGGCAGTAATGCTTTTATAAAAAGTGTAAGAAGTGAGGTGCAACTGTGTTTTTTCTTTCCTCCAGGTTTTTTGACTACATTTTTTATTCTCCTGTAGCCTGTCTAGATGCTGTAACACTCAACACCACATAATAAATTAAAAAAATATTAGAATTCCTGCATCCATCCTTTTATCTGAACTTGCACCAAAATGTATTGGTTTCTTCCTTGGCCAGTTCTTCATCCTGCCACCAAGTTTCATTGAAAACCGTCCAGCACTTTTTGCATAATCCTGAAACGAACAACACCAAAACCTAATCTTCTCAGTCGAAGCAATTATGACAACATTTCACACAAATGTCCAAAGGGATGAATTATGAAATAATGACATTTTATATCCAAAAAGTCAAAGGTCATTTCAGTATACCATCATAATAAAATAAAATAGGAAACAAAAACATGTCCGGCCATCATTCAAAAAACCCTAATTTAGGAACAGACGGGGAGATTGTGACCATATTTCACATTTGGTTGAACATTGAATTTATGACAGTGAAATTGGGCGCCCCTCTTAAAATTGAGCTGATTGTCCAGATCCGGTGAAATGTGTGTGAGGTATCCACATTTCAGATTTTGCAGTGTCCTTTTTTTAGTGACATGTATATGCCAGGCATGTATATGCTGATGTGGAACTTCAGGTGACTGTCAAAGAACCAAAGCTCTCTCTGTGAGTCCTCTGCACTCTGTACATTCATACTATATAATTGTAAATTCCACTGTACCTTGGAAATAAAAATCAAAAAAACATTACAGTACAGCAAGTTTATTTAATTCTTCACTGCATCTACACTGTGAGTTTACAGTGCAGTACTTCTTTATGGATGGTTTTCTGCTCATACATATATAATGTGCACAGGGATCTGCATTGGGATGTGGCGTGGGTGTAAATATACAACAAAAAGCTACCTTTAAAAATCTGCATACAGACGTGATATGAAACAAGTAATGTTTTGATTCGGTGCGCATTTCCTGCCTGGGATTTTCCAGTTGAAGCTTTGCAGGAACTCGTGGGTTTGTTTACCAAGCGTTCATCCCCTTTCCGGCCCTGACAGCATCTAATAGGTGTCAAAGAGAATTTTATGTTTTCTCCTCAACTTCTGCAGTTTGTGATTCCCTCCTCAGAAGATGACACATTGCAGGTGCCGAGGGTGAAGAAATGAGATGAATTTATTACGTTATGGTCTAAATTCTTTAATCTGCTCAGCTCAAACTGCTGAAGAAGATCACCTGTCTTTGCAACCATGAGATGGACCACATTGAATTAATGGTGACATGATGAATGTATATATCTATTTTTTGTTTGTTTGTTTTTATTTTCAGAAGGTGTTACATGCCAATGACATATCAAGAGTAGCTCTTAAAATTGATATGATATGGCTATGCTTCATTTTTCCCAAAGTTCATATATGTACTTTAAGACCCAAAGCAGAGCCGGAAGGGGAAAGCAATTATTCATAAGGCAGTAAACAGAAGCTGCAGCCCTCTGTTTCGCATGCCTCACTGTTGGTGAGGCAATGATCAGGCCAAGTTGTAGCTGGTAAAATGCAGCTGAAACACTGTAGCATATTTTTTTAGGGTTTCAGGTTTATCTTACTATATGGGCTGGATTAACAGTTTGCAACATGTTATAATATCTTAGTGTACTGTTTGTTATTCACATCTTTAATGTGAAATAACCGTCAGCAATCCTGCACAACGATTTGGATATTTCAAACAGTGAACCAACTCCTTTCCTCAATCCATTATTCATTTGCCTGAACTCATAGTGATACATTTGAATTGGCTGTTTGGATTCCAGTTGTGAAGGGACAATGTGTTGATACTTTATTTTATGGGCACTATCATTTTTAAGAATTTCTTGGCAAGAACTATGTAATTTAGAGACACAGAGACACAGAGACATACTCAGACAGAATTTATTTCCTCAGCCAAGGAGGTTTCTTTCACCTTTGTCTATTTGTTGGTTGGTCTGCTTGTTTGTTGGTTTGTTCACTTGCAGGATTGCACAAATACTGCTGATTGGATTGCAATGAAACTTGCTGGGAGGTTTGGGAATGGGCCTAGGTAGAAACTATTAAATTTTGGTGCCAATCCAGGAATAAAAAAAAATAAAAAGTCAATGTTGTTTTATTAAAATGACCAAACTCTTTTACATTATACTAGTCCCTTTCCCATGTATCACTACAGCCTGCCCAATGAACTCAATGAACCTCATCGCCATCACTCTTTGATGAGAGTGTATTAAAATTGGGCAATCAGATCTGATCTGTCTGTCTGTCTGTCTGTCTGGAGCTCTAGCTCAAAACCTACAGCATCTTTAAACTTGAATATTTTAAACAAAGCAGGTCTCCACACTATTTCAGTACTCCCGGAAGATGATCCAGATTCTAGAACTGAATGAGATTCTCCACCATTGGGAGACAGGCCACTTCTTGATGTTTTGATTTATACCTTTAGAAACAGCCAATGAAAAAAAAATGGTATAGGTATCTGGATTCAAATATTCTTCTGGATTTGACAAAATAACTAAACTTTTAATAAGGACCTTACACAGGTACTTTGACATTACAAATAGTGATGAAGACAAGCAACTGTGATCATTTTGTTGATGTCAAATTAAAGGGAATTTAATATAGGGAGTGAAGGTCAGCAGTTTCTAACTGTCTTCTTTTAATTGTTGTCTAACTGGACACCACATACCCTCTGGAATACAAATACTCCTGCATGGGAATCCCTATTTCAAAGGCTTTTTTTAAACTACATATTCCATCTTTTCACTCTTGCATGTGACAGAAATTTGCATCCAGTGCCAGAATGACAGACTGAAAATGTGAACTAGTGACAGAAAGTAAACTATACTGGTTGGTTGTTGCAATATAACCCACAGGGAACATGAAATACGGAACTTGGTTTCATAAAATTCTCAAGGATTCAAAGTTTTTGTTACAAAGCGTTTTCATTCAGATATTGGCATTACTGAGCAAAACTTGAACATTGCACAGCATGGTGGGTGCAATCCATGTACTAACCTCCAAATGGAAAGCAGCAGGTCCACAGTTTCAGCTGGGTAAGTTTGCAGTTGAAATGTTCTTCCCCGAGGAAAGTGTGACTCTGTGTGATGGTATGATGTCCAAAATTAGAGAGTATCAACAGATAACAGCATTAAAATAGAAAGGAAATGAAATGAGGACAAACTAAGTTGAAAGTAGCTTTAAAAGATTGTGTTTCTGTGCCTCAGCAGTGAAGACAGACCAGCTTCAGACCATTAAACGGGAGCTGACTCAGATCAAGATGAAGATTGACTCTTTGCTGGGGCGCCTGGAGAAGATCGAGAAGCAGCAGAGAGCTGATTCTGGTGAGAAGCCGATGGAAGACAAAAAGCTGGCTGGGAGAAAAAGGGAAAAGGACATTGACCGGGGAGGGAAATTAAGAGCACACACAGGCCATAAGTCTTGGTGACATTGTGGGAGATAAGAGCAATAAAGCTCTCTGTCAAAACAGCAGACGTGTCAACGCCGCGCCGACTTAGCTAATACGAGAGGTTTTTATAAATGCCCTGCACAACAGGACTGTCTGAGTGCAGCTCACTGTGAAGGTCATTCAAGCATCATGCCTTGTTGTTGCATGTTACAGTTACTCAACAGCCATGTTAGCAATTTCTAATTTAAGCTCTTTTAACTTCATGAAAGACAAATAGCAAAATAATTACACAAGTGATGTGAAGTGAGAGTTAAACAGTTAAATTTGAGGTTTTCTGGTTTGGAGGTGGTTGTTTATGTAGAATATCCAGTTGCTACTGGCTTAGAGAAATGTTAGAATTTTAAATATTGAATTGTTTTAGTTGACAAGGCCAAATTATTATTAAGTGTAAAAACTCAACTTTTATTCTCCTTGATATGTTTTGGTATGATACAAGTCATGGCCCTCAGAGCTTTAAAAGTAAACATAGAAGTTTTATTTAAATAAACGAAAAGCTGTTATGCCATAATGCCAGAGCTTTCCGTTAAAAGGCGGCCACTCGAAACAGGATATTGTAAAACATTTGGCAGAATGCAGAGACAAATATGTGAATAACAGTCAAAAGAGAAATGGTCTAATCATGAAACTGCTTAGATTAATTGCTTATCTTGAGTTTTAGATGGTAGAGATAACAGTAGTTGTATGAAAGAAACAATGAACTGAGTGAAATTTAAAACAATTTCATAAAATTTTTGAATCAAATACAATGGAGCATAAATTCTTATAGTAGGTGAAGTGGAAAACTAAAAACAAATGGTTTGTTTGAGTTTCCGTTTGTTTGTAGAACCTTAATAAAACGGACATTAGAAGAGAAATTAAGGGTACGTTTGGTGTTTACAAGGTGTATATCCAAACTTCTCACTGCTAGCCCATCAGTTACCCTCATTTTTCCATGTCGCTAGCTTCTCATCCAGAAGTTCATGGTATATACTTTCATCAGGCGGAGACACACAATATTTGAACAGATGGAATTGTGCAATATAAATTCAAACGCAAGAGAGTGCAGAAAAAGGGGGACATCATGGTTCAGTGGAGAGTCACGCACATGACTCTCAAAATCAAAGTCTTAGTGCATCAGCTTGGATGCCAAAGGGCCTGTTGGGTGTCAGAAGGTTTAGCACATACTGTAGATGCTAAAAGTGCATGACAAAATGCTAATATAATGAACTGGCATTAGTTAAGGTTGCTATGTCAGTCCACGTATGGAGTAGTGACTCTAAACTAAATCCCGGTGTCCTCCTTTCTCATCCAGAAGCTCAGCGGAAGTACGAGGACAACTGTGACTCCCTTCATGAGGAGTCGGTGTCAGAGTTGGCAGAAAACTCTGGGGAGGAGGCTGGTGAGGGGGCATTGGACGTTGAGGCGGGAGAGATGACCGATGGAGGCGAGGACGACTACGACGAGGAGGGCAACCACCATCTGGTAAGAGAAACGGCTGTCAGAGTCTGACAAGGAAAGGAGGGAACAGGGCACCTTGGGGCTGTTTAGGAATTATTCATGGCAACAGATCTGAGAGAGCGCAGCTTCACACAAGTGAATAGTGAGGACGTCTAGCCTGACAGTTTCTCCCTGTCGACCCCGGCTCAAACAGTGGAAGCAGGGCTGTTCACAGGCCCGCACACAGGCACCAGCTAACACATACACACACTTCTAGGCTGGAATGAAAGCAGAGGGCTCATGACACATTGGAGAGCCTTTAAGTCTGGACTTGCATGGAGTGGTTTGGATCTGAGTGCAAATTGCTGGATTTAGAATGGTGTGAAGAGGATTTCTTAAACGAGTTCACTTAAAATAGTACAACTGCTATGGAAAAGCAGGATTTTTAAATGCTGATAAATTAAGTGAAAAAAAACTAACACCAAGCGCTTAAGGTGACATCTATAAAATTCTAATTTGTATTAACTATAGGGACTGGAGGATTCAAGTGCAGAGGTGCAGGTGGTGGTTTTATTAATCAATCCATTTAATCAAAGCAAAGGTCGATACCAGGAGATCAGTTTAAACAAGCAAAGGTACAAATCCGAAAAAGGCAAACTCAGAAAGGAAGGAAAAGGAACACACAGCTTAAATACACAAGGAGAGGGTAGACAATTAGACACAGCTAAAACACGTTAGGGAGGGGAAGCAATCACACAGGAGGGAAGAAAATGTGACAGGACATGGGGAATAATACACAACAGAATTTCAAAATAAAATGGGAAACACAAACTGACCTTAACCCACAGATACTTAACACTACCTGACCCTGACATTTTGTCCAACCAGCCATCAACGAAATTTGAATTAACATAAATTTGAAAATTGGGAAAAGCAGCAAACATCAAACTGGAAACCACAAATGTTTGTCATATTTATTTGAAGGGGATTCTAAATGATCACATTTTCTGACAGTAGCGAGCATCATCTATTCATCAACTTTTTGTTTCTTTTATTCTTGACACAATGTTTTGGATTGTCACATTGATGAAATGATTCATACTTTTCAGGATTGCTATTTCCGCACCATGTGTTTGACTTTAAAATGAAGTTTACGCTCGTGACCAGCTAGTGATTTAATCATGTTTCTACGCTGATATTCAGTTTGGTGTGGTCACAAAAGACACAGAAAACCATTACAGTCTTGTATATGAAGGAATCTGATTATTCCAAATTCTATATTCAGTCACCCAACTATAGCTGTGTGCAGTGTGGAGGGCCCTACAGGCATAATTTGTGACATTCCGAAGGGAAAACTGGTAATTTGAAGCCTACTGCGCACATACAATGAGAATGTACTTTACAGATAAGTAGGAGACACCTTGCCCAAACTTGTCCATTTTAATGGGATAATTTGTTTTTGTGCTCTTGTTTTTTTTTTCTTCAAATACATGTCAGACATACATTAGAGAAATTTTTTTATTAATGCTTTAATTCAAGTCTGATGTGGCTCTGTATACGGTTTTTCACATTAAAGTATTGACACGAAAGCAATTATCAGTTTCCTGTGGGAGTTCGGCTCTGCACTGTTGCCATGAAGACACTATTATTTATTTATTATCCATTAATCAAGCAAACGTGGGCTTGATACAAGCTTGGCGCCGTCATTAATAGAAGACATTATTTTTCAGAAACACGGTGAAACATATTTATTTGTAACTTGAAGGTCACATTGATCACAGATGGTGATAATGTAAGACATAGACTTTTCGGCACGCTGACATAATCTCTTTTGTTGAGCAGTGACCTTTGGAAAAAGAAGAGTACAACCTTTGCATTTAGTTTAACATCCTTCTCTCTCTGTTTTACAGATAGAGAACCATGTATCAGATATTGACAACTGAGATCAAGTAAGTGCTTTGGCATTCTGTTCCGAGTGTCCATGATAGAAACTGTGGTTGTTTTGTAAGACTCCAAAGGTCCTGCAGTCTCTTACATCCAGTTTTTATTAAAGACCTTACTTCTGGTGGTCTTAAAAAAAAGCATAACCACTGAACTGTGTCTTGTGTATCTCTAAACCTTCGTTAATCAATTCCTAAGTCATAAACTCTACGACATTTGGAAGACCAGCTCCACTGAAGGGTAGCTAATGCTGGATTCAACAGAGGTAGCAATAATGGCATTCCAATGGGCCAAAAGTGCTCATAAACCGCATTCATCTAATTGAATTGTCTGGAAGTGGGGAATGAATGTCAAAGCCTAAGGTAAAGAGTTTCCTGACTCTCATCTCTCAGGGCGCGGGTAATGATGCAGCCTGATCATCTGCTGGCTCCTCATGGCGGGGGTGCTTCGCTGTGTCTATGAATCACAGACTGTTGAAAATACATTGAGTAAATCTGCTAAATCCTCTTATGCTCAGGATAAAGTGGCTTTTTTCAAATGGAGACTATAAAACATTCAATTCACTTGCTTTTGATTAAGATCAGTGAGGACCACTGTTGTCAAACAAATTAAGATTAGTTATATTTGACAGTATGGCTCAATTCTAGGAAATTTATGTGGAAAGGCTAACAGTAAGGAGAGCTCACCTCTCTGCTCTTCCGTGTGCTCACATGCAATGGTTAAAACAGGAAATTAAGTAGCAAATACCCCGAGGGGCAAAGGGGCTAATTTGTTTGGGTTTTTTTAATCCATGAACGCTGAATTTATAGAGACACTTTTATAGTTTTCAAACAATGATAATGTAAGTAAGCTGCGAACGCACTTTGGAAGTGTAAGGAAGGCTTTCCAGTGAAGTGATTGTGTACATCGACTGATATGAAGTGGGCGCTGTAAAAGCGAGCATTTTTGATCGTATCCTTAATCCAGTCAACACGTTTAACTGCTTGCAGCCAGAGACTGAAACAGTTGTGATCCTTTAGAACATGAAACCACCTGTGGAATATCGACTCATGTAACAACCAGACATTTTCAGTGCTGGTAAAATGTCCAATTCAATGTTTTTAGCCAGGTGACACGCGTGTATGACTGGGGGGAGACTGTTACTTCTGTTGCTGCAGCTCTTTAATAACATCAGTTGTAAAAGGATCTATAGCACCATTAATAACAGGTCATGACAAAATTAGGAGGCACAAATAATAATCGCAACACATTTGCCACTTGGATGCGTAGAAGGGAGTCAGTTTAGCCATCACTGGTATGAGCTGGTTTTGAGATCATTCGATTTTGAGATTATGAGTTTGCCAATACCAATCTGCTTAAATTTAAATTTTTTTTAATGGCTTCTAAGCTTCTTTACACCGTACACCTCTCATGCATAGTTAACATGTTGAAAGATGTTGTTCTATTACATCAAAAGGTTGCCAAAAAAGGGCACTAAAACTGTGCACACACAAGCTTCTCACCTATCCTTTGAAAGTTCAAAACTAGCTGGTATTACTGACATTTCCACAGCTAACTGATTATTCAGAAGTTGGATATTGTATTATTTACATTTATTATAGTTTTTATAAATACAATTGTCATTACTAAGGTTTATCTTTGTTGTCTTCTTTGTTGTTTATCTTTGTTGTCTTCTTTGTTGTTTATCTTTGTTGTCAAAAAATTGTTGTCAATCACTTCTTTTTTCCATCCGCCCGTCCAGGCATCTGGTGTCCCTGTTCTTAAGAAATCATGTTACACTTCAGATTTCCCATTTTATTTCTGTTTACAATTCTGTCAGCATCCAATTCACAAAACGTCTTCACAGGACATACATTTAAAAATCTGAAAATACGAATGAAGCTTGTAAAGAATATAGGAATATTTTGCTTGCAGGCCTTCCAAGGATAGAAAAATCACTGCAAGTAGAATCTCAATAAGTCATGTCCAAAAGGATTAGGAAGGCAGCTCCAGCTCCTGGCAAATTTTTCTGCACTTCCCAAGATATTTCTGAGGCCATTCCAAACGGACATGCTTTAAAACCCACGCTAATCCCCATCAGATTTACAAAATTATAAATAGCTGCCATGTTTTAGGAGGAGACATGTCCCTTTAATGTGTTTTGATCAGTTTCATCCTTTATCACTTTAGGATGCAGCAGCAGACACACCCAGTTGGTGGTATTAGAATTCATCATCACCTTCAAGAGGGAGTAAAGGATCTCTAAGGGATCAAGACATCTATTCTCGACTGTATGTTGTGTTCAAGAGATGCCCGGCTGTGTAGCACAAAGCAAATGATCTCTCTACAGAAAACATATTCAAGACCCATTTTGATGAACTGGTTTACTTCATTCTGTGTAGTGTCTATTTCATCACAACAGGCTAACAGTATCATGCATTCTTTCTGTTCCTGGAACAATAAAGCATAAGACTTTCAAATAAAGGATTTGATTCTGATATTCTGCACTATAATTCAAACAGTTTTTCAATAAATGTCTGCTCAAAAATCAGATGAAAAAATGACAGTCACTTGATATGATAATTGGAAAATGAATGACGCGCCTGTTCTGTCTGGTTTGGATTTGACTCATACATAAAAGGCCAATTGCTGTGAGCATAACTTTCAGAGATTTATCCATTTATCAAACAAATGCCCGGTGGGGATATTCCATCAACTACTGCCAAGTTTCAGAAACGGAAGTAATCTCCTGTGTTAGAGAGTCAATGCTGGCACAGCCCTTCTGTAGTGCCCTATTGCCTGAGTGCACCACTCCCCACTCAGCCTATGCATCCCAACAGGGACTGCTGCTTTTCATGAGCCAACGCCCTTCTCCTCGTCGCTCTCTGGCAGAACTGCATCCAGCTTGTCCTATGCAGGAGTTAGGCCAATGCTTTAGAAACTGCTTTGAAATTAGTGTGTAAACTGTGATTCAGAATGCTTAAATTTCACCTAACATGACAGAATGGCTAATGCTGCCTCAGGCCTTGTACACACTGATAAATATTCTGCAAAATAAATGTTTTCCTCTTAAGTTTTTGCAACTAGTCCATATTCTCCGCTTTTTTCGATGAATGTTACCAAATTTCAAATCTTGAGTGAAATGGAATAAATGCAGCTCGGATATTTTTTTCTGTAAAAGTTGAAGCTCTGTGCTTTCTATTGATGCACTGTGTGTTTACATAGAAATAAATGTTCTGGCATGAAAAGAGGAGTCCATTTTTCTCAAACATGTTGGCACCAGCTGGCAGTTTGAGCAAAACATTTTGGCAGGGAGAGAATCAATGTAAAAACTGAACATTTGGGAAAATAATTCCATTACACCTTCCTTTTAATTCGTGCGTGCGCAGTTTTTTCCGTAACGAGCATACATGAAGAACAGCGACAACAATGGTGGACATTTAGGTTTAGCTATATATGTTGGTTTTTGCATTGTCATATGTACAGAGATGTTTTGTGATTTAAAAAAAAAAAAATTAATACTGGGGGAAAATATCCATGTTAGTGTGTACGGGGTCTTCAACAATCTTAAGTGATGGGACGATACACAACAGTATATAAACTATATACAGTTGCCAGGAGTGGATGATTATTCCACTTATTTGATGCACAACTGTAGTTTACTATAATGATGAGGTTTTCTCACTGTTGCCCCGTTGAACTGCTAAAATGTAAACAATTAACTTAATTATGGATGCTCTCCAACAACATCAATTATGTCACCAGTGGATGTTGGCATGTTCCAGGGTAATTACTCTCATCATTTTTTCATAATACGTGACAGTAAATTTACTCAGAAAAATGACAGGGTTGTGTGTTTTGTCTCCAGCTTACAGCTTCTCCCAGAAGGAGACGTACAGCTAATATTCAGCAGGTGTGCCAGCTGATTGGCTTATGGCCCCAATTAGGCTGATAATGCATTACAGCCAGCGTAATGTCAACAACTTCAGCCCTTTTGAAAGTTCAGTGGGTGCGATTCAAACTTTTTAACAGAGATATTGTGAGTGTGAAAGCCTCATTCATGTTTCTGAGCAGTTGGCTGGCAATCCTGCTGTGTATTCAACTCTAACGGTGCCATCAGACTGTGTAGTTCCAGGCAGAATTCAGCAGATGAGAGCCAAGTAGCCTTCAGTGGAGAGACAGCTCTTCTTCTCTGCTGCTTGTAACTTCACTGTGCAGTGATATACTGAATAAACATTGGAGAGCCTCGCAGTTATAAACTCGGGTCTGACTGAGCGCTCCCTCTTTTGCCTCAGCTTTAGCTCTCAGAATCGTGACTGTCAAGTGTGGCCACACACACTTGACAGTCCCTCCTCCTGAGGGTGCCTTTAAGTTGAACTGAAAGTCTGAAAGCAAGCAGGCCTTTTTTCATTGACATTATTTTGTATACACTGAACGTCAGCATATAGTCCTGAACTTATATCAAAGCTGAATCACTGGATTCAGTGCTGTTGGTGGTGGTTTTATTTGCACGGGCCTTGAGAGATCTGCACCCTCAGATTTCTAGCCATGATGGTACAATCCCGGTAAAGGCAATGTAATTTTCTTGCGGGTAAAGCATTGAAATTGGCACTTGAGAAACCCAACCGCAATGGTTCTTTTCAGAAAAAATGCCCTAATTACTCTGGGGAATCCAGACATTCTTCTGCAGACATTTTCATTATCCTGTTTGACCTTGGCTGGAATGTGGCACCCATGAAAACTGTGGATTAACCATAGGCATAACGCACCATGAATGAAATTGCATTCATTCTGTTATAGCCCTCACCCCTATTTTATTTGAGGACAAAACAAGTAAAACCAAACCACCAGGGGTCATTAAGAATATAATGATTTGTGATTTGGTTGAAGTGGTCATTGAAACTGATCATTTATATTATTTTGCACAGCTAAATGAACACAACACTGAACCCTGGGGCAAAAAAAAAAATACATGAACTAAAACATCTGTCCTGCAGCGAATTAAAAGTAAATGTCTGGTGAATGATGGTAACATGTAATATTTAGCACTATTTTTGTATTTTTAAAAAAAAACAAGTCTAAGGGAAATGGTTCTATTTATTTTATTTCTATTGTTTAATTTCTTTTTTTTTTCTTTTTGCTGGTAGCCTGTTAATGAACAGTGGTGACGTGTTGGATAATTTGCAGAAATCCTGCAAAAAAAAAAAAATTGCTTTTTAACTGTTGTACTTTATCTTGGTCATTTTAAAACATTCATGGCTCTCTTAATTCTCCCTGTAAATAGCTATTTTCATGTTTATTTTAAATATCAATTGAGGAGAGAAGGATTTTGTCAATTAAAATAATGCTGAAACAACATGCTGACAGTTCCTTTGGATCATTTTTAACCAGAGTCTCGGGTCTTGGAGAGGTGTGTATCTGACAACTGTTGTATAGAAATGTACATTTTTTTGTAAAAATATTTTTATCAAAAGGCATGTTTACTGTAACTTTGTATTTTCAGTTCATGTAGAAAAAAAGAGCTGGTATAAGGCCAGAAAAATTAATCGTCAATTCTTTGTGTTCTTACAAGTCAGTAAAATCTTCATGTCATGTTTAACTATGTTTCAACACTTTCTTTTACAAATAAATATGAACTGAAGGAAAACAAACCTTTTCGGTTTTATTTCAAACATGCTCATAAGTGCAGATGTGAAAAATTGCAGATGTGTGCATGTAAATATTTGATGCAGCATGAAAACTGGCACTTAAGATGTATTATCTTAATTTGTTGCTGTGCATCTTCCGTTGGTGCAGACTGCTCATTTAATTGTGATTTATGTCACTGATTACGCAGCCCATTAAAATGACATTGGAAGAAGTAATGCAGCTCCAATGTTTAAATATGTGTCAAATTAACATCAGTCAACAGACAACTGGACACCACAACTGCGACGCATCATCTCGTGTTTCGCAAATGGCAGCCCTCCTGTTGGCCGCTGATTGTTGTCAGTGTGGCCCTGTTAAGCAGTCGGACCGTGGCAACAATCTGTTCACCTGTGGCAGCATATTTTACACCTGCCTCAGTGCAGAAGGTGACTGAAAAAATAAATAATCCAAAACACATTCATTTTTAATGTACATTTTAGGTTTCAAAGTCAGAACTCTGTTTAAGCATAAATATTTAATAACGATACATCAACCTGATCATTAACATTAAATTGACATCCATGCATTGTCCTGTATTTTAAACCCAGTTACAATAATCATCTTAAATGATAGGGGAATTTGTCACAGATCCGGCAAGCTGCTAAAATCCACTAAAAACACGTGCGATTAGTAAAGATGAAGAGAACATTTTATTAAAAGACTACAAATGCATCCCATTCAAAATGGAACACTCAAGTATCATTGTTCTTACTTACATTTTAATGCAATGTAATTTCCCATCGAATACACCATGAAAACAATATCATCGTTCTACCTTTAGAAGGTTTGTCTGGGCAGCCTTTAAGATTTGAAGTATGCTGATCTCAAAAAGACGAGTTGAGGTAAATTTTTAATGAATCAATGTTAACTCAACTTGCCTTTTCACTACCTGCCTGTACACCAACTTTTTAAAGTTAAACAGTAACAACATATGAATCATACGACACTTCGCTATTTGAATGACTGACTGTTTGTATAATTTAATTTAATTACTGCCATTAACATTTTTCACTGCTTCTTATATCCTTATTTGCAACAATTTTACCCCCATCCACTCAACTAACTGTGTGAGTTTATTAGAAAACATGCACCGAAACCTTTGACAAGAAATAAGATTTCTACTAATTACACTACCACAAAAACCACCACTGCCCTTATTTTGATCCACTACTGTACTTACACTGCTTCACGCAGTGCAGAGACATATAACTTTCAACCAGTAATTTTTCTAGTTCCAGTAGTTCGGGCTGGTTTATATCAACATCCATTGAAGTTATGTCACTTCCGTGTAATTTCTTGTTCCTCTGGCTGAATTGGTTTTGGCTATGGCATGAGATGTAAACGTAACACATCTTGACTTATGCTGGATTTTTAAAAATAGAAGGTGTTTTGCAACAGACCTAAAACTGCTGCTCCAATAAAAGTGAGAAATTTCACATGGCAGGGAATGAGAAATGAGAAACCTCTTGACATTAAAGAAAATCCTCTCATAAATAAGTACATCGGCTTAAAAGAGAGCATGAGGGATGTTCCCCTTGTTAGACTACAACATTAATGTCATTGAAGAGAAGTCACTCTTGTGCTGTTAGCGACTCTGTGAAGCTAGCTGCGCAGCAACAGATGGCCGTTTTAAAGTCCCCCATTTATCCACAGTAAAAGGTTAATGAGGGCCAATGTCAATGCCACACACAATTAGCCCGCCCGCTGTATTAAGGCTACGACACCAGCAGCTGGCACGATGGCACTCAGCTGTTCCCATTTAACCTATATATAGGAAAACTTTTCACTCTGTCCATAATGCACTGTACTTTATTCATTTATGCAGAGATGGCTGAAGCTTCTGAATAAATCAGCCATGATAGCGATGGAAAAAAATGACTAAATGGTTTTAGTTCCAGCCTATAAGGTTCCTCCTCCTTTTTTTTTTAGCTTTAATAAAAAGATTGCCATATGATTATCTATATATTGATTTTTTTTTTTTTTCTTTTAAACGTTTTGATATGTATATGTATATGTCTTTTACAGCAACTAACAGCTCCAGTTTACCCATGCTTGTCATTCTCAGTTTGGGAAATAAATGCATATAGATTTGCATGTTTGCATCAGTTCTCAGCCGACATGCTCATGTTTTGTCATGCACCTTTTGCGTGTTATCTAGATGTGCAAGGTACCCTTCAGTGTTTACGTCCGAGGAGCTCAATTACTTGGAAAGCACACCGAAATGTCTGGATCCCTCAAAAAGTGAATGGGCCCTACCAAAATCTGCTTCATTCATATGAACCATGAGGGTGCTCTAATTCCTGCATAAACGTGCTGACAATCTTGGCTATCATTAGTATTTATGAAACAAGCTACTTTTAAGCCACAGTAAATAAAATGCTTCGGCAGAAATCAGTGGTTACGTTTCGGTACGAAAGCAACACTGTTTCATTCCAAATAGGATATGAACTATTGCCTCTTGAGCCAGAGTCAAGTCTGTCTGCATTTCCATTTAACTGTGACCTCCACCAGTTTTGTCAGGTCCTCTGTTTGCAGAGTACATCATCCGACATCATCCTTTCAAGCCATCTGTTACTGCCACGGACAGCTTTACGTTGCAAGTACTAAACCTTTGTTTGTCTTTGGTAGATGTCAGTGGGTATACCTTGTACGTCTGGATGGGACGTGAGGCGGTCTGACAAAATGGTGATATTTGACGAGCTGGGCATGAGAAAGCCAACAATGGTTGAAAACTTGGAACACTGTTAAATTGCCATTATTCAGAGGCAGGCTTGGGTGAGGTTTCATGTCCCATCTGAACTGTGTACTTACATTTTTACATCTATACACCTAGTTCAAATTTGAAAAAAAAAAAAAAAGCTTCCTTGTACTCAAAAAGTTGGCGGGAATTGCCTTTAATGCAAACACTCATTTATGCAGCTCGCTGCACAAATCCCAATTAACATTTATATTATATTAGCTCAGGGGTGTGTGATGAGCATATTTTCTTTGTCTGATGTGAAAAATATTTAAATGAATCTGAATATGTTGCCAATAATCCCAGTGCCAAGCAGCAAAAGCATAATGAAGAGACTCGATTTACGTCTCTGCAGAGGCTTTAATAAAATCAGTGGAATTTATGACAGCAGTGACAGATGAGGTGTTGCAAAGTCATTAAGGCTAGAGGCCAGCAGACTAGCAGCAACCCAGCAGGTTGTCACCGTGCAATAACAGTTTTTCATGGACAAAGAAACAAAGTGGATCTTTATCATTTTCACATTACATTAAAAAAAAGGGGGAAAGAAAAGAAATATCAGGTTTACAACAATTCAGGATTGAAAACATTTGAATGAATGTCCCATCCTTTCCTAAAAAGGAACACAAATACAGTATAAGACACTTCAAAATCAATATTTGATAGTCAATGGGAAAAAAATGAAATATGTGTTTGTTGTGTGAACTTTTATAGACCACTGACATTGTATTAATAAACTCTATGTGTTTTGGGATATTTTCTGTATTACGTGTTTTGCCAAATGCTTCAGTGCCTTCAGGAGTTTACCTGGTTTTATTTTGTTCAGGGCCGACTGCGTACAGTTAGTTTACAGAGTGTCTTTAATAGAACATGGCTGCCTGCTGTAGCTGGAGCCGGAGGTCAGAATGAAACAAAGCATTAATGTTGTCAGCCGTGAAACCAGAAAGGAAAAGCTGGAAAGCACTAAACTCGCTGTGAAAACTTTCACATTACATCAAGTCAAATAGTTTTTCAGGGATTTTCTTGGATTTTGGAGCTGGTTGACTTCCCCCTTTCATGTCTCTTCTCTTGCTTCAGTTCAATTCGTGCATCCTCGCAGCCTCTCCTTGGGTCATAGTCCTCCTCCACTTAAGTGACTTCCCACTTGAGTGTAGGAGGCAACAGAAAGCAATAGTAATTAAGAGGGCAATTCCTACAATTCAGCCAATATTTCAAAATGGCTGGGTATTGTATTGTACAGTCTAGAGAGCCACCGGAGTTGCTTACCAACTACCTGTTTTTTCTTGATTTAATTGATTTGAGTGCTTCCAGAAGCGATGTCGAGTTAATGTGGCCTCCACTGTGCAACACGATAAAGAAAAGCTGCCATGGGGGTGGGAACTAAACAAAATTCATCAGCATCCTGAACACCCAGTCCAGGAAAGAAATCACTTCAACGATAAGGAGCAAGACAAGAAACAAAACAAGACCAAATATTGGTGTGGCTCTCCAACACTGCAAACAGCTCTTGGTGAGTAAAAGCATGAAGTTTCATGTTGAACATGAAAGCAAACCGTTTCCAGGTCACCAGCAGGAGAATGTAGTCTGTCTGTCCGTCTGCTGCTGCAGTAGATAAACCCTGGTCCTCCACAACTTTACCAGTGTGGTTCTCACTCTACTGTAAGGCCAGTCTTGTAAATGCCCTTCTTGTGTTTGTCTGAATGTGCTTGTCAGTCCTCCAAAATGGTGAATGTTCAGAAGGTAAAACAGGTTATCAATTAACTGGAAGGTTTGGCCACCGGCTCCAAGTGTTAAATTTTCCTTTGGCAAGATACTGGACCCCAAATTGCTCCTGACACCAGTGTCCTTGGTGAGTTAATGAATTAAGTATAGAAACATTATGGGGTGCTTTGCACAAAAAATGACTTTGTTGCTCCTGACGAGCAGGTCAGTCATCAGTATTTGTGTGTGTGAATTAGGCCATTTTTGTGTGCTTAGAAAGAAATGTCTGCTTACATGACAACACTGTGAAAGCAATCCAAAATCTGCAAAACAACTGAAAAGATCAGAGTACGTATGCAGGCCAGTAGTTGGCAATGTATCTCCGTAATGAAACTCCACAGAAGAACAGCACACACCTGCGTGTAAAGGTGTCCTTGTCCAGACCAGTGAGTAGAAATAAACAAGAAGTTTTAGAGGGGGATTGATTATTTAGAAAGCGTGTAATTTATGTATGCATCTTTGTTGGTCACAGTAATGATGCATCAAATCTACACTTTGGAGAAGCATGAATAAATCCAATAGAGTCAGCAGCACAAACAGCTGGGTAGTCAGACATCGTTATTGTTGGGGATGTTTATTGCCAGTTTACACAGACACAGAAGCTTTGATATTTTCAAAAAATTGCACTCGGGGAACAGCTTCAAAAGTTTGTATTTTCAGGCCCAGGGAAACACTGTCAGTGTAAATGAAAGGCCAAAAAATAGTTTTCTGTTTGTAAAAAGATCTTAGCCTTTGATCTGAATTCTAGCAGTTGCATCTGTGTGTTTGAGTCCAGCTAAGTTCTATACTTCTACATCTCACAAAAAACATTGAGATACTTTCTATCATTCGCTTTTGGATCCCCCCCTTTTTATCTATCTGCTCTTTAATTTTAGACTTGTTATACTTTGTGCTGAAAAGGATGCAGTTTCGCATGAGATTCAATTGACAATCATTGTTTATATTAAAAAAAACCTTGATTAATGCAAGTTTAAACAAATCTAAATGACAATCTGTGTCTGTTTACAGTGACACGGTGAAATTACTAAAATATCACACAGAATATAAAAGTTGAAGATGTTTGACAACATACGAAACAAGGAGAATCTCAAGAGTGGCAGCCGGCACAAAAACAGTGGAGAGTTGATGAAAGACATCTGCCCATGCAGTGGAAGATCTTAGTGTTGGAAACAAGAAGGAAGTGATCCTCATGATCTATGCAGCTGTGTGGGCCGTTATCCCTTCACCACTAATTGCTCTGAATCAATAGGCCTGCATGATCCGAAAAAGTTCCGTTGCTTTTAGGGCATCATGACCTTGGAAGCATCTTTTGTGGAGAAACGTTTATCAGTGTTTTTAAGCTTTCCTCTGAGTCACTGACTGGAGAGAGGGAAGGTAAGGCAGGCAGGTATACGGGGAGATAAAGGGAGAGGATATATTTTCAGTCCTTCTTTTGAAGCAGCATGCTTTTTGCTATATGTCTCAAGGCGTCGCTTCATAATTGAATTCTTTCTTTTTGTGCTGCAGCAGGGCCAAAGAGGCTTGAGGACCTCCACATCCCACTGGCTATGGTTTCCCTGGTGATAACAGACACACACACACACACACACACACACACCTGATAGCTCACCATAGAAACAGACTCCTAATGGAAAGAGAAAAGAGAAGTAAAAGATAACAAGATAATACACTGAGCTGTTACTTAATTATGAGCAATAGAAAAAGAAACCTCAGGTTTTCTGACAGAATTTGCTCCAATTGTATCCGCAGGAGGTCCAACTGTCAACCATAAATTATGGTTGAAAAAAAGGAAATAATGTGTTTGAAAATAGAGGAATATAGGTTTACCACTTAATTATGTGTTTATATGCAAAACGTCTCTTTCTTGATCAGAGCCCCTTCAACAGGGTCACGACACTTGAAAAAAAAAACTAGTTGTTTAAACTTCAAAGTCAGTGTTCAGGCAGCTGTATTTATTTATTTATTTATTTTTTAAGTCTTATACTCAACTTTAAAATTCAAAATGTTAAGGCAGCCCAAATGGTTTTTTATTTTTTTTAAGTCAGAACCACTGGCTTATTTTTACAGTGAATACATGTTAATTTTACTTTAATTGTTTTTACTTTTGGTCCCAAATGGTCATTACAATTATTCCATCTGTAAAAATTAGAATAGACTACTATAAGATCATAGGCAGTGACGCAGAAGGAATTCATTGTGAGGGGTTGTAGTCCATTTTGGGGGTTTGCCACAAAGATCTTCCTTATCGGTTGTGGCTGCAAATCCCCAGCTAAAGAGTAGTTCACATTGGGTTTCTTTACTGAAAGTACATACCGTGTGTATCTAAAAAAAATAGATAAATAAATAAAGAATTCCCCACTCGCCCTCTCTGTGGGCAGTCTTGTGTCTCCTTCAAGCTCGGGTCCTCTACCAGAAGCCTGGGAGCCTAATGATCCTATGCAGTATACCTAGCTGTTCCTAGGATTGCGCTCTTCTGGACGGAGATCTCAGGTGTTATTCCTGGAATTTGTTGGTGCCACTCTCCCAGCTTGGGGGTTACAGCCCAAAGTGCTCCTATCACCACTGGTACCACGGATGCCTTTACTCCCCACATCCTTTCCAGCTCCTCTTTCAGCCCTTGGTATTTCTCAAGCTTCTCGTGTTCCTTCTTCCTCATGTTGCTATCACTTGGGATTGAGACATCTACCACTACCGCCTTCTTCTCCTGCTTGTCGACCACCACGATATCTGGTTGATTAGCCACCACCATCTTATTGGTTTGGATCTGGAAGTCCCACAGGATCTTAGCCCGGCCGTACTCAATCACCTTAGGAGGTGTTTCCCACTTTGATCCTTGAACCTCCAGCTCATAGATGTTTCTGTATATATACTATACAGAAACACGGTTAGAACAACTGGAACAGTTGTTATGAACAATACACACGCACATATATATGTGTATGTGTGTGTGGATCATTTTTACACAGAAGAAAAAGTGGATTTTTTTCTGAATTGGCCACAATACCACCATTTTTAAAAGAGTATTAATTATCATACATTAATAAGTTAACTTTTAAGCTGTTGTTGAACAAAATTTTTGTTTTGGGAAAAATAACCCAATGAACACATAATATAATAATTTTTAAAAATCTTTGTTTTCCACTATTCTTTCAGCTGAGATGAGCAATACATCTCTTGCTGTTTTTTCTTTCTTCCTCACATACCTAGTGTGTATTTTTCTTTTTGTAGAAAAGGGATGGAGATCATTGAATGCTACTACTGTATGTTAATTTTGTGGTAGAATATTATTAACTATTATTATTTAACTTATCAAATTTAAGTAAAGTACACATGACTTAAAATACTACTTGCGCATGTATCCGTGGTTCCCTTTAAATCTTAACAGAAAATGAGTAACTGTGGGATGAAGAAGCCAAAGAAAGTGCAGTTGTAGGTCAAACATGCTTTGTGTGTTGCTAATGTTGGTCTTTTTATCAGCACGTTACGTGTCACACATACCAAACTGCAGCCTGTGAATAATTCACTTCCTTACTGCACTAGTCATGAATGTTCATCATACTTCTCTGGCTTCTGTGGATTGCATTGAGGAGCATGAAATAACTTTTTCATTCTAGCCTCATTCCAAGGCCAAATTGGCTATTGATCTCGATCTCTTTTGTCTATTAGGGGAGAGACTTGCATGCCAAAATTGGTCACCGCCACGATGGCTGACCATATGTCAACGCTGATTGATTCTGTGAAAGCTGTGCCCCGCCCTTTGCTAAAGCTAAGGCTGATGGCAGACGGTGCATGGGGGCAATTGTCTGAGGTTGCCATTGTGCATCCTGGCAGTCGATGCACATGAACAGTTGAGCAGGGATCCACCAATCCTTTTGTCTTGTTTCTTTGGCTTGTCATTACTTACACCCTCTGTGTCCCTGCCCTCAGCTGGAAAGGAAGTGGACATGGAGAGGAAGGGTATTCCATTCATCCTTTTTGGAGGGACCTGATACGTTCAATACCAGCAGAGAAGATTGATGAGCAGCGGCCAAAACAGTGTAAAGACTGCGCTATTGTGTGAGGAAGCAGAAGAAATGGAACTCTCCTACTACGACCCACTCAGAGAACAACAGTCACTTTGATTGCTCTTTACTTTGAGACAGTTTGCATTGTGTTTTGTGTCCTTGACTGCCTTGAATGACAGTCGATGGCTTTTCTAAAACTCTATTTTTGACTTTTCAGATTCAACTATTGCATAATTTTGTGCACACAATGGCAAGACACTTAATCTTTGTAATAGACGCACCGATTTCTGAGAAGGCTCCTGTCATTTTAGACGAGGCTACAGTGTTAGCACTACGCTAACTTCAGGATCCAAGTTAGACAAAAAAAAAAACCTGTAATGACTCTAATGAGAAAAAAATATGATCTCGTTTAGATGTGAGGTTACTTTTTCATTCATTTCCCAGGAGCAGAAATGTGAAATTGATTAGTTTGTGATTTTCTTATGAATTTATTGATATACCTGATGATATCATTAAACTTCATCCCGCCATTAAAATGCTTTTAATCAGCTGGTTGAAAAAAAAAAGTGCACGGCAAATGAAAAACTTAGAGGTGAATTGTAGCCAAAAACATTACCTTAAGCAGTTTTTAAAGGTGAAATATGTAAGAATATTAATTGTAATATAATTGTAAAACAACCCTTAAATATCATCCGATATTAAGGAATCATGCAGCAGCCTGTATGTCCCAAAGTATAAGAAATAGTCTGTTTTGTTTTGACCACAGCAGATACACGGTTTTAAGACACGTTTAAGGCTATTTGTGACGCCCTCCCAGGTTGCCAGATAAGAGACCATAAAATCTCAGCAAACACACAGGTGCTGTGGTGATGAAAACAGGCTATTAAACTGGTTAAGATATAACTGACTGAAGCATGCAAACATAAAAATTAGTTTATCGTCTCAGAGTATCAGCCTTGTTCTGCACTCCTAAGGCTTCAGTGTCCAGGACTTGGGAACCCGTGTGTGTGCACTTCAAGACTAGGGAGAAGGAAGCAGGGGGTGACAGCTGTTCTATGTTTTGAATTTGGACTGCACTACTTATTTTAAACCCTTGGTGACAGGGTTATACATTTCTCCTTTATAGTACAGGTTTGAGTTTCTAACTTTTCCATTTTAGAAACACAATAAACAGTGATTATTTCCTCAGCATTTTCTGCTTTGAGTTTTATTTTTAATACTTTAACATTAAAATATAATCATCTCATTCACACAAAAACTCTGTGTGTCTGATATGGTATTTGCAGAAATAAAAGTCGCTAAAATGGCATCTATTTTGTCTCCGTCATTTAAAAATGCTGACTGCATGAATATGAATCATGAAGCATCACACAGGGATTGGTTTCCAAACTATTTGTGATGTTACAAATCATGTCGGCAAGCCCCACCTCTTAAAAGTCTTACAACGTCCATACATCATTTTACAAATTGAAGCTCAACCTTTCAACTGGAGGAACAAGGCAAAAAAACAATAACATATCGCCATTATTTGATGAAAAACATGTATCTACACTTGACTTTCTACAATGTTCTAATGTCCACATTCTTCCCTTGTAGCTGTTGTGACGACCCCCTGCTGTCTGGCC
>KV751334.1:2123971-2137480 GCA_001698575.1 Mola mola
GTTTTTTTCCTTTCTTTTTATTCTTTGCCATGTTACCTGTGGAGAGAACACCAGTAAGTGGAAGGCATTTTATTTTTAAACTTTTTTTGTCAGCATTGCTCAGACCTGAGGGGTGAAGTGCAAAGTAAGAATAACGATTAAGCGATATATGTTGAATCTTAAAACCATACTTTTCAGTGTCACAAAGGTGGCTCGCTTTTAATGTGGTTACATTACTGTGGTAATCTATCCTGAAGACATAATCTGATCATTTATCAACTCTGAGTCATATGTCCAATGAAGGGGAGTAATCATAACAACGAAAAATTCTATGCATTGTGTTTTGATTAATTGTTTATTTTCACATTCAATTTGTGGCGTAAAAAAAATGCTTTACTTTCAAATATTGTGAAGATTTGACACAGCATCATTCATACACTGGTGACTAGTCCATCTGAATGCATTATGTTATATGCACCGCACAGAGGACGAAGGCACAGCAGCGAAAGAACACTTTAGGTCCAATTTTATTGCTTGGTTCTGATTGGCTGCCAAGTCCATTCACACATCTGGTACTGCAGCTAGAGAGCACTGCTTACAAAGAAGTGGATCAGATTGTATATATAACTGATCATTTTCAATCAACAGAAATAATTTCACTTTGATTTGGTAAAAAGCTGAAGTGATTTTTATGTCTCCTTTATTACAGTGCAGTCTATCCATTCATCCATGGATGAATGGATAGACTAGGCGGGGTCACCCTGGGCAAGTTGCCAGTTCATCGCAGGGCTGACATATAGAGACAAACAACTATCCACACTCACACTGAAACCTACGGGCAATTTAAAGTGACCAATGAACCTAACCCCCAGTTTGCATGTTTATGGACTGTGGGAGGAAGCCGGAGAACCCGGAGAGAACCCACGCAGACACATGGAGTGAACATGCAAACTCCGCACAGAAACGCCCTGACCCGGAATCAAACCCAGGACTTTCTTGCTGTGAGGCGACAGCACTAACCGCTGCAGACATAAATGCAGTGTGTTTAACTCTGCCATATCAAGTGTCAGGTTTACGAGCTCCATCATCAACAGTTTTCAGACACTATTCCTCTCTCGCTTTTACCTGTAATAAAGCTCTCTTTTAGTTTTTTCAGATTTTTTCCATTGTAACACTCGTTTCTCTTGGCTAAAGTAAGCATGTGATCAGCTCATTTTGTGCAAAAGCGTCAAATGACGCACAAAACACTCCTTCTTATGGGAACGCACAGTGTTTGTTGTGCCAGTGCCCATCAAGAAGACCTGACTGCAGAACTTGCACACTCCTCTCTAATGAATAAACGATGGCATTATTGCAAGTTCAAAACCTGCCTGTGAACATCGGCAACACATCATGACAATGAGACGGTCTTTAAACTTGAACAAGGTCAAAGAAGACTGTTTAAATGAACACAAGCGATTGATTCTAAATGTTGCATAAACGTTTACACTATTGCAGCTGGCCTCTTTATAATTTCCAGACTTTTACTAAAACATCAACAACAACGATAATAACAACAACCCATAGTCAAGGTCATTAACAAAGTAAACGTCTTTAGAGAATTGTCTTCTACATGTAACACTGAACGTTTACAGGCCCTTTTAAACTAATAAAATCCAAAGTGCTTTGCTTTATACTTAAGTAAACTGGCCTGCCACGTTCTTAACGCAGCCTTGGGCAAAATATGAGTCATATAAATAGGTTAACTGAATAGATATTCTGAAATAATCTTCCTCTTATTCTCATCACTGAAGTAAACGAACTTAAACGTACTGACGTCAGCTGGCTGGAGACACAAGGGTGTATCGCAGTTATTTTCATCATTTTACTGTTAAATTAAGTTACATTAGTAATAACGAGTCGTTTTGATGGAACATTGACCCATTATTGAACGACGAAAATGTAAAGAACAGACCTTATTTAAGGAGCGGTTGGTTGTTGATATCGTCTTGCGGTGCCGCAAACGTGCTGCCTCGACTACGTCATTTCTGCGCGACAAATCCCCGCATCTCCACTCTCGCGCATGACGTAGCCTGCTGCAAATTTTTTTTATCCTAGAACGCGATGGAGATCAGCCAGCCTTGCGCTGCGTGTGATTGGCTCGTTCGGATAATCCTCGGAAAGACACGAGTGTCAAAGGCAGAGAATCGTTCCTGACTTCGCCATCCTGAGTGAAAATTGGTAACAGTCGCTGATAGTCTAATTTCCACGCGTTTATGGATAGAATTAACCTGGTAGATGTCAGGGGGGGAGAGGTTTTCGTAATGAGAGATCCCCTACATTTGGTCCAAAGCTGAAGAAGAAAAACAACTTAGAGTTCATTGGGCACTATTTAAATTTAAGGTGTGGTAGCCATAAAACCAAAACTTGAGGAGCTTTAGAGGATACGGTTGAATTCGGGACCACCCATTTATCTAATAGAATACCAAGCACATTATCAAAGGAGGAAAAGGTGAAATTGGCAAAGCTGTAAATTAATTAAAGCAAAAGATACGATCGTCAGATAGAAAACAGAGTGGCTTGAAGAAGATGAACAAAATTCACATTATATTTAATCTAGAGAAACAACTTTCCAACAATAGCGGCACAAGCAGACTAAATATCAATGGAACAATTACAGAGGACCACGATGAAATAACCAATTACTGTTGTAATTTTTACAAAAACTTATCATATAATTTTAAGCTTTGAAAATTTTTAGCTGATACTTTTTTGAATTCCCTGTAAAAGTAATTAATACAACAGAGGGTGAGATATGTGATAAAAAACACTTCACTTGAAGTGTTACAAAAAAAAGCAAATAATTTTCTAAAGATATATAGCATATATAGCAAATAATATCAAATTGAATTAAGTCGAATCAGACTTTGTTATCCTCATTGGGGAAGTGTGATTGTAGCCAGACACGTTATCATTAAGACATAGAACACAACAATAATTGTAAATACAAGGCAGACAATACAGCGTATTAAACTGAAACATGTTAATCACTCTGAGTGATGATAACACTTCTTTGCAAAAATGCAGACTGAGTAACAACCTGCTGAGGGACAAATTAATAAGAGAAGACCGAACACCAGTCTCAGTTCATGTTAAAATCCTTAAAGACGTTTGGCTTTGGTAATTCCTATTCTTGGCTCAGCTTTTGGCAGACCATAATAAATATGGTGCTGTAAAGGGTATTTGTCTAGCTGAAAGAGAATGTGTCATCACTCCACTGCCTGATGACACTACACACAAATTTCTGTTGCTATAGATGGACGTAGAGATTTCTCAAGGGCATCTGGACCCGTGTTTGAATATAAATAATGATGAAATTTTAGCCATTAAGGAATGTTCTAAGTCATCCCTTTGTAATATTCCTTTAAAATTTATTGCTGTATTTAGGAATATAAATTACTAAAAATCAACAAAGGATCACCCCCTTAAATTGTAATCCTATCATACAAAAAACTCAAAATAATCAGCCAATTTGCTCTTTTGTTAGGGATCTTTCATTAAAAGGTAGAATTTAAAAATAAAACCACATAGTTTTGATCAAGTCTGCATTGGACTCTGGATGACCACAGAGCATTTGAAAAAGTTTTTTTTGCTTAAATCACCCAGTAACTGAAATTCTTCATAGGTCTGAGATTGAACATTTTTGAGGTTAGCTATGTGGAAATTAGACCAGTGCCAAACTGTAAACATTGAAAATGTTGCATAAGAAATTATGCATATAAATATGAACCGACAAAGTAATTTATTTTAAGCCTACTCAGTGCAGTAAAAGTTGCCCCTGTATTATAGCTAGTTTGAAAAAAAAAAAATAATGAGAATATCTGTAATTATATATGTTTAAGTAAAAGTAATAAGGGATTATTGCATCAGTGAAGCTGGAGCCAATCAAGCCTAATCATCTCTGCCTAAAAATAATTAGGCTAAATCAAAATAGTTTCCCAATAATTTTTCAATTAGTTTGTTTGTTAAATTTATTACAAAACATCTCATTTTGTACACTATCATCCTGTTAACTATAGTAGACTTAGTATAAATTGGAATGACATTTAACATCATTTCCTTTTTTGTAATGTGTGTCTGACAGGGGATCAAATGAAAACTAGAAAATTTAAATTTCCAGGTAAAAATGTGTGTGGATGCTGATTGCTGAAATAAAACTGGTTAATTGCAGAAATATGGAAAAAAAAAAAAAAGAACCGGAAAAGTCATGAGCTACAACATAAATTAACATGTAACACAAGTTAGATGTACTGTAAGGAGCTAAAAGATGAAATCCAAAATGTCCTTAATGTCTTTTATGTTACATGAAAGACTTAACTCATCATCAAAAAATTCACAGGTTGCAGCAGCGCCATGGAAGACAAAATCAGGGGGGGAAGGGACTTATTTGCAAAATATAATTCGCGAAAAAGCTGATTATTTCGAAAAAGTATGAAAGATTGGGGAAAATTCTCGCAACAGGTGTCCTTAAAGTGCTGAATATTTTAATAGGTGAGTGGTTTCAATAGGTGAAAAAAAATAGGACCTATTTCTCGAAACAGAAGCGGTGTAATCTCATTAATTAGCAGCAGGGGGCAGTGTTATGCCACCACAGCACTGTGGCGGCAACAAGCATAATTATTTTTGGGTAGACTGACATTATTGTTACACATGCGCTGTTCAAGGCTCATAATGCTGCAATAATACCCCTCAATTTCAGGAGACGTGGTTGTCAAGGTGACTGATTAACAGTTCGAACGAGTATGTTTTGTAGTGTAACCTTGCATGCAAATCATGATGGATTAGATTAGGCCATGTCAGCTAATTGGGCTGGAGTTTACTAGTGCCAATGGAGTGACACACAAAACACAAACCCAGGAAGGCCTGCAGCATGTTCATTTATTTCATTTGTCTTATTAAGCTGCAAAAAAAAGAAAGGACACGCGTTTGTTTTTTAAAGTTTTGTGTTTGACTAAGGAATAATAAGTCCCCTAATTGTATTGTCTTTAGGCAACACTAAATTAGTTTAGACAAGTCGAGGTCTCCCCAGAAACTCCACAAATGGCTCCAAAAACAAATCTGTGCATACAAATCGATCACTCCAGTAATAATCAGTCGTAAAGCCTAACAACAGCGGCATTGTTAAACATTTTTGACCAAAGCTTATTTTTTTTGCAAAAACGATATTTTACACCTTTTGGGAGGACAATTTAGAACAAGATCCTTGCGTTTTATTCGGGGTTTCGGACCACACTGTTACCATAGCGATACTGTGATGTCACCGCTGTGGGAGACTCTTGGCTTGAAGGTGACACATGTGGCGCTCCGTTACTTCCTGACACGACTCAAGCCAAGTTAAAGCCGTCATGTGAGAATCGCAGAATGGCCTGTCGGATCCACGCTGTGGCGGCGTGTTTACGGCCACCGCGACAGAGGGAGACAGACAGAGAGAGAGAGAGATCAATGAGAGAGAGAAAGAAAGAGATCAAGGAGAGAAAGCGCGAGATCAAGGAGAGAGAGTCACTGATCGACCTTGCGGCGCATCTCAGCTCGTCCACTGCGCGGACAGCAGAGCCTATATAAACTGCGCCGCCGTCAGGCGGACGACAGTGGCTGCTTTGCGCACGGAGACGACTGGTGTGAACCTGCACTAAGCTTCAGATAGGCGATCCAGAGTCAGACAATGTCTTGGGGATACGGACCGGACAACGGTGAGGCGCTCTCCGCGCGCGCGCGCGCGGTTCCTTAGGACAGCCTCTTCAGAAAGTTCTGCGTTTGCTGTTGTCTTTTGACCTCCTTAGTGCGCACACACACACACACACACACACACACACACACACTCTCTGTCATGTGTAAGGGGGGCCATCAAAACCAGTGACACCAGCCGGAGATTCGGGACATCACCATGTCCGAGCGCGCAGTGCCACCCAAAGCTGACAAAAGGATGAGGCCACCGTTTTAATCATGCCATTTTGAATGATCGTGTCATTCCAGGACCCGACAAATGGGCCACCGAGTTCCCCGTCGCCGACGGAGAGCGCCAGTCTCCCGTGGACATCGTACCTGGCGAGGCGACGTACGACGAGTCGCTGAAGGCGCTCAACCTGCAGTACGACCCGTCCAACTCCATCGATATCCTCAACAGCGGACATTCCTTCCAAGTGACCTTCGTGGACGACTCCGACAGTTCAAGTTAGTGTCACATCAACATTCATACAGCATTGACATCCCCGCGGGACGCTCAAGGAATTGGCATCGCGCTATTCCCTCCTAGTCTGGAGAAAACGCAATATTTGAATTGTGTTTCCCATTACTATTTGATGAAACCGTAGGAGATCTGTAGGTTGCCACGCCGCATTCAGTTGTGAACGAGTCTCCTGCTTCA
Source organism: Mola mola (assembly GCA_001698575.1). Lineage (NCBI taxonomy): Eukaryota > Metazoa > Chordata > Actinopteri > Tetraodontiformes > Molidae > Mola > Mola mola. Next base: position 2,130,354 of record KV751334.1, read on the forward strand.
ATTCCAAAACGTTAATATTAATAACTGCAGGGATACGTGAGCCCTCAGGCGCAGGTCTTTGATTATTATTTTTTTCCCATCATTTAACTTCACATTATTGTTTCTTTACCAAGAAGGATGCAAGGGGCACCCTTGAAAAGCCCAAGCACACAGCATGTAGATACTAATTGAATTGGTAATGTAACCCCTGGTAACCCTTTCCCACGCCAACTCCTTTCTGCTGCATTGAGAAGGTCAAAAGCTCGATGGTTCGTGTGCAAACAACCGTGCAGAATGAGTTACCATAAAATCTAATTTATTGTTGTACCAAAACATGCAATTTTTTTCTATTTAATTTACTTGATTGAATATAAATTTGTTTTAGTCATTTTGAGGATTTGGGATTTGTTCGATTTGAGGATAATAAAGGGTATGATTACATAATCGACACAATCTGATGGATTATGTCCAGTGTATGAAAAAACAAAAGCACTTTTACCAAAAATGTGAGACAAAGCAGCCCTAACCCAAACCCTACCTTTAATAGTTTGTGAAATATTCACCTTTTTTCTGGGATTTTTATTTTACATTATGCTCTTATTTTGGCTTCTCTGTCTGCTGTTACCAGTCAATGTCTTTGATGATCCGTCAAGTCTTTTATGTAAAATAAAAGACATTAAAGAGATTTTGAACAATGAATTTTACCCGTTAAATTTAGATATATTACAGTTCAGCTAACTTGTGATCCCAGCGTCAAATTACGTTGTAGCTCATGACTTTGCATATTTCTGTAATCGAGCAAATGCTCTCTGCAGGTTCAGTTCAGCAGTCTGCATCAGCACACATTTTTGCTTGGAAATGTTTGGAAATGTTTTCTAGTTTCCCAGTTTCCCCTTTGTGGTTGACCCTTTTTTCCCCATGCCGGTCTAAATAAAGAAGCCGAGGCTGTTTGAGGCCATCATACATCATCATCTGTGTGTGGTCAGTGGAAAAGGTGAAGATCGCAGCCTCTTTTATTTAAGTAATCCCTCAAACACAGCCTCAGAATTTATTCAGGACCAGTTGTGCGCCTTATTGTAATTTGAAGCTGAACTCTGAGGGAGGACAGTGTTAGGACAACATGCAGAGTAGATATTATCTGCTTCTGTTTTAAGCAACCTGAAAGCAGATGCATTATGCAACGCTGAGGGGAGGTTCTGACATTAACAATACCTGGATGTGGCTTCAGACTGACTGCAGGCTGCTTCCATAAAGTAGCTAGCGGCAGAGCATGTGTCATCTTATCAAGCCTGGTCCTTGTCTTCTGCCCTGACAATGGAGTCAGCCTGTTTCATCATTTTTGTAAGTGTGTTGCAGCTGACTGCAGCACCACCCACAGACAGCGTGGGAAGTGAACTGATGGGAGATGTGTGTTGTGATTTCTGCAGCTCTGAAAGACGGACCCATCTCGGGCATCTACAGGCTCAAGCAGTTTCATTTCCACTGGGGAGCGTCTGACGACAGGGGCTCTGAACACACTGTGGCCGGCACCAAGTTCGCCGCTGAGGTAAAAATGCTCAGAGTTATTTTCACAGTAACAACAATGGTAAAGTTGACTTGGACTCTCAAGAGCAAAGCTGCTCCGGAAGATAAAACAATCTCATTTATCCTAAAGCATCTGAATAGTCCACCCAATCTGCCTCTAACGTGCCATCATCTGCCTTTATCCTAAAACACATTGATTTATAAATTGTTCTAAAGGATTTCCGCATGTCTCAAAATAGACATTTCAAATAAGATGACATCTGAGGTGTGTTGTTTTTGATTTATCTGTGTCCCGAATGCTCAGCTCCATCTGGTGCACTGGAACACAAAATACCCAAGCTTTGGCGATGCTGCTAGCCAGCCCGATGGGCTCGCTGTTGTTGGAGTATTCCTTCAGGTCAGTGGCTCACACTCAAATCAACCAGTTTTTACTGCAACTGATAGCAAGCACAGTTTGCTGGTGCTCATGTACAGTAATTCAATTTTAAGTGTCCTTTTTTCAGATTGGTGCTGAAAATGCCAACCTCCAGAAGGTTCTGGATGCCTTTGATTCGATCAAGACAAAAGTATGTTGATGAAAGCCTGGTTTCTTCTACTTCATCATTTATGATAAAATATAACTGCCTGTTCCTTGACATCTTTCTTATTTTCAGGGCAAACAGACCCCTTTTGCTGATTTCGACCCTTCTACCTTGCTCCCCGGCAGTCTAGACTACTGGACATATGACGGCTCTTTGACCACTCCCCCTCTGCTGGAGAGCGTTACCTGGATTGTGTGCAAAGAGCCAATCAGCGTCAGCTCAGAGCAGGTACGGCCGCTCAGAGAGCCTGTTCAGTCGTAGCATTAGGACTGGCTGCGTGCCCGCTGTGTAGTATATACCCTGCCCACATCGTATCTTAGTCTCTTATTTAAATCAAGGGCGTAATTGTTCAGATTTGAAGAAGAAACTACTGTAGTGGGAGGATGGGCCTTATTAAAGTGTTACTCTGAGTCAGCTTGTGGGGAGTCAGTCAACCAGAAATGTTCCTCCCACATATGCATCACATTTTTTAGGTAGAGAAACAGCTTCAGAGAATGTGTCATTTTGACCCAACTGTCTACTTCTAAAATTACACCTGATCCCACCACGTAAATAAATATTGGACTTCAACCACCCATGAGTTTAAACTAGCAGTCTCTTTAAACAGCTTTGTCATTGTGGTGGTTGTTTTAAGTCTAACTTACCACCGAGTGGCCATTACGTCATGGTGGCGAGTTTGTTTCTCAAGGGTAAACATGTGAGACTTGTAGACATAACCTTTACACTTGAAACAAAAGGAAAAGGAGTTACTCATAAAAAGTACCAAGTATAAATACATCATGTCCATTCGGCACACCTAACTTAAAAAGAGTTTGACTTTTTAGTAGTTGCACTTAATCTCTTGCCAAGAGTTTGGTACGACACCCTCATGTCAGTCAATGAAGCTAATGTCAGCGGGAGGTCAGCTCAGTTTAGCATAAACAGCTAACCGACAACTATACAACTTAAAAATGTGTTTCCTTTTGAAATATGATGTTTTGTAAAAAACATGTAAGTGAAATGTTTTATTGTGGTGTCACTATTGAAGGAGCGACTTTTAAAACTTTATGGAAAGATGCTTAGCCTCCTCGCTAAAAAGAGTTGGGACCCCTGTCGTGTCCATGTTAAATATGAAGCTACAGCCAAGGGTCTGCTAGCTTAAGTGTAGCAGACAGGCCAGAAACTGTAACCACATTAGTAATGTATTTTTTGGACGCAGATTCAGCAAAACTCCTTGTTTGCAGGCGGATTTTGTTACCCCTTTGGATAGTGCTAAGCTATCCCTTACAGTCTTCGTGCAACAAAAAGTTTTGGGAGACCGAAATGTGCAAGCAAACAGTATTTCACCGTTTGTTTTGGGGTTTTTTTTGTGCTTGTAAAAACATCTGTGTGTATGCCCATCGTCATAAGTGCAAAGTGTGACACCCGACAAAGTGAATATCCTTAGTTCCAAAAACACTTCAATAATTAAACTGCTAAACTTGGTCCTCCCATTTTATGTCTCTGGCTCATTGACATGGACGAAGTGTCCGCCCCTCCAAAGTGAAGCCAATGCAGAAGTGCCTTAAACTAATAGTTTTTCTCCAAACTCCAGATGGGAGCGCTTCAACTGGTTGCAAAGATTTGACCTCTATATGCTAACCACCAACCACCCCTTGAGCCTGTTGGTTTTCTGCCTCCCTAGTCTGGCCCAAAATGTGTTCAGAGTCTGAATTTCAATTCAGAATCTTGGAGAATAGCACATTTTCCACATGTGTAAAAATTTTGGCCTCGTTTAAAATTGAAGCAAAAACATGGTCATGTCTGGGGCATTTTGATTGACAATCAAGTGGGGGGCAGAGCCCCATGCAGTTTTATATGCTGTCACAGAGTTTGAGAAATCAGCTGTTATATTAATCTAACAGCTGGAAATCCAGGAGGTAGAAGAGCCAGAAGAGTTTTGCAGTTACCGTGTACAAAGAGATAGCCGTGTTTAAACTTGGTTTTTTTAACAATGTCATTCTTGACGTCCACTTTATCCGATACCGCTGATGCTAATGCTTATCACAGCAAATGCAGTCATGAGTCAAGTGCAGGGGTGTAGTTGGGCGTGGAGGCGGGTGTGCATGTTCACAGCTTCTCAGTCCTCCCTGCTGAGTGACAATCCCAGGAGGTCAGCAGGAGTAACCATTGTTATCATCTCCCTTTTCACAGATGGCCAAGTTCCGCAGCCTGCTCTTCTCCGCTGAGGGTGAGGCTGAGTCCTGCATGATGGACAACTACCGCCCACCCCAGCCGCTCAAGGGTCGCTCTCTCCGTGCTTCCTTCCAGTAATACCCCCAACCCCCTTTGCCCTCTCCGCCCTGTTGCCCTCTCCCTTCCCCCTCCCTCTAGTCAAACACCCAGTCAACTCTCTTGCAGGGAGCACAAACCACACAAATCTCTCTTGCCGTCCAGTTTTCTAAGTTAGAATTAATTTCCCAGTGGGCAGATGAAGCACTTGCAGGATTTGCGTCTCTAAGCCAGCGAAGATGCCCCGTCATAATGTATTTGAAGACTTCTCTGTAGCTGTGACACAAAAACATGATTTTAGCATCTGACGCCCATATTTTCAGAAACAATACACTGGTGGTTGCGGGTCTTTGTGTCGCACAAAAAAACCTGGTTGGAAAATAAACATGAACAATAGCCCAAATGGCACAATGCCAGTCCCTGTAGGTAGGGGGCGAATTAAATTTTACTTAACCGCCCGCCATCTGTGATGCGACTAACGTGCAGATAAAAAGACAAACACACACTCATGCTGCCAGTCTGTCTGTAATCTGTCTGACTGCCAGCCTCTGCATCACAGCAGCTTAATGAAACATTGCAGCCGCCTCCATCACAACCGATTGACTCAGAAAATCCCCCTCTGGCTCGCGCGCACACACACTGCGCACACACACACTGCACACACACACTGCACACACACTGCACACACACACACTGCACACACACTGCGCACACACACTGCACACACACACACACACTGCACACACACACACTGCACACACACACAGTCTCATGCAGACACGATGCCTATAGGCACTGACCTGCTTATTGATTTAAATTCAGTGCAACAGAGGACATGAGGACAAACTGCCGCTACCTACCGAATATCATGACAATGGCTTGTCTGTTTTCCATCCTAAACTTAAAAACCTTTGTCATCTTTTTGTTTTTATCATTATGTATTACGGTTTTTTCTAAGCCATGGCAGCTTATGCAGAAAGAGTCTTAAGTGATTGCTATATGTTTGTTTTGTAACCAGAAGACCACTCCCATCGTCCGGATACTACAACAATAGAGAGGAATTGATCCTGCCATTTAAACTGTCATGTCTGTGTAATGTGAATTCCTGTATGTGTCCAGTGCTAAAGCTTAAATGGCAGTGTTGTGGGCAATGCATAGCGTGTCATGCAGCAAGCCAAGGAAGAAACGGCACTGCCAAGAAAGCCAAGGAAGAGAGCAACCTGCCAACAGATTTGATTTTAGCTTCAGCCTGCTGTTAGGCCCTGTAGGACGACAACAAATTTAAAAAAAGATGTTCCTGTTCTCGTTAACTCTAAACGTATTTCTCAAATGATAGTTTGACAAGAGCAATGTTTTCTTGTTTCCAGAAGGATTGTAATTAAAGCGAAGAAAAGGCCTTATGCCAATCAATGTTAGGGCCGTCCCACGTTATTGTTCTATTTTGGAAGTGGACGTTTTACTAGTTGAATAAATATATTTTATGACTACAAATATTCTGGTGTCTTGTGTGCTTTAGAGAAGTTCAAGAAGGAACTCTGCACAATGAGATGTGTTTGTGTAATATCACTATCGCAACATGTTTACCTAAGTGCATAAAGCAAAATGATATCAGCAGGCCGCTGTGTTGCTCTTCACTTGCAATCTAACTTGGAATAGGGAAGCGCCTCAAATGGCTTCCTCCTGTTTCTCGCATGGGCTGTTATCCAATTTTTACTTGCAAAATGTGCTTGAATAATTGTGGTTTATAAGGCATTATTTCAATCATATTTAAACTAGTTTATAACACATCACATTCTGGGCCGTCATGTCTCCAAATTCTAAAAATGTGCCTATAAGTTTTAGACAAGCAGACGAGTCACATGAGCTCTGTCATTTGTAGTTGCACATTTTTTCATTTTAGAATCACATTTAATTTCTTGCTAGGATTTAGATGAGAAGATGCATACCAATCTTTTTGTGGTTTTTGTGGTTTTTGTGGTTATCAAGACGGGGGATAGATACAAATAGTTAAGTTCTGTCAAAGGTCAATGCAATTGTAAAAATACCTGATTGCAATATCAAATGAAATTGACTTTTATTTTGCATAAAATTATTAGATTTTGTATAAAAAATTTTAGAAAACTCCCACCAAATAAGTGTATTTTGTGTGGTGACATACATATGAAATGGAAATATTCTTAATCGGAATCAATAAATCATTACAAGGAAGAAAAGTAATTAAAAACAATACTTCTTACTTTAAGTCTGCACGTACACCATGGCGTCTTAACACACGCCTACTTCTAAATGATAATTTTGTTAACTTTATCTCTCAACAAATTGATTTTTTTGTGAGCTTAAATAAAACACCCGATATGTCTGCCTCAGTACTATGGGAGGCCTTAAAGGCATACATCAGAGGGGAGATAATCTCCTACACAGGATACGAGAAGAAACTTAGAAAGGAGAAATTAAATAAGCTGACACAACGCATATCTGAACTTGACAGGTTGTATTCTACTCACAAAACTCCAGAGCTATATAAAGAGCGCCTCTGTCTGCAGGCAGAATTTGATGTTCTGACGACACAACGTACTACTGAACTTCTCCTACAAACAAGGTCCCAGTTCTATGAACATGGAGACAAGGCCAGCAAACTGTTAGCACACCAATTACGCCAGGAATCATCATCTCACCTTATCCCACAAATTCATTCTAACTCACATAATACTACTGAACCCTTGGAAATCAATAAGGCGTTTAAGGAATTTTACATGTCTCTCTATTCATCTGAACAAGACACCACTCCTGATT
>KV751334.1:2139448-2159221 GCA_001698575.1 Mola mola
GTGTGACTCCAACTTGTGATAGGTGTAAGCAATCTCCCGCAAACTTAATTCACACGCTCTGGCATTGTCCATCCCTATATAATTATTGGACTGAGATTTTCAGTACCCTGTCAGAGGTAATTGGGGAGGAAATAAAGCCGAATGCTCTGAGTGCACTTTTTGGGGTTGCTCCCCCTTCCCTCACTAAGTCCAAAAAGGATGTGCTGGCCTTTGCTACTCTGTTAGCCAGAAGACTAATTGTAATTAATTGGAAATCAACAACACCGCCCTGTCATGCCCGGTGGATTAGAGACACTCTTTATTTTCTTAAATTGGAGAAAATCAGACTATCTTTATCTGGCTGCTCCAGTAAATTTGGGAAACTATGGGGCCCATTCCTACAATTTGTTAAGACGACAGCTCTTCCACTTACCCCTGACTGACATGACAGAAGCAATTTAGAGGGGTAGATATGTTGCTTTTGGTGTGTTGAGGGTCACATGCCGCTACTCTGATTCAGGATATCTGTTGCTATCTCAATTGCAGTTGACTGATGTGCTTTTTTTTTTTTCTTTTCTTCCTAGTTTATTTTCTTTTTAAATGTCTATTTCTGTCCTAATCCTTATGGCTGTTCTAGTTCTGTGAGTTGTTCGGGCATGCAGCAATACTTCAATGATCACTTTTGTTTTCTGTTGTTTGTTTGTTTTTTCTATAAGAAAATATGACTACTTTACTCTTTGTGTATGTTTTAATACAATTGTACTCATCTGCAAAACCCAATAAAAAAAGTCTGGAAAAAAAACAAAAAACAATACTTTTATAATATTTGTAGATCTTTTGTAAGTGACAGGTTACGACTGCCAACACCACTGACGATTATTATCGTGTGGATCAGGAGACCCTGCTGGCTGTTATCATCTCTGTGTTCAAGATTTGATCATCAGTGGCCTCTCACCTTCTTGTCTGCCTTGTCAGGAGGATGACTGCTGATTTTAAATAAGATCTTTTCTACAACATCTACTGATCTGCAGGCTCTGTGGAGTAATGTGAGTAATGTGGTATCTCTCTTGCGCCACTAAAATGTGTTGACTACTCAGAGCTGTGGATAGAGCTGGACTTGTTCCCAGCCCTGTGTGACACTGGCGGACACTGTGTCCTCCAGAAATATAAATAGAAATAACAGTTATTGGGTGTTAAAATGTCTGTCTGAATACTTCAGCCAGAATCAATCACAAATTGATTGAAACACAGAAAGAAAAACAAAAACAAAAAACTGGGTACAAGCAAATTGACACTGGGAGGGTTTTATAATGGTCCCCCAAAAAGGTCAGCGACTGTATTCTGGTAGCAGTAGCAGACAACTGGAGAAGAAAGACTGATATCTGGATTCCTTCCTAGGCCAAACCAGTTATTAACCCTGATGAGCATTCTTTATGTGTGGCTTGTCGAGTATGAGGAACTCACAGTATGTTTATTTGATGTACTGTATGTCCCCCTTTTAAGACGTACTTATAATCCGGAGTTGTTGTGGTTGACCACTCACCAAATCCTTCTTCTGTTTAGCTGTTGCTCATCTTGTTTTAACATGGCTCATGTGTAGTTTACAGCCATAATATTAGCACATTAGACAGACTCGCAAATGCTGTATTATGGGAATTTGACGGGGAAGGAGTTTTTATTAGCAAGTAGCCAGCTAGGTAATCGGTAGTGCTGAAAACACGGTTTTAGGATTAAAAGGCGTCCGACAATACTACCAAATAGATGAGGACAACATGAAAAAAAAAGAAAAAAATGAACTTGTGATAAGAATTTGAACATATTCATGTCAGTATTCAAATGTCACATGCTGATGAAATTATTAATTTGGTTCCATCATCACTAGTTCCAATGTAAGTTTTACGGTTATTGGAAAACGGGTCCATTCTAAAAAGCGGTTTGATTGCTCATGTATTTTAACATTTTTCATGAGCAAATTCAGGAGCCACTATGTTAACCTAAAAGCATGTAGAATTTAGTGGGGTAGTGCTGAAGTTGGAGATTGTAACCAAGTTAACTTCTCTCCCATCAGCCTTCCTTCCCCTTGCAAACATGGAGAACCTAGTGTCTTGGACAGAAATGGAAAAAAAAAAAACCAACAACCAAATTTAAACAGCTCCCTTCTCAACATGCAGAGGATTCTGAAGCCTCGCTATAGATGCTATAATGAGACAGTCACCATTGCTTTAGGTGACCGCTTCACAAATGATGCCAACAGAATATAAACCAAGATGTCCTTTCATCGTTATCCTTCCGGATTATTTGAACCTGTATCACTCATTGCGTTTTCAGTACAGCTTCCTATTTCTACAGCCTTTTTTCATTTCACCAGTGATTCCTTTGTGTTGCATCTTTTCATCTCACTTTGTGTTGTGACAGCTGGACAAGAGGGAACATCCTGCTGGGCACCTCCATGTAACACAGATGTGGCCATGCTTATTAGCATGTTTCGTCCCCCAGAACACATACTTTCATAGGGGTTAGTCAAGCGGGGTTAGTCAAGGTCGAAAACCCCAAAGTCAGATCAGATTTAAGTCAGTTACACTGGACTGGGCCCTGCATTTCATATAGGAGATGGTAATGATGCATTGGTGCTTAAACGGATTTTATTGAACATGTAAGTTAATTCTTTATTGTCAGTGCATGAGAATAGAATTGAAACACACATTTCCCTCCCAGGCGTCCGACCAGTGGTGCAGCTTGTTGTATATTCAGGCGTGTCAGGCCGGTGAGCTATATTAAGGAGACAGGAACCACACATATGTAGTGTGAGAGGAGAGAGAGCATAGAGGCCGAGGGGAAGGCCGTTCAAACGCACACCACTGCAGTAAGCACTCAATCGATCTGATGCTGCACTTCTGTGTGAATAACAACCAACCAGGGGCTAACCACAAAGTGCACTCAATTTCCACAAAGGAAGAGATGCCATGTCGCCTAATCTCATTCAGTCAGGATGGTCCACACTTATTATTCAAATTGATGACTGCACTGATCAGCCATAACACTTAAAACCAGTATTGCAATAACGCAGTAAAGTGAATGTTTGCAATAAATTTTAGGTAAATGGTGTCAAAGTAATAGCTAGATGAATGTTAACAACTGAAAGTTTTCAATCAGACCCTTGTTTTTCAATGAGATTATTTACTTCACTTGTCAATGGTTTTAATATTTTTGGTTTTGAGTTTATATAACATTCCATGATCTTCATCAGTAAGTCAGCAGTCTGCCAATCTGTCTTGAAATGGTAGAGGTTAAAATTTCCATTTTCCTGACAAAAACCCAGTGAAAAATAATAAATGTATTTTCCTTAAATTTGAAGTATTACTAATACAGTATTGTTAGTGATGGTAGTAAGTATTGTTTTTCTGAACTTTTTCCCAATTTTTATTTAGATAAAGTATATTACCGTCTATTTTTCTGGTTGTTTTCTGGTGTTTTTTGAAACTACTGTATATATCGTCACGTCATGTATCTCCAAAACTCTCTCTTTACAGGAGCATTAAAAACTGTTTTCCTCATAAACTGACTTACCTGAGTGTAATTAGTTACAGTAAGGACTCAAAACCTGTGTTCACACAGTCCAGTGATTTTTACTCATACAGCACATTACCCTAATCAGAGCGTTTCTTAGTATTTTAGGCAACCCAAAGCTATCTTTCTTAACTCCCAGCATCATTTTTTTTTTTCATATTACCACAGAGACACGGACATTGCACTATAAAAATGATGAAAACTCCTTTCCATGGGTCATTTAGATACCAATCACTATGATGAAGGAGACAACACAGAAGTTGTTGTCTGGATGTTCGGTCCAATGATTCACTTCCCGTTGGAGTGCGTGTTTTGCAATCCAGGATTCTTTACAACTGGTCATAGAAAAGCCACAAAGAAATAGCAAACGAAAGAAAAATGAATGTGGAGGAGGCTACATTTCTTAAAACCACAGGGTGTTTCCATTATCCAACAATGTTCAAGAGAAAAGATGATTATATTTCATTTACAGTAACAGTGCATTTCATTTGTTCAATTAGGAGAGAACCAAAGACTATCAACAAGATACCATTATTATTTAGTATACCATTTTTATTTGCCCACCCCTTTTGCGCTGGAGAGGAGAGGAGAGGAGAGCTTAGTGGATAATTCAGCTCTGAATGAATCATAATCCAGAAACCAGCTAACATTAGCAGCAACTCTGCTTTAAGTAAAAATTGATGTTTTCACATCAAGTGAAATCCCTCATGCAGTTGTCCTATTGGGAAAGAGAAAAATAAATGTGACGTTTGTAACATTTACTGAAAACATACTATAGTTAACTATGTCATGTAACATTATTTTGCTATTGTTGAATATCTTTGAACATTGCAGGAAACAAACTTATGATTCCTATGCCCAGAACCTAAATACTGCACCACAGTGCACAGTGGCGATTGTAATCCAGACTGGAACTGCCGTGTCTTTTATGGTCTTAGATGAATTCATAATGATTTATAGGCTGTTTATGTGATTATCAATCCACTCAGCCAAATACTGATAATCACACTGTCTTACTTATTTTGACTGAGATACTCCTAATGGCAGAAATGAGGTGATGTATATGAAACAGGGTGGATAGAAGGTTTGAAGGTGGATAAACAGGAGTTCCGACTTGAGTGCAGAGCCCTTGAATCACAAAGTAGCTCCATGTTGTTTCCTGCCATTCACTGCTGGTTCTTTTGAAACGTTCTTCAAATGATAAAGTACTAAGACAATAAGAATGACATATTCATTTCTGCAACAAACACTTGATGCCTCTCTGTGAATCGAGAAGCAATCAGGTTAAAGATAGTATTCAGGAAGCCTTGGGCTGGAGCAAGAATGACTTCACGCTTCAAAACCAAATTTTTTACTTAATTTCCTGTTCACAGTCTTCATTGCAACTTTATACTTTTTAACATCAATTTCTCAAGTAAGGTGATTCACTGACATATCTGAATATCTGAATTGCACTTGGACACAACTGTAATTTAATTTATTGTCCAGTACTATATGGTCTAATCAATGTGTTTTATATGATGGACTAATCCTTTGGATAAAGTGCATAAATGCATATAGTTCATCTGTGTGACTCTGCAACATTTCTGTGTAATTTAAATAATACATTAGAATTAACATGAAATACTTCAGGAATGTGTTAAACTGATTAATACAGAAATGTATATAAAGCATAAATAACCAAAAGTTGTTGGTGTTTTTTTTTAAGTAGTCAAGACTCTTTGAGACAGTTGGATATTTGCTTCTAAAGTCCAGTGCAGTGTTTTCACATGTTAACCCATGGGGATGACACTGCACTCTCAATAAACAAAGTGAAAATGTTAATATTCCTAAAGTGGAACCACTACTTGGTATCTCATGAGGAAAAGCAAATAAACACACATCTCGTCCAAATGAATTGTCTGCCACTGTGGCCTCTTCATTTTCTCCAATCTCACTGGAATGGTGCTAAAGCCTGTCTGTCGTTTTGTTGTATATGAGCAAAAAATAAAGGTGACAAGACGTATGTTTCAAATGAGCAATAAAAACAGAAGTTTTATACTACATGGATGCAAAAAAAAACCCCTGTGTTATCCTGCTGCTCTGTGTGAGACCAACGGTAGTGTTGTGCATGACGTGTGACAAGTGCACACTGTGGGTATAACTTTAATGAGATCATTGGATAATCCCTGTTAGATAATCCCTGCTGAAACACCGAAAAATATCACTGGGGGTCATTACTGACTGATTTTCGAGCATTCACCGACACACCGCACTCAGTGTCTTTTCATTAATCCATCTTGCCTTCGTTGTGGGTAAAATTATGGAAAATATTTTATGCTGCTGCTTTAAATCCATAATTAACATTTTGATTACATCATGGGGCACCAAATATCACCTCTCCATTATTGTTTCAATTAAGATTAGGCTCAGAGATGCCCACTTTCATTAGCAGAACATGCATGCCCTCAGAAAAGGCTGATTTAGTGGAAGTACTGATGCTTGGAATGATCTTACTTTATTTATATTAATTTCATTTTCATCACACTAAAAGTCTGTTCACACACATACGTAGAGCCAAACAACACCAGCATCCTCTGTGACATCTTCTGGATGTTTGGAAATGTGGCTGCACTTAATGAAATAAAACTAATCCAGTTTAAAAGAGTTGAACTTCTCCTTTAAGACGATGTCACATTGGAGATGAATCAATTCCAACTGCAACTCCTGTGGCGCCATTTCAGGGTCTTGTGTGAAGGGACATGACACCAGCTGAAGTGACTTGTCAATTTTTCCAAAATCAGAGAACCGACGGCAGAATTCACCATGCAGGTCGTCTAGTGATTTCCTGTATTTTATCACATGTCAAGGAGCCTCTTTCAGCGTAGCCAGTGTGGGGACATGAGCGAATGACTTGTTTGACATTTGCTTTGAGAATAAAACTAGCTTGGTTTTGAAAGCTCTGACGTTTGTCTACATCTCATGCACAAACTGGTCTTTCCTTTGTAGCTTCACGTTCAGCTCATTCATGTGTGTCAGTATGTCCACAGCAAAAGCTAAATCACAAAGCCAATCTGTGTCACTCAGCTCAGGAAAATCGTCAGCTTTCTCAAGTAGCTCCAAAAATGAGATAATATCCTGTTTGAGCTCCCACACTCGTTGACATACTTTCCCCAAACTTAACCAGTGGACATTGGAGTGGCAAAGCAAGTCCTGGTGATCAGCGTCAGTTTCTTCAAGAAACTTAATAAACTCACGATGCTGAACTCCCCTCGCTCGAATAAAGTTAACGAGTTTTACAACTGGCTTCACTACGTAGTCAAGCTGCAATACGGATTTACACAGTGCTTCCTGGTGGATTATGCAGTGTAAGAAAATTACATCCTGCTCAGGGTTGTCCTCTTTCACCCTCTCCTGGATTCTTTTGAGCAACCCGACGTTTTTTCCAGTCAGATTTGGCGATCCATTTGTGGTAACGTTGGCGAGCGTACTGCAAGGTAGCTTGTGCCTCTTGATGATCCCCGACACGCTGTCATACAAGTCCTCTCCCCGCGTTTTCCCCTTTAGGGATTCCATGGCCAAAAACTCCTCTGTTATCGCAATACTATCATTAATCCCTCTGATAAAAATTAAAAGCTGAGCGGTGTCCTTTATGTCATTACTTTCGTCCAGTGCCAAGGAATATACTGTAAATGACCCGCTTTTTTTGTTTAGCTTACTAGCTAAGTCTTCGTCAGTTAGCTCAACACGGCGAGTCACTGTTCTGTGTGATAAGCTCATTTTTTTCAAATTTGTTCTTGCTCTCAGAACACAAGATACCTGCTGTCTCTACCGTGCACTCTTTGAGAAACTCCCCTTCGGAGAAAGGCTTGCTGGTCTTTGCTAAATTGAATGCCAGCAAATAATTTGTCTTCGTGCTTGATTCTGGGATGGCAGTTTGCCAGATAAAGGTGTTTTGCTGAGCCTGCAAACTAGCTGCCAACCTCTGAGCGCTAGCCGTCCGTTCTTGCGTTGACTGGTTGTTAGCGTAATTAGCATGCTTGGTGGAAAAGTGACGGCTGATGTTTTCCTTTAAAACTCACTGTCGACTTTTCTTTTCTTTGGCCCACTCATTGTTGCAGATGGGTTCAGAGCAGTAGCAGAGTAATAACAGAGAGTAGCCCGGGCTCCGCAAAATCAAGTCAATGTATCACTGCGCCTAATGCGCCACCTGGTGGAACGCCAGGTATTACAGGACAAGGTCAAATGAATGTAGTCATAATTATGATATGATTTGATTTGGGCAATTCTGTACCAATCTTCAGCGGGCCGGATTAAAAAGACCAACGGGCCGGATGTGGCCCGCGGGCCGTAGTTTGCCCACCCCTGGTCTAGGCAGTCTAACCAACCTTTACACATCCCTGCTCGTCACGTGCCAACTCTTTGTTATGTACCATTTATGTACACATATGGTGGTTTAGGCATTCTCATGCTGCTTCATAATAAATCTTCCTTGACACCCAATGGCACCATTGGAGTTCGTGGTTGACATGCTAAGCCTTCCCTTCCCATCGTTTGTTGTTCCAAGAGCAAGTTTAGACCCAAACCTGCTTGGTTAGTTCCAGAAAATGACTGGTAGTGCCTGGTTTCAAACAAGGTGCAAGCTGTCCGGGGTGAGTGTCCTGTTTGGACTTTTCTCTCAACCCTGACCTCTACGCTTTGGAAAGTATGTGGTACTGCATCATTTGCTCAAGTCGTCTGAAACTGCCCCGACAAAACCTCATTGTCTGAGAAGGTGGGAATGAAAATGAGCTGTCTGACTATAGCTGTCTCTCTTCTTATATATACAATAGCGGAAATTACCAGGTGGTGTGCACAAGTTACACTTTTCATTTTATTGTCTACAACCTATTAGTGCTCAAAGTTAAATTTACCTTTGAACATTGCATCTATAAACGTACCCAGCACTCTACATCCTCAAAAGCCAGTGAGGGTTTCACATCCATTTGTATGTGGCAATGACTATCTAGATCATGTGCAGATTACATTTATGTTCAGCTATTTATTTATTTATTAGAAATATGTTCAAAATGAATACATTTTTAAACTTGTTGAAGCAAATATTTGAATTTTTCCATGTGATAAAAAGTTCTCATTAACTCGTGTGGTTGATTGACTGTAGAATGACTGTCTGATCACATCACATCACATGAGTAGTTGGTGTTGAAGGCCAGCAGGCTTAATCATCAAAAGAACAAAAAATACACCTTCACATCACAAGTGATCACCATCTTACTATAGCCCTTCATTTTTTTCTAACAGCGAAGGGACTGAACTGTGTACTAGTGCATGTGGAAACTCTACAGGTATTGTGTATTTCTAGGTAGAAATGTTAAACCCCTTGCTCCCTGTTCACCATTAATCGAACTCTGTATTATCCTCATAATCTCAGAACATCTCGTTCAAGCAATTAAGTTAATCAGTCTCTGACTCAATAGTGGTTGCTTTAAAATGTATGATATTATCCCAAGTGAGGGAAGTGTCAGACAGAAACACTGTATCTGACACTTTCATGTGTTGTTTTCTGGATTCTGAAGTTGAATTGTCATTGTAGACATAAAATCGAATCTAAAACAGCCCAGTAGCCGACATCCTGCAAGCCGAGGCAGTCCATACAAAGGTCTTATGAGATAATGTGAAGTATTGAATGTGCTGTGTCCGGCGCAAGGTCCGTCATGCTGATATCTCCTGACTGACATGTATTTGTGACTTGTAGCAGAGGAAGACCGGGGGGTTGATAGTAAAAGGGTGTGTCGCCTACAGAGGCCAACCCATATGTCTCGTACAGCTGCAGGAGTAACCATATTATCTAGGTCACCTACGCTACATCCACCCCTGCTGCTCTGCTGGCCACTTTGATAGGAAGAAAGAGTCTTTTCACTGAGTCTATCAGGCTACTGGTTTTCATGGAGGAACTCGTCACAGTCCCTCTCTCTCTTTGCTCTTTGTCCTTAACTTTTTCTCACGAGCAGACACGGTGGAGAGATGTTTCGCCTGAATAGATTACAACAGAAACTCATTCATTTTCTTTTCCCCTCCTTTTTGTTCCTTTTTTTTATTCCACTGCTTCCCCGCTTTAATTGCTCCTGATTATCATCTGGCCATAGGCCGGATTTCAGCTCATGTGCCCATGCTCAGTGAGCACTGTGCTGGCTAGCATTACCCAGGAGAGTAGGGTTTCCTGTAGAGCTGGAGGAGGTCATGTCTCTCACATTACCACCTGTTAGCAAGTGCTAGTGTCGGAGTGCAGCCACATTTCACCTATAGAAATATGCTCAATGCAAATACTTTCCGTCGCCGATGACGTCACAGCTCTGATCTAATAATTTATTAGTATTTCAAGAGGGAGCGGTCAGTGTTTTGTTTTGGTTTTTTTGCACAATAGTAATGAAGATTTAAGAGGTTGAACCATGACCGACATAAGAGTTTAAAGGTGTGTTTGTTTGTTATCTAATGTTGGGCATCATTCTGCGTATCAACACCCTTTTTAAAGTTAATTACAATGCTGACAACGAAATCTGCCAGTAAGAGGAGAGTGTAATTCATTTTGTTTGATTATTATGATTAAATGTCCCATTTTTTTCTTGCAATAAGCAAAAGTATGAAACAAGCACATTTTAATCCAAATTAATATGAAAAACATGCCAAGCAAGAAGTCCAACAAAACGATATCCTTCATCCCAGCTGCCTTCAGACAGTACAATAATGTGTGCAATAATACTATCCGCTATGGATCTATGTACTTCTCGAGTATGAATGTTTTCATATTTTAATCTTCTATATTGATTTTTATTTTTCAGAGAATACAGGTAGCATTCTTTGCACATCGCACATGGATGCATTTTTAGATATTATATACTATTTTAAATTTTTGTGAGGACATTTTCATATTTTGGTAACCTGTTTTAACACACATGCAATATCTATCTCATTCCACACTGGACATGGTGTGATTGCAGGGCTTATCTAAAAATAAAAAAACAGTAATGAAATGAAAAAGAAAAAGAATGTATGAATTAGTATTGACAGTATTCATCCAGTGTGTCACCTAGAGTTCTGTACGCCCATTATAACAAGAGTTTCCCACCATATATAACCTTTGGAACAAATGGTCAATTCACTCTGCTGACGTCAGAAAGGTTTTCAAAGTCAGTAAAGAAGTTAATCTTTACAGAGCAACTGAAGAAAGCGATGGCAGCGCAATGATGCTGTGAAACAATGCTAAGTATGATGCTGGTGGCATGTTACTTAACCAGAACAAAATAATAAAGTTCAAAGTTCAGTGATTTAGAATAAGAAGCAGTTTTTCCTTTTCCAACCATTACATGAAAATGCTTTTGTCCTAGGTTAAACACAGAGGAGAACAATGCGCTTTGTTTCTCCATTGAACGGGTTTGATGTGTTTACACAGTATTTCAACGTGCCTTCAGACAACTCAAGAAAACCACACAAATCAAAGGCCTTGCACACCTCATTCAGCACACCACCACATTGACAAAACACCACAACAACCCCTGATACCTCTAAAGGGTCCGTTGGAAGGAAATTCCGTCCAAGAATGTATAGAAAGACTATGGTAGCCTAAATAGATTCAGTGGGACCTTTCACAGTCAAGGACACGGCGTGATGAAGTGATAACGTGCAACAGCAGTGGGACTCATCACAGATGGTCGAGATTCCACAGGTCCCATGACATGTATGTATGAAGTAAACCTACAGTATCATAATATAACAACAAATATTTAGTGGCTCCAACACTAAAAGAAACTATAAGGACCCCTAGCAGTTGAATCTAACCGTGACTTTTAAGCAGCAAGCATAGAGGCCATACCATAATGACTGCAAATATGATAGTATGCACTGTCTGTAGAATTTTTAGGCTGATTTTCCATTGAGAGCGAGCTATAAAAAGACAGTTTCAATGTCAAAATACAAATTACTGATGGGCTGGGTTACTTCTGTTACATCTATGGCCCAACCTTGTGGGTAAATAAAATCATTTGCACCCTCTTCTCCTAATCAGACCATCACTCCAGTGTTACTCAAACTCACAGTCAATACAACACAAGTAAAACTTTGTCTTTCCAGATGGGGCAACTGAGCTACCTATGAAGAAAATGTTGCACTTGTAGATGAAATTTGGGCTGCTTTTGTCAACATTTGGCATCTGGCAGGATTGAAGTTGAGAATATTGAAAACAAGTTTGCATTATGGAGAAATTCAGAGCAATATACTTTTAGTGAACTTCACTCACTCATTTTATTGAGTAATTTCGGATATTTTGAGATACTGATGTGACATGAGTTGGATTCAGTCACCTTGTTGTGAAAGGAAAACCTCATTATGATTGACACTGACATTATTACTACTCAAAGTCAACATATTGACATGTTAGCATACAGCCAATTAGCAAACAATCAGTAATGTGGCTGGACACTTAGCTTTTTGGTCATTTAATGCCATCATTAAAATATCTTTATTGATATGATGCGTATCTATTTATGACTTCACATTGCTGATAAATGACAGCGTTACCCTCTGAACTAACTTCTGCTATGTGCAACGTGACAAAAAGTGCATCAGATATGATGCTTGACAGGGTATAGTTGCCTTTTGTCTGCTCCAGACTTCTGGCACCATATGTTGGTTCTCTGATAACATACAGTTATCTGATAACATACTGTATGTCTTTCAGAGGAGACATCAAGAAAAACACAAGATAAAAAACAGTACAGTAACTATTTACAGATTAACTATCCAAAACTGCAAAAGAACTGGCAAACACTGTTTATTTCATATCTAATGTATCTTAACGCAAAGTCCAGTTCCTAATTACAACTTCCTAATTACAGCACAACACGAATGAGACGTCCTGAAGATACAAAGAACACAATCTTAAACATGTTCAATTCCCTCACAACTCCACAAACTTTATTCAGTATTTCATGTCAAGTGTATTGAACAGTGACGACAACAAATTACTTTAAATCATCATTAACACATTTGACGAACAAAAACTACGACTTCCCCAAGATAAACTATCTTTAGAAACAACTACCAAAGCAAAAACTCCAAACTCATTCCTTTCCAAAACATTATTACTCATAAAGATGAATGTACAAATTTACAATTTGTTCAAAATGTAAAATGAGTGATAGCATTGTGAACAATGCATGGCATGGCAGGCAGTTGCAGCACATTTGAAAGCAGCAGCACCTTGTTGTCATTTCCTTTTATTATGAAATAATGTGTTGTAGTTCTGTCATAAATCCACCTGGACCCTGAACCAAGTTGTCTTGTGTTGTACAAAGGATTAATGAAAACAGAAAAAAAAAAAAAAAAAAATTAGAGAGTTTATACTGTCTATATATATATAGACGGATAGAGGAAGTGGCTGATATCGAGAAAACATACCAGTGGCTGGGCAAGGCTGGTCTCAGGGACAACACAGAGGCACTGATCATGGCAGCACAAGAACAGGCCTAGAACACAAGATTGATAGAGGCCGGGATCCACCACACCAAACAGGACCCAAGGTGCAGAGTATGCAAAGATGCCCCTGAGACAGTGCAGCACATAACAGCAGGGCGTAAGATGCAGGCAGGTAAGGCATATTTGGAGTGTCACAACCAAGTGGCCGGCATAGTATACAGAAACACCTGTGCCAATTATGGGCTGGAGGTTCCAGAATCAAAGTTGGCAACACCTCCTGAGGTGATTGAGAACAACCAAGCTAAGATCCTGTGGGACTTACAGAGCCAGACCAATAAGATGGTGGTGGCTAATCAACCAGATATCGTGGTGGTCGACAAGCAGGATAAGAAGGCAGTAGTGGTAGATGTTGCAATCCCAAGTGATAGCAACATCAGAAAGAAAGAAAAGGAGAAGCTCGAGAAATAGCAAGGGCTGAAAGAGGAGCTGGAAAGGATGTGGGGAGTAAAAGCATCAGTGGTGATAGGAGCACTCGGGTCTGTAACCCCCAAGCTGGGAGAGTGGCTCTAACAAGTCCCAGGAATAACACCTGAGATCTCTGTCCAGAAGAGCACAATCCTAGGAACATCTAAGATCCTGTGCAGGACCCTCAGGTTCCCAGGCCTCCGGAAGAGGACCCGAGCTTGAAGGAGACACAAGACCGCTCACAGAGGGCGAGTGGGGAATTTTTTTATAATGTAGAGAGGAACAAAGTCATACAATTTTGGAAAATCATTATTGACCTTCAGCACAATTAATGAGAATATTTTCTCTGGCCCGTGCTCTGCTCATTGCCCTAAAATGGTTATAAAACAGTGAAGTATGTGTTCACAGTACAAAAGATGCTGCAGCATGTCTGTGCAGTCTAGCAAAAACTGATGTGTCATCTGGTGACGCGCCTCTAGGCCCATGATGCTGCAGAATAGGAACACATAATGACAGTCTCATTGTAAATGTAACAAAAACAAACAGCCTCGGGGGTAAAGACTTCAGAGCTGTGGCATGTTGACGAAAGCAAGTCTTTGCAGATATGTGGAACGTGGACAGAAGGGAGGAGGAGGAAGATTTTTAAATGTATCTGCAGAGACTGAAAGCACGGCAGCCCGACACAGTGAGCCAAAGGTTTCTGTAAAACGTCAAACAGTAAGCACTCATGTTTCTAGTATTTTATGCGAGGATATAATCAAATCATGTTTCATTCATGTACAAATAGGTTCAGTAATGAGAAAAGTTATTTTATTTGTTTCTCATGTTCTGTCAGTGTGATGATGCACATTTGCACATTCCTGTAGAAGGGGCTGAATGAGTGAAGTTAGCATATGTAATACATGCTAATGGTATATGAATGGTAGCATATTTATTGGTGCACTTTGTAAGATATATTGTATATGGCCATAATAGTTAGCCTAGACATAACTAATGCTATCAAATGAATGTGAAAAAATGTATGTGTTGTTTTAATTAGAATTAGGTTAGCATCTAACAAATTAGTCCCGGCCCATACTGTCACTTATTAGAATTTTCTCCCACAATGGTAATTGTTCGATTGCCCCTGTAAGATTTGACACTGACTCCCACAACAGCAGGGGTGATAATGTTGTTAAGATATTTGGTTGGTTACCAAATCTACTTGGTTAGGTTGGGTTAAAAGTTACATCATGTAAAGGGGTTAAAACAACTTAAATAAGTCCACTGACCCACTCCCCTCCATTGCTACCCTCGCAAATACTACGGCCACTAGGGATCACTGCCGAACAATAAACACAAATGTGATTTGTACAAAACGGCCAACACAGACAAGCGATACAGCTGTTTTTCTATTTTGAGGTATCATTAATCATAAATTTAATGAAGTCCCAGAGAAAAAGCTCACTTGTGCAAAAATGCACAACAGGGTAGTTTCATCAAACATTACGTAACAGATAAACTGTGCTTACCCACCACTGCTTTGATAAGTTGTTCCGATCTCATTGCAGATAATCATGATGGCAGTTAATTATAGTTCTGTAATACACAGAGGCATCAGGAAGCTGGTCGGTGGGTGGGGGTGTTGTTTTCTCTCCCTGTTTCCCCATGGGAGATGCTTTTCCTACTGTAAATCTGTGCCTGCTGACCTGAATCCGGCATTTGGATGCTCATTTTTAACATGTTTGACTGATGGGCACACGGTACTGCACCAACAAAAGCTCATATTTTAGCATAAAATAGTACTTGATTTTATGAGCATTTAACATCACCCAAGACAGTTTAATAAAGGAATACAAGGGTATTTTGTATGGCATTTCACAGCATCAGTCTTATCTAACTAGCTCAAAAACCTGATATAACTGTGTCTCATTGTTGGTAAACCAAACACAAATGTCGCTGTCATTTGAAGTAGAAACATTGAAAATAATAAGCCAGGTGATAGCCATCACACTTCCTCACCAGACAGCATGATGGGGCCCTCGACCAGCATCCCTTATGCAAACAGATACAGTCTGTCTGGCACTAACATACCAACTACATACAAACTGATTCATAAATAAAGAACAAGATGAGGGAACAGGTTTGTCCTGAAACTGGGATAGTGATCTGTTTTTACATCACACATGCAATGGCCAGCAGAGTTTATGGGTTCATGGGATGCAATAGGGGTTGAAAGACAAAAAAAACAAACAAACAAACAAACTGTGAGCCTCTATTATCCCTTAACCACCCCTACATGTAAGCCCCATCCACCAAGCACTATAGTTCAGTTCCGCTGGGTATGGTACGATTTTTTTCGTGTGTTTCCATTGTCAAAAGCTGTGAACAATACCCTTAAAAGTAAACCGTACCATGCCAGTTTTATCACTCTTCACTTGGGGTACCGTATCATAAAGAGAGGGGCTAGACCGACTGCAGTGTGCTGATTTGTCAACAGAATCATCACTTCCCTGTAATGGATGCTTTTCTCATCCTTTAATCAAACAGAGCCTGTCTACTTTGTGTGATAAACAGCCATATGCTGAAATGCCTGATGTCCTACATTGTTTCCTTTGTTTGTTGTTTTGGTTTGTTCATCCGGATACGCTTGTCTCTATGATGTCACGCTACTTATGCAGCTGGTGCGGTCAGGCTACCCCCATCACCAGCTATTGGTACGGTCACTAGTGGAAATGCACACATGTGATGAGCGTACCCTTCCCAAGTGCGCTGTACCGAACTGAACTGAACTGAACTGAACTGAACATCACTGCTTTGGTGGCTTAAATGTTGAAGATTAAAGCAAAAAATATCTAGTGTTTGGGAGTAAAGCTTAACAGACTTTGCCCCAAAAGAGTTGGAAAAATCACGAAGATTACAAAAGTGTGATTATTAGTATTTTTCTTTATCTGTCTATTTTATCAGTAATGTCATTTTATATCAAATCCTATAGTGTGTATTTATTGATATTTTATTATTTTTGTGAGATGTGTAAATACATTATCCAAAACTCAACTCAACCCTTTTTGGTTTTCCACATGCAAAATTTAGTAGTTCTAGTACCACCTTGGTTGAGGTTCCAAGCGAGCAGCTAAGGCAACACTAAAAAGAACTAAATCACTGTTGACCAGTGATTGGTCAGAGAGAACTGCCATTGCTTAGCAAATTCTTTATAATGATTGTAATGTTGGTCCTTATGTGCTAACGTTAGCATACCCTGGAGCCGAAGTCTCCATATCCTCCATTGTTGTTATTGGTGTTCGAGTGTTTTGCGAGTCGTGTTGAGTTGAGGTGAACTGAGCAGACGCCATGCGGCAAATCTTCTAGCATCACTGGAAGAGTTTCAGCCATCTGTCTTTATCCTAGTGTATATTATTAGAGATCACATTTTTGACCAGCCTTTTGTTTTTTGGATAGTTTCGCCAGTAAGACTGATTACTTGTGCACCGAGCTCTGTTTTCTTTTGTTTTTTTATAAGCTAAACCATATTTTGTGAAATTATAAAGCCTTAAAGACTGAGAAATAGTCTAGGTTTTTAAGACTTACGATGAGAAATACCTGAGTTCCTCTTCCCTCCAGTCTTTCAGTCATTCAGTGCAAATGTCTCTGTAGTATCAAAACATATCATAACATGTTGCCTAGAATTGTGAATTTGATTTAATTCTGTGTGTTTTGCCTTGCACGTTATCTCTTGTTCAATAAACCTACCTCCACCTCAGCCATCTCCAGGCCCACTAAATGTGATCGTCACATTAAAATGAGGTAAAAAGAAGCCAACCAAGGTTTCCTACAGCGTGTCAATAAAGGTTTAAAAAAAAAAAATTGGAGAGGACTGAGAATTGTTTTTTGTTTTGCACTTTGAGGAAAAAAAAGGTCAAACTTTTGAGAATCAAGTCCAAACGTTTAGAATTTAAGACTGTAAACAGTGTATATACAAAATGCCTCATATGGATGAAGGTGGTGAAAATATACTACAGAATCGGCTTTAGTATCAAAGAAATTTTTCCTCCTTGACCTCATAAGCACAGTGCGGTTATCACCATTTGGACTTTGAAGAGATTGTGCTGTTCAGAAGGACAGCTGCATTGGTGCAAGCTAAAATAGCAAGTAATGGACAAATGCAATGATATCCGTGGTTACACCTGCATGCAATTCAGATGGGATATGTAGTATCACAAGACACAATAAGACAGCTGATCAAGTTGTTTAATCCTGAAGGTGTAGAGCTCAGGTGCTGCGGCCTCTTACTGAATTGTATTTCAAAATTACTCTCTACATTTTAACTTTATTCTCTAAATTGTATTTAAACGTTGTTTTTGAGATTTTGGCTTTTTTTTATCTCAACTTTTCAACTTTTTCTTGACGTTTGGAATTTTCTTGCCGTGGTTAATGAAAAAAGTCTTCGTCCTCTTACGATTTTACTTTCATGCCTGGCCCTAATCCTCTTCTGTAATTTAGACATCCGATAAGGGAGGAAAAACCTCAACTTTAAACTCTAAACCTAAACTGGTTGTTTCAGTGGCTAATATTTTGAGTCACAGCACAACTCTGTTTTCGGGCTCACAAGGATTGCTGCATCCTATTTCTTTACTCTACTCAAACCACCAGCATGCTCATTAAGATGATTATGACTGAACAAAGGTCTGCATTTATCAGTAATTAAGGCAGCTCTAATTGCTTTAATTTGCACCCCGGGCTTAGTTCAGCTTCCTAGGACTTTAACCTGATCCCACATAACGATGAAACAATGACAGCCATTGTAAAATGCGAAACAAAAAAATACATACTGAACTGGCGAGAGTCTCATTCTCACTTATGTGTCAAGGTCGTTCTTAAGATCCATCCTTGGAAAGTAGATCTCATTATCTTAATATAGCACGCAACAGCTTTAATCCAAAGCCTGTCTGCAAACACAGTCACAGACTGTAACTCTGCCGCTGTTTGCTAACTGACCACTAAATATTTGCGGCAGACGGCTATAATAAGATTTCAATCTTCACATTAGACTTTAAACCTAATTCTTTTGGTCAAAAAAAGACTTTTGGCTTGGTCAAGTTTCCCAGTGGACTCTGACCAAGCTTTGAAACGGCTGAACGGCTGCAAAAAATGTGCACATTTCAGCTTTTTGCAGCTAGTTTGTTTGAGCACTCAGACACTTAGTTAGCGTTTTGTTTACCACTCCGAGGGAGAACTATGAGAAAAGAGTTGTATGAAGCCTAAAATGGCCTCAGGGGAAGCTTTGTGAAGTCTGCAAAATGTCCTCAAGTTACAGTTGAATTGGCATCTGTTGTATCTGCTCTGACTCAGTGTAACTGTAAAGGTTGATCATAAATGGAATAAAATAATGAATAGAATTAATAATTACTTCTTCACATTAATCGCATCTTATAGTCATATGTCAAGTCCCTGCTGTGTTGTCATGATAGATGTTATGTTAGTGTCTGAGTGGCAACATACAAAGTGCTTAGTTACTTAAAATGCTTTAACCTGATCCAGCCCAAAATTTAATGAAACAAACAAAAACAACAACAACAAAAAAAACCACAAGAAAAAGGAGGTCAGGGGTCACACACAACTTTCACCTCTGAAAGGGAAGTTTGTGTCCCTAATGAAACCAACCATCACTGGTCCTTTCATAAACCCAATCACAATGTTTTTGTATTTAGAATTGAACATTTCGTGCCTCTGAAAGAGATGTCTGGGACAGCAGCTTGACCTAAGATCCAAACCTGTGTCAGCAGAGTCTCAGTCCAAAGTGTGAGTGGTCAAGTTGCATAATGGCTAATTTAAGTACCAGGTTTTAACAACGAAGTTAAAAAAAAACAAAAAAAAAACAACACATTATTAACCAACGTGTTTTCTTCAGTCGCTCTGTCTTAACGTGGCAATTAGAACTTCAATGTGCCTAATTCCACAAAGAGGACTTGCATAAAACGTACTGCAGGATTTACATAACATGCTTCTACAACAGCTGGTGTCGCATTTATATCAAGGTTTCTGTGGCAGGTTCTTTCACTAACATAGTTCTTTTGCCACATACAAATGAATAACTTCTGGTGGTGGTTAGATGGCACAGTATACGACTGTGTAAAGATAAGATAGGATGGCACTTTGTCAGGAAATTAGGTCATTGCAGCAGTAAAATGATTTGCCAGTGTGGAAGCTATAAAGGGGCATAGAAATAGAAAGGGTTTTTTTTACATTTTCACTCACTTTCACAGAGAAATGGTGATTTTGTTTCTTTTTGAATTTGTATCTGACGAATCATTTTTATGCTTCAAAAATGATGCA